>JACEII010000006.1:513659-590407 GCA_014332785.1 Antheraea mylitta
GTACATTGAGGGGTCGAGTCGCGATCAAAGCTAGTGCTCGATTCGGGTTCAGTCGTCGTCTTTCTTCTCCATTTTAGGCTCGTACATTGCGTGCAGTTGTTCGGGTGAAATCCTGGAATAAATTAAAAAAAAACTAAATTATAGTCATCCACATTGTTTTTATAGGCTGTTTCTCGTTTATACTTAAAACTTTGAAAAGAGAAGAGTTATAGACAGATATAGCTGTTACCAATCGCAACAAAATTAAAGTTCAAGAATAAAAACTGAAGAATATGTATATTTCTATCTACTTGTACTTTGCTGATTAGTAGTTCTAAATATAATTTATAAATAAATCTGAAAATATGTTTCATAATATAGTTATTAACATAATGAAATATACGATATTTTATTTGTTTTAAGGTAAAGTTGCGCGGAATAAAATGGCTCTTAGATATAATTGACAAAATTTTTAAAGCCAGATTTTCATGGCTCCGAATAATTTACATTATGAATATACTTTGCTTAAGTAGATGATTTCAAAAAGTGTTTTGTGTTAATGTAATTGGAGAAAAACGCTGGCTAATCTTTATATGATACATTAAAGTAACTCATTATAGAATTGTGTTTATTAAAGAATAATACAGAATACAGAAGAGTCAGTATTGGTATATGACAATCCGCTAATAATAGCTCGCAGTAACGGCTTTTATGATGTAGACTTTGTAAAGAAATAAATTTACGACACTATATCTATTGATTTATCCTGTAATTCTGATGAAATGAGATATTTTAATTACATTGGGTATTTAATTTAGTTCAAAATTATTATAACACTAATATGGTTTTAATGAATATCTTAGAAGGATTAAGAAGAGAAAATAGAAGAAGGTAAGATAGAAGAACATAGAATTAAAATTAGGCGCTACAAAAGCTGGTTGCTTTTGGGAAGATATTATGATATTTTTTTTAGACTTGAAATTTTATTTGAAATTCAATGCATTATTCAATTTTAAACCGCTAAAAGTAGTATAGCTAGAATATTAATGATGTCATACACTACATTTTACTTTTGCTACGTTCGGACGAGACGTTAGTTCATTATATGTGTTTGCGTGTATTCGTGTACTTTTTGAAGAGTACCTGAGAGTTGATGGATGTAATTTAAAGAACTCCATATGTCGGATCACTCACCCGAGCAAGCTCTGCAAGTCGCAGACGAAGCGGTAGACGTAGCGTTTTCCCGCCGTCTTGTGTATGATGTTTTTATCATAATAATAACGGAGGCCGCGGGACAACTTCTCGTAGTTCATTTTCGGTTTATTCTTGCGAATACCCCAACGTCGAGCGACCTGTTAACACATTTCATTTATGGTATAGATACTTGCATACGTTTATCTTCTGAAATATTCATATAGGGTTGTACTATTTAGAACGTAGTAGAGGGATAGGTGTTTATGATATCTTTTTTTTTTCGAAATGACTACGCTATTGACCCAGCAAGATCTTAACAGCTTCACCGGACCGCTCTGTTAAGGCCTTGCTAGCTCAATAGTGTAGCCAGTTCGAGAGAAAAAAACAAAAACAGTTGTGAATTCTTATCAATATGTAATGATGTAATAATTGAGCCACAACAGCGCGTTGCCGGATTACCTAGTTAATTATGAAAATATTAATAACAGCTAATAATTACTTGTCCATAGCAAAAGTAGACAGCATTATTTTTAAATCGTTTCGTTTATGATTGAAGAACATTTTATATGGCTTAGTATGTGTATAATATGTAAGTAGAAATTTACCTCATCGGGGTCTGTGAGTTTAAATTCCCAGCCGTCTCCGGTCCAAGAAATGAAGCCCTGGCAACTCTTATCGGTGAGCAGTTCGAGAAGGAACTGCCATAGTTGTATAGGTCCTGAACCTGAACATATAGCACACAGTTGCTTTACGATATACAGTACACTTTGTGAATATTTTAAGAAGTAATTTAACCTATTTCTGTCGTTTGTAGTCGCCATATCTCAGTACAATGTTCACTTATGGTAAGTTCGTGTTACGAAACGCTTGTTATACATACTATATACATATTAAAGTAATCTGATGTAGATTAATGAAGTAATTTAAGCGTCTAAACACAAATCACATCATTTCTTCACGGTCGGATAACACGGCTTGCGATTAGTATGAATTTATTCGGCTAATTAAAATTCTTTATAAGTTGGGATACTTCTTAATTTCTGTATAATATTCAGTATTTACAAAAATTATACTAACGAAATAATAACCTTTTTATTTAAGTGGCTACTGGTTTTTAATGAATACGAAGAAATCCATATATTATCACTTTATAAAATTAAAATTACAAAGTAAACATTATTAATATAATTATCTAATTATCTAAAATTTGTTAATATCCGCGATTTCGTTTGCTTTGTTTATTATCTTAACATTATAGGAAATAAAAACATTGAATATATTTTTTTATATCAAAGGTGGCAAACGAACAGGTGGGTCACCTGATGTTAAGTGATCACCCCTGTCCATAGACACTAGCAACACCAGGGGAGACGCGAGTATGTTGCCGGCATGTGTATGGGAGAAGGAGGGTTATGAGGAGGGGAAGGAAAAGGAGACGGGAAAGGGAGGTGGGCATCCGGCGTTCTCATTTACCGAACGAAACGCAATAATGCAAGCACTGTTACTTCACGTCAATTTACTGTGAGAGGGTGGTACTACCCCGGGCGAGCCTACCCATACATGCTGAAACCAATAATAGTTTCAGCGTGGCTCTACCACCTGCAACCTACTTCATCTTTCCTACGAATGCGTAACACACCGCTTGCCCCACTTCTGTGCGTTATGAAAACACGGCATTGAACGTACAAGTGTTTATAGCAATTGTAATTTCTTTATACTCTAATAGCTTATATTCGACGAAGTCATTGTGGTATTTTAAAATAAGGACTAACTGTCTAAAGAGTAAAACTTAAAGAATTTGATCAAAAACTATTTAGTAGTGTTTGCATGAAGCGCGGACAACAGTAAGCTTCTTAAATAGACATATTATTTATTTTGTTTATCGTCCAGTGGTCGATCTTCGACCTCGGAAAAAAAACCTTTCCATCTTTCAAATGGTAACCCTAAAGCTCGTTATAGCTACAACACAGAAAAGAATGAAGAAAATCGGCTGAGAAATAAAGAAGGAGAATGTTTTCCTAATGCCTATTCATATATAGAAGATGGACACTGAAATATGTAAAGTATTATTCTTATTGTATCACAACAAAATAACAGCATTGTGTCTAAGTGCAATCGAAAAACAATGGCGACCATTGAGACTAACATCGGCAGTCGTCGGGGTTATTTCGGGCTGCATGTCTTTTACAGTTAGATATATATTAGTTAATTGCGAAGTGGGATAACTTAAAACGATGGATTAATCACTATGTGTATAGTGGTATTCAGTCGTTTACAGACACCCTACTACCCCGCTTTAATACTGGATATACGTTAACAGAACTTGGATTGTAGTGTGCTGCTATGGATGGTGTTGACACGGTTGACTTTATAATTATTGATGTGAAACGTCTATAGGCAGAGGGTACACCTGATTGTTGGCGTCAGGGTGACGACCTTGAAAGAGGTACAAGCGGCGAACGATCGCCGTTTTATACTCCCTGACGACGTGAGAGCATTGATCACGGAAAAGAACGCCGCGACTCGAGCTTACGACGCTTACCCGTCTGTAGAGAATCGCGATCGTTTACGTTCGTAACGAAAAACAGTCAAGCCTCGTATTTCTGAGATCCGGGGTGACAGATGGGACAGACTCCTGGAGGGTCTCCAGTCGTCTCACCTGTCGTACTTGACTCTAGCGCGAACTCTCAAATCAGATATGGTCACTCCAATGCCTCCTCTCGACAGAGGCCCCGGGTTGCCTCCCGCGTTCGATAGCATAGATAAAGCAGAATGCCTTGCCGCAAGCTTAGAGAAACAGTGTTCGCCAAACACTGATAACACTGACCCTTTCCATGACGGATTAATCGAATCAGCTGCGGAGCATGTACTCGCGTCTCCTCCGGCGGATACCCTAACCGCTATCACTTTCGATGAAGTTGCTGGCGCAATCAAGCGTCTCAAGCCTAGGAAGTCTCCAGGTCCCGATGGGATCAGGAACGAGGTTCTGAAACTCCTTCCTGATCGCATCATAGCTCTATTGTCTGCGTTTTCAATGCGGCAATATCCCAGGGTCACTTTCCGGCCGTCTGGAAAAAGGCCATAGTGATAGGTATTCACAAGCCCGGTAAGAAAGCTACGCTTCCCCTTAGCTATCGCCCCATTAGTCTGTTAGATACCTTAGAAAAACTTTACGAGCGGCTCCTTCTGAACCGTCTCCAGTTCTCGATTACAGATTTAAAATTAATACCACCTGAGCAGTTCGGATTTCGCGCCGAACACTCTTGCACGAATCAAGTACGTAATCACGGAGTACATTTTCTCTAAAAACGCCGATCCGAAACGCAAACCGAAACGCACAATTGCAGTCTTCTTCGATGTCGCCAAGGCCTTCGATAAGGTCTGGCACGGAGGGCTCATCCATAAATTATGTAAATCTCGCGTACCCGATACGTTAATTCATAGCATCCGCGATTATCTCACTGGTAGGACATTCTGTTTCATAGTGGATGGTGAACTATCGCTGCCCCACCCGATACGCTCAGGTGTGCCACAGGGCTCCATACTCGCACCCACGCTCTTCAATCTGTTCATCAGTGACCTACCACGGTCTCGGGGGGTCGAGGTAGGTTGTTACGCTGACGATACCGTTATTTACACATCCGGCTGGCGGTCGGACTTTCTTAGGAAGCGCATCGAAAAAGCCGTTCATACTCTCGGTGAATGGTTTAGTCGATGGCGCATAGAAGTTAATCCCGATAAGAGTGCCGCAATACTCTTCAATCCCACGAAACACGCTAATAAATTTGAGCCCATCAGGCTATACGGAATCGATATCCCTTGGTTCGAAGAGGTCAAATATCTCGGTGTTACATTAGATAGACATTTAAAGTTCAATTCACATATAGACAGAGTGCGAAACAAAGCCGCTAAGGTCTTGAGTCGCCTCCATTCGTTGCTTTGTCATAAGAGTAAGATATCCTTCAGACACAAGCTTACTTTGTATAAGACGTGTATCCGTCCCGTGATGACATATAGCTGCCCCGTTTTTGCGCATATGTCCAAAGATAACTTTGATAAGCTGCAGGTTCTCCAAAATCGTGGTTTACGTAAAGTGACCGGTGCCTCGTGGTACATCCGGAGAGTCGATCTCCATAGAGACCTAGAGATCCCTTCTATCTGGGCGTACGTTAAATTACTTACGATTAGTTATTTTGAAAAAGCCGCGAATCACCCCAGTCCGTTAGTGGTATCCGCCGCAAACTATGAACCCGTACCTAACGTTGCGCGTTATAAAAGACGTCCGCGACACATTTTTACCGACCCTCCTGATTCAATCACGTCAGCGAACGATCAGTACCAGCCTGTCCTTCGAAACAGAGCGTGTTCACCCCCACACACGTGCACGCCTCTACGCTTACACATGAAATTGGAAGGGTTTACTTTTTTTTCCCTTATCGAACTGAAAAACTCTCAATTTTCCCGATAATAAATATATGGAGGAGTTGTTGAGGCGTGTATGCTTGTTACACATATACGGTTCAACAACTCATACATATATGAATAGTTAGCTAGGTTAGCTAAGATAGGTCGCGATTTTGCATGCAACAGGCAACAGCCAAGCCGAGGTGTACCGTGCACACTTGAGCTGGTTGCCAAAATAAAATCGGCTGAGTGCCTTAAGTGCTCGCCTAAGTAGTCCGCTGAAGCTGTTAAGACCATGCTTGGTGAATAGCGTAGTCATTTCGAAAAAAAAAACAAAAAAACTGATTGTTGACGTGGCGACGGAAAGACGAACTTTGCACTATTAACGAAATACTCAAAAACATTTGCAACCCTATCCGTATAAACATAAGACTCAAACTGTTTAGTCGGTCACTCATTCTACCAGTTTTATGGGGCATGCGCGGACCACGTAGCTGTCCTTTGATAAATGCCGCCAAACACAAGGATCCTAGTTGAATTTAATAAACATGGGTATTTATGTAATAAAATAAATGAATAGTAATTATATTATGGAACAAATTTGTAATGCTTTATCTTTTCATTATGCCATAGCTGATTCCTGTCGTAATGCTATATATAAAACAATTTTGATGTTTCTCATCTGTCAGGCGTCCCACGACGACCCAATTTTTTTCAGTACTAAAAATAAAAATGTTTGTTAAACGTACCGGTGAAGCAGGGTCCCGAAGCAGGGTAAGGAAGCTTGTCCTGTGGTATGAGCGCGTGCTGCTCGTTGGGCCACTCGGTCCATTCGGTGCACGAGCCCACATACTCGGGCGCGTAACCTTCGCCGTAGCCTTCACCGCCGTACCTGCCTCCGCCACCTACGAATTTAATGTACATGATTAATACAATGATATTTTTGATGTGAAACATCTATAGGCACGGGTAAATATGATTGTGGGCGTGGCGAGTGCGTGAGTCGTGGCGACGCGATGCTATGCGCAAGCGACTGTGCGCAATCTCTCTTGTCGCACTAAGCTCGTACACCTATAGTGGTAATTTGAGAATTCGAGAATTTGAGATTCGTTCGATTCGAACAATTTCGATGTTTCACATTTGCTAGGCGTCCCATGATGGCTCAATTTTTTTTCATACTGTTAGGTTTTTGCTTTTGACAACAATCTCATATATACTATTAACGTACTACGGACACATCAAACACGAAGTACGATAAGATAATATCAATCGAGATATTTTTGAAAATTTGTTGTCTTATTGAGCTCTGTTTTATATTAATCTGTACAAAGACTTTTATTGGTATGTTTCCATATAGTAGTAATACAATGGTCCATGGTAGACGGCCAAAACTTTAATGAGTGACCCATTGGTAAAAATATATAGAATTATTGACGACGCGAACACTGTACGATTTTAGAAGAGTTTGTGGTTAAATCCTTAGTATACATTTACAGGTAAGTGCAATTAGTATCATTGTCTACAATATTAGACAATGATAGTACATAATTATTATTTGTCCTAAAATAGTATAGTCCAAAAATGTATTGCATTCAAGATATAAGCGAGACCATGTAAATTACATATGAATGACGATATTGAAAACAAAAGGAAAACCTTTAGGCCGTAAATAGATACATTGTAAACGGAGCCAATTATGTATAAAATTAATACATGTGCCTACGTATTACAAATTGTTGCACGAGTAACTCGACACCCGTTCAATTAATGACGAAAAAGTTATAATCCAGATGAAAGAGTCATCGCTGTTAACGAGCTCGTGCTATGAAATAGTACACCTTCATTAATTTAACACTGACCGACACTCTTTAATTGTCGCCTTGTGATCTTTTATAACGTGTTGACGACTATTGTGATATCTAAGAAGACGATGCGATGCTATTTTTATAACAAAATTTCAAGTTATGAATTGTTTCGAAAATAAAATATATATAAGTGAAACGAAAGTATGTGTAAAAATTTTCAAAATTTATTAAGACTGTAGGATTGTTGTAAACATCTGCACGTATGACAATTCTAGAGCTCGTTTCTACAATCTGA
Organism: Antheraea mylitta; assembly: GCA_014332785.1. Classification (NCBI taxonomy): domain Eukaryota; kingdom Metazoa; phylum Arthropoda; class Insecta; order Lepidoptera; family Saturniidae; genus Antheraea; species Antheraea mylitta. The sequence goes on from JACEII010000006.1 coordinate 521,337, forward strand.
GAGACATGATACTCGATAGAGTAAACTATTTAAAGTAGGTACAGTCTAGCAAAAGAGAAATCAACAATCAAAAATACTTTATAAAGTTTGGTCCTAATAAGGCACTTATGAACAACAAGCACAACCACCGGTTCGGAAAACAACCCAGTCATCGAGAAGAAGCGGCAAGAAGCTCAACCGGGTACATTTTTTTACAAATATTTCCAATACATCATACAATTGCTTTTAGGGTATGCACAGAGAGGACTCAATTCCAGACATCACTATTGTTCATATATTGATCCACTGTATAATATCCTTTTGACACTAAAACGAGCTTGACGTGGTGCTTAAATTTACAGTCCGGCAAATCGGTAATATGTTTTGGGATTTTATTGTAAAACCTAACAAAAAATAGATAAATGGCTAGCGCATGAAACTCTGTTACTGTTGAATCAAATTGAATTTTTAATGTCACTTTAATTACTATTTACTGTCGTTTCAGAATCTCAAAGGTCAATAAAATGAAAAAATAGAAGTAAAAAAAGAAATAGTAGCTTTGTAAAAGTTTATTTAGTTGATTCGTTTATTGTTATTAAGAGGAATTTCTAAATGATCCTTAATCTGTAAATAAACCTTGTTATGTTTTCTAAAACAACCACTTGAGAGGAGGATGATTTATCGATATTCGTAGGTTGTTAACAAGAGCTGAATTCAAAGAAACACTCACCTCTTGGGTATGGTTTCGAATATGCGTGTGGCTGGTACTTAGGCTCGTGCGTTAGCAGGGGCTGCGTGTGCGCATGAGCGTGGTGGTAGTAGTCATCGAGATAGGGCTGTGGGGGGCCGGCTTGCGGCGCGGGCGGGTACTCCGGTTGGTAGTACTCGTCGAGGGGTGAAGCGGCTGTCGGCGTGGGCGCTGGTGCCGCTGTTGGAGCACCAGCACCGCCGCTTGCCTCCGTATACCCGTAGGCGTTTGTTTCACGGGGACCGCCTGTTGTATATCCACCTTGAAAAGATAATTCTCTATTTAATTCTATTGACTACGGTAAAAGCAAGTTTTTATGTTGTGAACTTTGTGACCTATTTCTTTATAGACAAAATCTCGTAGAGCGCCATCCATATGAAGCCTAGGTTACGCAAGATGAATATTTATTTGCACAGCGTAATATTATGTAATTCGTATAAAGATGCAAGCCCAAAATTATACATATTTTATAAAAGTATCATATAAGTAGAAAATTATTTTGGAACGTGTCCGTAACAGAATAGAACAGTGAGAGTACTGCCTGACGGTAAATAAGAATTTACGTTGCGTTAGGATCTGTCTCGGTACTTTTCTCGGATGAAGCTAGAATGCTGTACAGGCTAGTCAGTGTTGCAATTAATAGGAGGTAACTAGTGATAGTATGTTGTCGTGTTGCCTTCCAACAAAGGGGTGGCTGGTCGCTTTGTGACCGAACCGTTTAAAAAAAAAACTATCACATCAGAAAACGTTGTAGTGCGTACGACGTTTAAAGAAATATTAAACAAAGGTCAAACTATAAATAGAATTATAAATTTCTCATATAATAAAAATCTGCGTTGGCACATCGAGTTGCGGGGTGTGCGAGACGTGCGGTGCGCTGGCGCAGAAGTACCCAAGCACGACGGTTGCGGTTCACGGAGCGCCCTTTGTTCTGCGCGTGCGCTGTTGGACCCACGCGTACCCAAACGTCCCCTCCATACCCCTTCGTACTAATGATTTCATCATGATTTCACTAATTCTAGTTCGTGTAATTTGGTTTTATGAATAATACATATTGCAACATGGGAAAGTAGTAATTTATAGTTACTTATTTTGAGTAGGAAAATAGTCCCTTTACGAACTCAATTGCAAATTTAACACTTTTCTTTATCGATCTGTTATTGTATCAGAATTGTACCATTTAATAGGGGAACGGACAGAGTCCCCAAGCCAGTTTAGGACGTATTGGCGATTTTACGTATATAGATATCTACAGCTGTGTATTTTTATCGTATAGTGGTATCTATCTATAAGAACATTTTTTTAAGCCCCATTGTAGTTGCCTGATCGATTTTGACAATTCTGTTTTATAATTATATGGTCACATGAATGGCTTTTAGCTGTAGATAGGTGGCATAGGTTACACTGATGTCTAGAATTAGGTTTATTAATAAAATATTCTGACAATTTTTTTTTATTACTCACATATAATGTTAAAGATTTAATGCCAATCTTGGCAAATATATTCGTAACGAATTTATTGAGATAAACTTAATAAAAGGTCCGTATATTCTTAATTTTTTTTGGATTTAAATTGCGCAATTTTCTCTCGAATTTAATCGCATATTAATCAGTTGTCTATTTAAACGTGTGCTATGATAAGGTCCATTATGACGGAATGTAACAATTGAACAAAGAAATAGCACACGATGTGTCGACGGACGGATCGGCAGACGGCTCGGGGTCAGTAATCGCTCATTGCGTGACGTTTGACCGCTCGCTCCGGCAATTCTGTGTGCTTTTATACTTAGCCCGGTAACGCGTACTGAGATGATCAAAGATTTGTATATGTTATGTTTTTATATACAAAACTTGGCATAATTACGTAATCGTAAATAGCTACACTATTTGTGTGAACAGTGAAATCAAATAGGTAAGTAGATACCTAATTCTCCATTGAATGATTTTGGAATATGATGACGTAAGTTGAGGATTTCACAGTATTTTTGCCCGTTGCGATTTGGTAAATAAATATCGATTGTTCTACGATCCCGTAGTTGATTGAATATTGAATTTGGAGTATAGAAAAAATCGTTATATAAAAATCCTATAATATAAGAAAAACAAAAATAAATTAGTGATATGCCAGAAGTCTTTATAACATTATAACAAGAAATATATTAAATAGAAATAATTAATTTATCCGAGCACTTTTGTAAAGGAAACAATGTTAACACGTATTAATCTATACATAGATATAAATAAAAAAACAATTGCCAAATCTATGTAATGACATCACTTCAGTCCGGTTGCACTTATGTGGTTAATTCTTTATTTGTTATATTTGTTAGGGCAAGGTTTGTGTTTAAGAAAATGTTTGAAAATTCGTAGGGAAAGGTGTAAAATTTGGTTTAAATATACTCCACATAAAATTGATTCGACAGCAGACAATTCAAAAATATTGTCATAATCTGACAGTCTGATATTCAGTTGAATCAGGTCGTACTGTAAGGGCAAAATTTACTTCTACACCCTTTAGTAGTAGTTGAGAATAAATTGAAGCTTAATTAACAATACACGTGTAGTTGATAGATAGGCAGGGCAAAGCACAATTTTGTCACAGTATTCATATAAGAGACAGTACGGAAACTACCTATGAACGCTCGAAGGGGGAGGGGGAAGGCATTTTCTGTGGGTCGGGTGGTACCACAGAGTACCTTATATAAATAGAGTTCACACTCGTTCTTTTCAATCAGCGCCTCTATAATACGAGGCCCGAACTAATATCTGTTGGTTGTCGATATACACATATAGTTATGTATGTACACATAAAGCGGTACTGTGTAAATCGTATACAAGCTATTAATCATTTTTATTTGTATTGAATATATTCATCGAAAGGCAAATCTAAATCCAAGTATTATGTAGGAGTCAATGTTTATAAGTAAGTCCGCAAATAGATAGAATTGTTTGTGGGAGACAAAAAAAATTTAAGGGAGCACTTTCACGTAACAAAAACGTAAAGTGAATAAATATTTGAAAGTTGTCAGTTTGAAATGTCAAAAGTAATTGTCGTCCACCATGTTTTGTTATCAAACTTGTCAAAAAAAATTGCTTAAAGTGCCATCTACATAGCGAACCGATAACCAAAAATAGGCGAGGATTTTCCATACAAATCCGATTCTGAGAAGTGAAAACAGCGTGGGTGGTACTACCCCGGACGAGCCGATCCATTCATGCTGAAACCAGTGGCATCAGCGTGACTCTACCACCTACGAAATGTTTGTGCGAGTGTGCCGTTTTCAAGCGTTTGTAGGCAGTTTCCGTACTGGCTCATATTTATATTGTGTCACAACTTTGTCGTGAGACGCGTGCCCGGACTGCGTGGCGCAGTGCGACGCGGTTGACCGTCGACCGTCGATCATTGCATTGATATTGTTCGTACATAAAGTATGTCCAATATGCGTGCACGTAGGTACATATAATTCAATAATCACGCACAACGTCCGAAGCACTTCAATTCTCGTTCACGATTAATAATAAAATAGCTATCGATGTTCGAGGCTCCACACGCGTTTGTTACTTTTTGTAGTAAACAGTTTTAGGAAAATGGATACTGTGTAAATAGTCTTTGTGTTTATATCCCATTTTTATGGGAATCATTTGAAGGGTATAAGAGATAGCGTGCTGCAGTGTCACCTAGTGATAAATATATATTATAGGAGGCAAACAAACAGGTGGGTCACCTGATTTTAAGTGATTACCACCGCCCATAAACACTAGCAACACCAAGGGAGTCGCAAGTGCGTTGCCAGCCTGTGTTGAGGGGGGGGGGGGAGGAAGGGAAAAGGAGAGAAGGAAGGTTAGGAGAGGTGGGCGTCCGGCGCTCTCACTGACCGAACGAAATGCAACAATGCAAGCACTGTTACTTCACGTCGGTTTCTGTGAGTAGGTACTGCCTCAAACGAGCCGACCCATTCATGCTGAAGCCAGTAATAGTTTGAGCGTGGCTCTACCATACCATGTTTTATGGGTTCCACTGACCCTTTAATGACCAACAAAGCGGACGAGAAAATACCTTAATTGCTATCTAAATTAATTGAAATTTAAATAAAATGTTGAAATCTTTTCATTTTTAGTTTCAATTATTTTATTGTCTTAAGTAGTTAAGTACGTACGTAGTTTTCTTTTAGTATACAAATTGATAATACATTGAATACGAAATAGTTACGGTTAAATGTATAAAAACCGTCTTAAGAATTTCAAACAACTCCAAATAAAATAAAAGAGACATTTTAACAATTATTTCTAAATTCTTCAGGATAAAACCGTGTTAACAAATCACTAAGAGCTGTCAAGCAGACAAATAGAAGTATTTTAATGAAGCAATAGCGGCTAATTACAATTCCCTGCGGTTGTCGAAATAACACTAATAAATCGTGTACAAAACATTTGGAAATACGTAAAAAGTTCCCGTTGCTCTGACCTCACGACCCGCTCGTATGTCACGTGACGACGAACTCTCGATTCCGAAATAACAAAAGAGAATTTATCTGTTTAATATAATTAGTACTCTCAATGGCGTAGCAGGTTATAATGGGGTTATGTTTCAAAATTTCGTGGGTTAGAGAAGTTACTGCTTACGACGTACGATCTAGGAATACTAGATATCGCTATTTTAAAAATAAATGAGTTAAATAAATCGATGCATTTTATTTCTTTATATTTCAATTTGTGGGATTCTGTTTGCCCACAATTTTAATTAATGTTAAATGACTATCTCTCAAGTTGCTGCTGAAACATACGTTAGACACAGACAGGTGCTTGGTGACAGATTTTCAACATAAGGCATGCTAGTCAGACGGATATACCTATATATATATTTTTTTTATTGTAGCACGGCAAAATGACTGCACTATGCCTGATGGTAAGCACAGTGCAATCCAAAAATAAAAGGGACCACCGATTGACACACTATCCATCGCCGGTCGCCACTATCATGCCGGCCTGCAAAAAGCTGGATATGTACAGGCTGATCCCGAAACGCGAGCCGCAGAAGCGAATCACTATTACGGGCTTTTTCGCCATATAGATGGTGGTTGCGACCCAGTCAGGCTGTAAAACCCTACCACCCCGCTTTCGCCATTGCCTCGTTCGTTATTCAGTAGGGTGCACCACGTGCAGGTGAGATTGGCTTGGGTGTCTAAAGTCTTATGATGTTATTTGACACCCTTACACCCAAAATATAGCTACCATCCTGCAATTTGGCAATTCGTAGATTTTGTGGCACTATAATATTATTAATGTGAGACGACAGTAACATCTTTTGACAAATGGATAGGACATCTGTTTAAAAAAAAAAGGGTTATAGATTCTTATCGTATGACCATCAGTTTAAGTTTGTAAATTGGCACATAAAACACTATGGATATACTATATATTTGAAATGTTGCTAAGAAATAAGAAAATTCGAAAAAAGAACGCGTTCCTCTGTTCCAAGTTCGAATGGTCTATTTTAAGGCTGTTTTCGAATGCGCTTTCGAATAAAGGAGGATGATGTTCAAAGAAAACATTTATCGATAGCCAGTATAGTTAAGAATTCGCGACAATAAGTAAGGCGCAGAATCTGCACTCTCGGCATGAGTTCGTCTGTTGGGGCGTGGGGCGGCATGAGGGGGGCGGTGCGAACCAATCGTGCGCGGCCACGCCCCGCGCGTCTCGTCGCCGGGTTGAAAGGTCGCCACACCATTGGCGCGCGATTACTTGCCCAGATTTATTTTCCTTCTATATCTATTGAAATGCAATAAAGAGCAAAAGGTTTACGAGATTGTGATGTTTACGAGAAGATATACAGCCCTATAAACCCATGATTGGAAGTTATATTTGAGATCATTACATATAAACTTGCTCTTTTTTATATTACATTGGTATGTTATGTTATCTATGTTTATACTTGTATATTATGCTAATGTATATGAATGTATATTTCCAATATATTATTGTACATAATGTCTTTGGCACTCATAACATAGTACCTATCATCCCTTTCTGGTGATTTATCAATGTTGATGTTGCTATTTTAAATGATTCTACGTTGCTACACTGAATATTTGGCATTTTAAAAAGTTTAAAACGTGTATTTGTCACACTTAGTATTGGTGAAATTGCATATATAGGCAAAGGCGGTACCGAAAGAAAACAAAAACAGACTAAACTTTTAAACACTCTCTTAAAGAAATATCGTGCCTATATACCTATATTGTTATAAATAATATTAAAATAATTATCAATGATTGTAAAGGAAACTGCACAATTATAATAAACAAACTGGAATATTTGCTTAATTGAACAATATATTCATACTAAATATAAGTTCTTACGTCACTAGTAATCGGGTAATACCTAACCACAGTTGCCATATACAAAGAGGAAATTACATTTATAGTACGTATTTCTTTCCAAATTTGGTCAATAGGACATTTTTGTAATAATACTTGGGTTAATACAATAATTATTCTATAGGTACTCATACGCTTCCTGATCAATTCAGGCTGGTCATTTCGATACATATTATTGAATGAAATAACTCAGAAAACAGTTAATTGGTATATACGTTTCAACCTAACCATAATTAGTATGGATGTAATTTTATAACTATTTATCAATAATAAATCTACATAACCTAAAATTAGTGAATTCAATACCTATTTATCTATCTAATACCTTTAAACGAGCAATTCTTGTATATTTTTATATTTGTATATATTCAGAATCTCGGAAATTTAGTATGTAGATAGTTTCGGGGACGATAAATCGATCTAGCTAGGTTTTATTCATAGAAAACTTTTTTAAACTGAGTTTTCAGGCAATGAAAAAATATAGCTAGAATATAACGGTAAATTTCGCCGCCGCTGTCAAAACAAAAATAACTCCGATGGAAATCGGTTGCTTCGAAAATCTGTGAAACCCCAGTTCGAATCCGAGTAACAGTAGAAGAGATGTATTTTTTGAATAATTTTTTTTGTGAAAAAAAAATTTAATTTTGTAAGGCAAACCTAACAGTTTATTTTAATTTAAAAATGTTTATTAAAGAACCGAGCTAGGCTCGGTCGCCCAGGTACTTATAACTATATATTGATTGTACGAATATTCTTGAATAAAACAAAAAAGTATACCTACAAAAATTGTATTCTGGTAGCATAATTATGTGTCAAACTAATAGTAGTAATAATATTCGTCCAATAGGACAGGCGAAGGTGTCAAATTAGATACAATAATCTGTGTTTGAGCAGATGAATCTTTCTCAGATTAAAAACTAATTAATAACCATAGATTTTTTATTTATAAGTTATATTTTTATATATAAGTTACAGATAATGAAACAAAATTCGTTTAATAATTAAACGGAAACTTAACAAGCATATGCGACAGTAATGTTAGACGTCGCGGCAGATGCGCCTTGGCTTTTTTAATCGTTATTCTCATGAAACCTGAGACATGCTAAAATGTGGCGGTTTTTTTTGAGCACGTGCTAAGCCTGCCGTATGGCGTTGTAGCGACAGACGAACCTTTACTGAATGATTAACTGATTGTATTATTATTTTAAGAAATAAAAGTTGGTAATTTGAACTGTATTTTAATTGTCTATAGAGTTGGATAAAAAACTTAAAATCCTTCCATACAATAGAAAACTGTCGCTTTTTTATTATTGGGTTATAGGTTAAAACAAATATTTGACTTCAGACTAAGTTTTACTTACGATGACAATTTCGTCTAAATTATTTGTTTATGACCAAATCAATGATGAATGAATGAATATATAATGATATCATTATATATATATATGTATAAAAGTATTTACTAGGAGTGTGTGAATATGTTACGAATCGAATCGAATTTTAATATTCGATTCGGAACGAATAATTCATAAGTTCGAATTATTCGCACACCCTTAGTATTTATCTGTTAGAACAAAATTAAAATAATATAGCTATTATGAATGTTTCCTTTAAACCTGATAATTTATATTTAGATGTTTTAAGCATTAGTTATAAGTACCTAGACGACCGAGTCTAGCTCGGTTCTTTAAAAACATTTTTAAATTAAAAAAACTGTTAGGTTTGCCTCACAAAATTAGCATTTTGTTGTTAAAATAAATTAAAAAAAGATATCTCTTTTGCTGACCCTCGAATTCGAACTGGGGTTAAACGGCTTTTCGAAGCAGCCGATTTCCAGTTGAGCTATCTTTGTTTTGACAGCGGCGGCGAACCTTTATATTCTTGCTCTATATTTTTTCATTGCCTGAAAACTCGGATAAAAAAGTTTTCTATGAATGAAATCTACATAGATCGATTTATCGTCACCGAAACCACCTACATACTAAGTTTCACGGAAATCGCTGAAGTTGTTTTCGAGCTCCTGAATTTATAACAGTATAAAAATATACAACGGAAAGACTTACTTTTGGTCGATTTCTAATTTTGAATCGATATTCAATCGGTATAACACTGACCAGCATTGTTTCGTATGATTAACATTATAATGGTTATAATTTTTTTATACTTTCTGATCAAACTTTCATAACACTAAGCAAAGAAGCCCTCTAATCAAGAAGCACCCTTATTTGCGTCTTATTAAGACATATTTCTTATAACGATTAATTAATTAAATAAGGTACCTCCGTGACTGAAGTATAGGTATGTTTTAAAAAACAATCATTATTCCAAAAATAAAATTCGTTGGGAATACGTAAATTTAATTCGGGCAACACTTACATAAGATTATGATTTTCTGGTATCAAAAATGAGATCGCTCTATATTGTGCCAATTCCAATTCGGGAACGGAAGTCGAAATACGAATTTTTAAAATTAGAATCATTCGGAGCGCAGGTGAGCAAGCGCTAGTGACAAGACGTCGAAACATCACGTGTGTCCACACGTGTGCGTGTGTCATTGCATATGTTACATCAGTAAGCATTAGCGGGATTGATTAAACTAAAACTTGTGTTTTGGTTATATAATTAAATGTTTAAACCCCTCGGTTGATTTTTATGACACAAAATGGCATATAACGTTTATAAATATATAGCTAATTTTTTAAATTACAATTTTATATTACATTATTTGTTATTGTTCAAGTTTTTAAAATATTATAATAAAAACGGTATTATTTTTAAACTGTCAACAGTATATTGGCCAGTGCATCAGAAGGTCTACATTTGTTTGTATCAAGCGTAAACCCTTACAGTTTGGAATAGTCCAGGAGTTAAGATATTTCTATAGATACTACCTTGATTATCGATCAAACAGTTAAAATCCATCTTTATATATACACAGTATGTACTTATGTATACGTTGTTCCATATGAGCTGTCTACGAATGTAATGCAGTTTAAAAAATATATATTTTAAGCTCCGGTCGGTGGAAGTCCATCAGACCAACAGCGGATAGCTGGAGTGAAAAAAAAAAGATTTTCTTTATGTTATGTTGTTATGCGTACTTTAATATAAATTATGTTACTTTGAAAAATGATTAATGATTCTGATAAACTTATTTGTATTCAGAAAAAAAGGGCTTAACATTTTTTTTCACATCTAAATCACGATGAAAAGTAAAAAGTTCAAAGAACAACAATAAAAATAGTTGTAAAGAAAAAAAATTCATGCATACAAAAATATATCAACAGCACTGCTAGAATATTACGAGATTTTTTTTATCAAAAATATCACAATATTCCAAGAAGAAAGGAAACGTCTGTCATCGTACGTATGGTATATTGTATTAAAAATTGGGTCATATTTTGACGGGAAATGGCGAATAGAGTAATTTACTTGCGCTGTCATTTTAATGTTTCAGTCACTTCCTCTTTCAATTAATATCGAAATTAAAGTTTAAGGTACACGATATCATTACAATAAATAAATGGGAGTTCAAATTGTGAAACATATGAAGTAAATAATAGGTAGTAACTTTAAAACAAGACATTCTAAATACAATTTTTTTCTTTATTTCAGATGTATGTATTTATAAACAATATACACCTGCACAGTGTAAACAGGTAGTAATAAAAGGTTTCCGAAAGTCAATTTCTTAAAAGTTTAAATCCATCGGATTAAGAATTAATAATGCGATTCAAATATATAATTTCTAAAATGTTGGAAAATAAATTACATTCGTTACAAGATTAATAAACCTGAAAGTCTATTACCATTAAAAATGATTGCGGTATCAATTGGCAAGTTCTTTGATAATAAGAGATTTCTGAATACTTGGCAAATCAGTTTAAAATATGTATTCGTCTTATTAGACATTGGCGAAGTTGCCTACATAGGCAGATGCTATTATAGAAAAAAAAGATAAGAAATTTGACACTTGTCAAGAGCAATGACAATTGACAGGTATTTATTCGTTACAACGTTTGGAAATAATGTTATCTTATAATTCAATTATGTTATTTTTATTATATTACTTTATAAAAATTTCCCAACTTTTATTTATTATTGCTACGACTACGCCGATATTGTAGTATAAAATTCAATAACGCGATAAAAACTGTGTAACTTGTTATATTTCAACGTTCCGCGACCTCATCTTTGGTTTATAAATAAAGAGTTTATCGACATAAACGAAAGAGTAAATCGACATGAAATCACACCAGATCCACCGATATTTATTACCAATAAAATATCGAACAACCGATATTATAATTATATATATATTTTCATATCTTACAAACATCAATAACGTTGAATTCACCGCATAAAATAACGTGTATACAATTTTTTTTCTGGTTTAAAATTATTTCCTTTCAATAACATCCTGTTTGTTACGATCTAGACGTCAACTATATTGTTTTTACGTGAGTACTTCCATTCACTGTAGGTATATAGTTTAGTTAAGTTTTTTCTCACGTACTAATGTTTAAGGAACTCAAAAACTTTATAAAGTTTGTGAATCTGAAGTGCTGTAAACATCGAGTATAATCCCACTCATTGCCAATTATTTTGTAGGTTGTAGACCCTCGCTGAAGCTATTACTGGTTACAGCGTGAACGGGTCGACTAGCTCCCGGTACTACCACCCGATCTACAGAAACGCTGACGTGAAGTAACACTGCTTGCATTGTTGCGTATCGTACGGTCAGTGAGAGCGCCGAAAGCCCACCTGTCCTCGCCTTCCCCCTGTCCTCTTCCCTTCCTCCCCCCCACCACCCTAACACAGGCTGTCAAGGCATTTGCGAATACCCTGGTGTTGCAAGTTTCTATGGACGGTGGTGATCACTTAACATCAGGTGAACCAACGGTTCGTTTGCATCCTATGATATAAAAAAATGTAGAGTTATCAACTTAAATATCTGATAAAACTATTGGTTTTCATTCATTCATTCAGTCCATGATTACTTCTATTGTTAAAAATCTTATAATTTTGCAATGTCTACTAAGAAATTATGATTCAGAGATCAAATACTTTTAAAGCTTTCCTCTTTTGTATACACTATAGATTTATATATACGTTTAATACGGGTCTAGAACACGTCTTCGCTTAAAACTACAGGATTCTAGTCCGCTTTTAAATTCTGGTTCTATTTCAATGGTCATTCATATAGGTTCCGCACATGTCAATATACAATACCCCCAGATCATTATAGTCTTAAAAAGAAAAAGATAATGTCATTTGTAATTAACATCTCACGTAGATATTCTATAAACCAGGGCTGAAGGAAGACAAAAGCGGTTCAAGTAAAAAAGACGATTGGACTTGAAGTTTAAAAATGCTTGATTATAATTTAATATTGTCCATATGCTTTATATTAAAGATTGAGCAAACAAAAGGGTTGTTAAACGTTTCTTAGGAATCCGATAGTGTTATATAAAATCTACGTTCACTGCGCGGCAAATCGTTAAGTTATTACATTGTCTAGACTTCATAAAATGTAGAGCTTTGATATGTTAGACACGTACGCTTTCTTTTGTCCCGATGTTTGTTAAGATTTAAAAACGGAAAATGATAAAGTTTATAGAAATATGTTTATAATATCCTTTAAAGCTCAAACACGGTAAGTAATCGAATACATTGTCCGTAGCTAAATATTTCGTGAACAGCCAGTCAAGAAAGAAAAAATAAGACGAGGCAAGTTAGCGTTATCCTTTTTTCGCAAGTCTAAGCTAACCTAACCAAGACAAAAGAGCAAGATGGCAAACATTCAGCGAGCGCGGTGCATTTAAAACGTAACCTTTTTAAAGCAAGTATTCAATACGTATTTAACTTTTGTTTTGTAATAACACCGATAATGTCTGAGAAAAGAGTTAACGCCGACTTTTGAAATATCGACTAACTTTGAATACCCAAAGAGTTCCCAATGTATCAGTCCCAGCCTTTGATATAAAATAGAGTACAAAATATCTTAAAATATAACCTTAATTTGTCATAAAACATAGATCATGCGCTAAATTTATTTTACAGATGTAAAATATTAATTTCCGCTCTCTTTGCTTGACGATATGAAAAAAGAATCTTAGGCATCTCTTATAGATTCAGTCCTAAATGTGAAATTCGAAAGTTTATCAATAATTTAATAATATTCTTTGTGTCAAATTAAAAAAAATTATCCTATGTCTTATTTAAGCAGATCTAAGCAGATAATCGACTTCTACATCAAATTTTATAATCCGTTGAGTAGTTTGAGCGTTATTTACAAGTAATCATATGAATAAATGTGTAAGATATATTAGAGGACACATATTATCTGTGTTGTGATATCAAATTAAGGTCATGCCTTTACTGGATGTGCCGTGTCTACGAGGTTGTAGGTGTAAAAGCAGGTGTGGTGACACCTGCGCACGAGCCGAACGTTACAAAAACCGTGCACGGCCTGCGAGAGGGGCCTCACGACCTGCTGCTTAGCATTGTAAACATTGAACAGGGGGTACAACTAAACGAGCTTTGGGGGCAGAATTTTGTAAAATTATTTTTTTTTTATAAACTTTGTGTATTATGCTTTGCTATATATATATATTTGTTATACATATTTATACATACCAAATAAGAATGTAATTCTAACGTGTCTGCGCTTTTTCGATTTTCTTGAAAAAAATATTCCAAAGTGTCTAGAAATGAATAATAAAATACAATTCAATAATTTTTAGAAATATCTTTTACTCAAACAGACTATGCTGTTGACCTAGCAAGGTCTTGATAGTTTCACCGAACTGCATCTAAATATGTCTGTCTGTCTGTATGAACATGCAATCCTGCTAAAGTACCTACCGGGTGTGCAATAAAACCTCAATATTCTCGATATTTTTTTTTTCCATCTGACAAAATAACCTTTTTTTTCGATCTACGCTATTGACCTAGCAAGGTCTTAACAGTTTCACCGGACTATCATATAACCTAATCTTTGTTTCATTAAAATCGGCCTACTCTATCAAAAGTTATTGTAATTTGAATGATAGCTGGAGTTAATTACGAGAGAAAAGTAGATAAGTAAATGGACGTAATACATTCAGATAATCTTATTAATCACAATTTTTTTACATAGAGTTCCACGCAAACGAAGTCGCGGGCAAAGCTAGTTATAAAATAAAGTCCTGTACCACGTCTGCCTGTTTGCGATAAACTCAAAAACTCCTGATCGGATTTTCATGCAGTTTTCAACAGTAGATAAAGTCCTTTATGAAGAAGGTTATTATTTTTTTAATAAAACGTAGATTTGAGGAAAACCGCTCAATACGTAAGTACAGAATTTTGTATTGATAAAATTACGAAGTTAAATATTTCTTTATAAAAAAAAACTAAATATAGATTTATGTCGCGTAAAATAATTTTAGCCACACGCCTGGTGGACATTACATTTAGGATCGGAGTCATGCGGGAAGCCGTTAAACTTTGTAAGATTAATTTATAGTAAAGTTATTATGTTTACATTTAATACAGTTTTAAGAATAGTTTTTTTAGATACCTACTTTAAAATCCGGTTGATTATTTAATTTGCTTTGTAGTGATTACTCTTTACTAACACTATGCGTTAAAGAAAACCGTTAGTAGTCAATTTTCTTAAACATTTAAATCATCATGTTTCATCGAACGGGATTAATCCAGAAATAACATGAGTTTGACAAAATGTCTCTAACACTAGCGAAGCTATAAAAACGTGTTTAAAGAAATGCTCTTATGATATTAGTTGTGTGATAGACATTAAGCTAGAGACAGGATGTAGCGGCGCTATAGACGACGACGGAAGCGGCGCGGCCGCTTCAATGGCGGTCGGTGCGTGCGTGATCTTCGGCTCTGACGTCATAATCATTCAATTTAACTACTTCGTCTGATTCAAATGAAATATCACTTAAATATTAATGAATCAAATAGGGAATCGTCGGTATAAACTCAAGTCAATATTTTATTAAAAAATTATAATCATTCTCGTTTTGAAAGTCATTAGTAGAGAGCAACTGAATAACATGATAGCGTGAAGGGATTATAAAATTTGTATAGGATTAGAGCTAGAAGGGACGCGAAGAAGCGCGACGGGCGGCGCGTCCGGAAATGACAATATTCCTTTATGAATGAATGGCGCTACGTGACGTCGGTGACGAGCCCGTGACGTCATCTACCATGAGTAGACTGATATTGTTATACAGTCACTAGGTTCCTCTCAGTACAATTATTTTAAAACAACTGTATCTATACAAAAAATATTACTGCCAGTAATCTATACTAATATTATAAAGTTTGTTTGCATGAACGCGCTAATCTCAAGAACTACTGCTCCGATTTGAAAAATTATTTTAATGTTAGATAACTCATTTATCGAGGAAGAATATAAACTATATATTATCACGCTAAGACCAATAGGAGCACTGTACCAATGAAAATTGTTTCAAAATTGGCTCTTGAAAGCTTCCGCTGCGGTTTTCGTTAGCCCAAAGTACCTATTCCACGTGGATGAAGTCGAGGCCAGAAGCTAGTATAATATGAATGTTAAAGCTCTTTGAACACAGGCGTTTTTCATTTAGGCGTACTGAACGAAAAAAGGAAATGCCTACATTAAAAATATACCTTCGTTTGAATTTATAACGATGACTTTAGTGTCGGTCGTGCGATGAGCCTCTAAACGCGTGGTGCTTAATAACTATTGACTGTGTAAAATGAACATTAAAGTTTATTATAATGTAACATAGTATCAAACATAGTTCATTTTTCATTATGGATATTATCTTATTTGACAGTCGATTATCAGATTTGTAATCTAATATATTTGGACAAGTTTATCAGAGACCTATCAACGGTTCGTAAAGTTTTTGTCGCAGAGAATTGCCAGGAAACCCGATCGGCCTCTTTATTACGTATTTCTTAAGAGCAAAATGATATCAGCAATACTTAACTATATATTGTGACAAATTCAGATTAGGTATCGGTTATAACGTGAACTAAAATTAACATTATTTTTTATAGACTCACTCGTTGGTAGATTACAGTTGTGATGCACAGACAAAGATGTCATTACTTTGCTGACTTTTTTATGAATTGAATACATATAATCTGTACTTGAGGTTTTGGTTACGATATTGAATCATTTTTGCAAATGCATTGCTGTTATGTCATACGTAATTAGGAGGCCAGTTTTTAACATTATTTATTCCTTTTAACTAGATTTAGTTTTGTTTTAAACAGAACAAAATTATTACTGAAGTTATTTACCTAATTATGTGGTAGAGTTTTAATAAGAGCCTTCTCAGAGCCTAAATTAAAAACGGTATTTGAATTCAGATTTCATGATCAAAGGATTATGACGAATTTTAATTACAAATAAGAAATATAACACATTGAGGAGGAAACTTATTTATACGCGAGCTTATCAGTTGTACCTACGTCTGAGTTAACAAAGTACAAAAATATTATTCAAGAACTGTAATACATGTATGCTATATATACGACGATTGTGTCAACTGGAATGGGAACACTACACGTTGTCTTGGTGTACAGTACCGTGTTCTGAAATCAGTGTGTATTTACCTATACAAAGGATGTCTAGAATAGGAGGTAATCAAGCAGGGTACTGTGATATCTGTACGCGATTTGATAGTGACTTTCTTTTGTTTGGCTCTTGTCACGTTTCTATCATCTAAGAAGCCGCAGATCTGGTGAAGATTGTATTGCATAAACGACGTCAATCATTCTGGCCGCTTTGACCATAGGGGAAAGTCTGGGTTTGCGCGTATAATAAATAATTTAATACAAACCAAAGTTAAAATATTATAGGAATCTTAAACTGGCATGTTTTTATCCTTAACTTACCTCGATGTTATAAGTATAATATAATACGTTCTTATAGTTAAATTTGGGTTTTGTGCAAGTATATTCAGAGCGATTAATTTTTTTTACGAAGACTATTCTTGATGTCAATTACAGGAAAGTCACTTCATCAGACAAAAAGATGCAATATTTACCAAATTAAAATTATAATTTTTTTTTAATACTAAATGAATATATTAATTTATGTTAATAAAGAAACAAACATTAGGGATTTTACAGCGAATGACCGTTCTGTAGAGCATTTGAGGGTTAATGAAGTTGATTTTGCGGAATTTTAATACCTCTAGTCACATACCCAACTAATGAATAAAGTAATATTATGGTATCCATTAGAATACCTAGCTGATAAAAGGATATTGGTTTGGTCGCGCACATGCCTTAACAGGTCATCTGCAGAACAGCTGCGGTCGCATTAGACAGGTGACTCTAACGCGACAACTCGTTTCTCGCCTTTTACGATAAATATCGATATTACTTACATAAAACATATTATAAATATGCCGATTGTGTACGTAATCAAGTCTATTAGTGTCACTGACCTATCACTTTCAAGGGTATTTTTTTTAAAACAAGATTTTTGCTTCGAACAGTCATTTTTATATAATTCTTGGTAGGAAAATTCTGTCCAAATTTTTTTTGTTAGATTATGTTTAGTACGAAATGTATTGTTAAAAGAATTATGAATATTGAGTCTTAAAATCTACGTATTAAAATATTTGGACAATACATATTTTATGTCACACTAGCTGATGCCAGCTACTTTGCTTCCATTGCTATGTGCATGCGCGCCGTATCGGTTGCCTCACTTCTCTATGGTTAGAAAATACATATCGCTGAAAGCGCTTACAAAAATCATAGCTTCTTAAATATCTATATTAGATTAAAATACAGTCAAAATTTTTATTCTAAATAAAGACCAAGAATCTATGAAATAAATATGAAAAAGAACTGATCGAAATCTATTCAGTAGTTTTTGCGTGATGCGCGCACCACGGTATACCTCTATCATCCCATTGATATAAAAGATAAAAAGATTATTTTTATAAATTAACTGGTAACAGATAATAGGAAAATAATTATAGCATCCGGTAAAACAATAATAGACAGAAAAAAAAGAATAGTTAAATTTTATATTTCAACAGATGCCCATGACTTCATATAAATTAAATAGAATACCTATAAAAAAATCATAACAATAAAACATGACCTGTTCTTAACTTCCTATCGTCGAAATATTTTTTAGAATCGGATCAGTTGCTTCAGAAATTACCACATCTAAGCGCATATTCATAAACTCTAACTCGAGAGTTTTTGACGGGATTTGAGTTTGTCATGTAGTGGATTTTATATTTTATTCATAATCTTGTGTTATTTGACTCTATATTTTGTACATTTGTTGGTATTTTACGTAATATAGTTAGTTTATTGTGCATAAGTGAAGTGAATATGAAATTCTGAAATGCCACAAAACCTCCCGGGAAGGTCTAAAAAGGGAGCCACCATTTTGTTGGAATATTGAAATAATCACACGACGCTTATTAGCTACACGATAATGGCAGTAATAATCTGAAAGATTGGTTACCAAAAATTATGATAAAAAAACTCTAATTGATGTAATATAAGTAGATAAAAAGGAGCCGAAAATAATGTATGATTCGATTCCTTCATTACATTTCAAAGCGACTGTCGTGTACCGATTAGGCCTCCCACGGCAGCGGCTCAAGCCTAGGTTCGATCTCTCGGTAGGGAGCCCTTGAGTGCGTTGCTTGCGCGATACGGTGACACACAAATATATATTACCGCTACAACACTACACGATCACCACCACACACGTGCACGCCCACACGCTTACACATGAAAGTGGAAGGATTTACTTTTTTTCCCTTATCGGACTGAAAAACTCTCAATTTTCCGATAATAAATATATATATACGTTTTAACAACTCATACATATATGAATAGTTAGCTAGGTTAACTAAGATAGATCGCGATTTTGCATGCAACAGGCAACAGCCAAACCGAGGTGTGCCGTGCACCCTTGAGCTGGTTGCCAAAATAAAATCGGCTGAGTGCCTTAAGCGCTCGCCTTAGTAGTCCGGTGAAGCTGTTAAGACCTTACTGGGTCAATAGCGTAGTCATTTCGAAAAAAAAAGACTCCCGTGTGAGTCACGAACAAAGTAATTTTTATATTTATGTTATCAAAATTCTATTTTACACATCGAAATTTCAGTCACGTAAACTATGGGATCTGTGACTACCTGTAAAAGGAAGGAAGCGATTACTGAAAGGTTATCGACCGTGAACCGTTACCTCTAGCCTCTGAATGGTCACCATTTATGTCTGTCACTGACTATTAGTTGCTATGTTCGTGACGAGAGTCGTCGACTGACTCGACACAGTTCGACAACGATTAAATCTAGAGAAACCGTATGAATATTCATATTTAAGTACGCGTTTAGTTTATAAACTTATTTGAAAATATTATACTAATGTTATGTTTATTTCTGATCAATCATATATTAATTTGGTATTTCATTTAAGCAATCCCATATATTTTGTTGCTTTTACTCTAAACCCATTTAGCTAGATACTACTCTCATTTAGAAAAATTGTCACCAAGCAAGCACTTATAGGTGTATTTCGGCAGCTAAACTTGAGATTTTTTTTTCTAATTGACTACGCCATTGGCTTTCAAGGCCCTTTACAGCTTCACCGGACTACAATTAACTCGAGAGCCAATCTCTTTAGATTTACCGTATTTACCACGGCGGAGTTCATTTTCAACATCATTTACATGAGGTGAGTTAGTGATCAAATCTATAAAACACAAAAAAAAATATTTAGAGTCAGATGATTTAAAACTGAAGTGAACTGAAAATACTTTTCTACATATGCCCATTCCTAAACGATAATACAGGCGTTAAGATATTGCTTGGACATTGTTATAATGAATTAATATTTGTTTCACGCAATCTATGTATGCAAATGTAAGCTATGTGACAACACTGCCAAGCTTTTTATGCCCGTCACGCGGCGGAAGTTGTGCGAGGTGCGCCTGCGCTCCTCCCGCCGGATCCAACATGGCGGCGGCGAAAGTGTTTCCGCTCGGAAAGCTTAAGAGTTCTCAATGAAACACCGCTTATTTATAACATGAATGTGCTTAGTTTACACACGTAACCCACTGTTGAATAGTTTAATTATGGCTATGTAAATATTACGTGATTTGGACTGAACTAATTTATATTTCCATTAAATGTTAAATAATAGAATAATGTTGTGTAAATACATATATGTGAATCTTTACCTACATATATAATTAATGTAATAATGTGTTCATTAAGATGTTTGTTCAATGAACAGTTACGCTCAAACGGCTATACGTAATCTAATGAAATTTGGCATATTTGCGCATTTAGCAGAACTTTTTATACTGTTGTAAATAAATTCACATCCAACGAACCGACGGTAATCATCTAGTACAATAATATAAATATGTACCAATACAACAATCGTTTTGCTGTTATTTACTTTCAACATTATTATTTGAATGTTAAATTAATAATTAAAATGTGCAAGTATAGTTTATAATAGTAAATTTAATTTTAGATTTATTTTGAAACATTAAGTGTCTGTTTTATTTAATTATCGCTATCATTTTTAAAAAGTTACTCTGAAATTCATAATTCATAAAACCGGAATCAGATTTTAAAAGGCGCTTGATTACAGATATATCAAATAAAGAATTGTTTTTCGAATTTTCAAATAACGCTATATGTGTAATCATTATTATAACCGACGGCGGCGTTTGTATGAAAAATAATATCAGGTCTTTGTAAGAAAAAGTAAAAATTTCAATTTCAAAAAGAATTACTTTGATATATTTTATAAGTATGTTAAAATATGATTTGCTCATTCGTCAACGAACGACAGCGCTGAATTAGTCAAAACCAAAGTAACTTATTGTTATCATTTTATTGTTATTAATGGATTAGTAGAGTCACTATAATACTATATAATGTATACATATTAAAATTTGCTCAAGAACACAAAGATAAATGCACATTACATTTACTAATATAATGCTATTGTTTCATTAACATGTATTAAGTTTTTACCTACTTGTAATCAATAACCGCAGACATTTAATGTATAGGTATGATTAGTTGTTGCAATAGACTCGGCATACACAAGTTATTGGATGAATGCGGGAAAAATAATTTTATATGAATGACAAGATATTAACAATTGTTACAGTGTCACATTCGAATGAATGATTTCAAATGAAACTGCATTAATAAATACTTTTAATAGAAGTAAGTAAAAACGAAGAAAAAATAGTTTCAATGTAAGGTCTCTTACTAACATAATAAAATATATTAAAATGTATCTTGGTTTAGGGTGAACTATCAGGAAAAAATTACAAAATTCTTATACAGTGTTAGACTATAATGGTCTTATTAGACATCAAATTAATAAAAAAAAATATACCTCAGAATAGCAAAATTATTTTAATTTCAGTGTCATTTGGCAAGTTCAAGATTGATTGAAGAGATTTCCGAAATATACCGATATTTAACGGATATTGAATGCTTTACGTAAATACTTATTTGTACATAAATTCGATATTGAAATTATTTTTTTTTTTTCGTACAAATACTTATAGATATATACAATCAGTATAATTGTAAAAAGTACTAACCTGCTACCAAGTATGAAGGATCGACACAAAGCCCATCGATGGCCGGATCGTAAGCGATCTTATTTTGTTCAGCATAATGCAGCTTTCCAGGACTATTTACAGATTGTTCTATTTCGTAGTTTAGCCGCGCGACACTAGCGAGAGTCTGTTCGTAACTTAGCCTATTGTCTCTTTGATCTGGTAACTCAGTGTATGATTTGTTCACTTTTACGCTATAGTCCGTGAAGTTTAACTTTGTTAGAGAAGACATAGGGAGTTGTAAGGGCGCCGCGCACGGGGGCACGGCGGCTTCACGCGGCACCTCCACCAACAGCATGGCGGAACCTGCCCCCGTGCACTGATACTCTTCAATAACTCATCACTACACCACTATATGTATTCAGTGCCGATAATAAAACTATATACATATGTTTATAAATATTTAAAAACGTATTTAATTTATATATATTAATATCACTTATAGAAACTGCGTAACGTAAAGCGGATATGAATGATTAAACTTCGGAGCTTTTTGTGCCGTAATGAACGTAGTACCGTACTGCGACGCGCCTAATCAACGACTGTGAGCTTTCGGGCGGACCGAGAGGGCGGCCGTGGAAAATGCGGGCCGAGTATTGCCGATTACATCCGAACTAGCACGAGCGAGCCGAACCGAGTGCTCATGAGCCCATCGCTACCGTCGCCCGTCGCCGCGACCTGTCACACCACCTGCTACGCGACCAACTGTTGCGTGACCGTTGCTTTTTGCTTTTTCACTCCACTTTATATCTTATGAAAATTAGCACACGCAGCTTTAAATTACTATACATATTCAGTATATATTCAATATTTATTGACACATTTAACTTAAACTTTACTTTATTAATGCAAATAACATTGAATTAAACGTGCTTCATTCTTATTATGCTAACAAAGTAATTATTTTCCTGTACGTTATCACGTTAAGGAAAAATAAATAAATAGCGCCGGCAAATACTCTATCTAATATTCTCAGTGTGCGTCTTAATAAAAAAAACTTGTTTCAGTTGAAGTTATTTTCTTTAACGTTTTTGAGAAAACCGTTTTCAACGTACCGTACATAGAGTTGTACATTTCACGGTCGAGTCAACCGGTACATGGTTTTTATTTTAGTGTGAACAATACGCTATAATTTATATTGTTGTTGTTTTTTTTTTTAGTTGCTTACAAATTTGTCTGGTAATCTTCTGAAGCGATTTTTTTAGATTCCAATTATTTCGTGTGGTAAAACACTGTAAGACCGAGTATTGGATGTAGAGGGTCATTTGATTCTCCCGGCCTTCTCACTGTTATCTTAACTGATTTATACAGTAACATCTGACCTATAGTATAATACTTTTTTCACCGGATGAGGCCTCCCACGGCAGCGGCTCAAGCCTAGGTTCGATCCCTGAGTAGGGAGCCCTTGAGTGCGTTGCTTGCGGGATACGGTGACATACAAATATACATCACCGCTACAACACTACACGATCACCCCCACACACGTGCACGCTACACACTTACACATGAAAGTGGAAGGGTTTTTTTCCCTTATCGAACTGAAAAACTCTCAATTTTCCGATAATAAATATATGGAGGAGTTGTTGAGGCGTGTATGCTTGGTACACATATACGTTTCAAAAACTCATACATATATGAATAGTTAGCTAAGATAGGTCGCGATTTTGCATGCAACAGGCAACAGCCAAGCCGAGGTATGCCGTGCACTCTTGAGCTGGTTGCTAAAATAAACTATGTCTATGGACGGTGGTGTGGTAGTCCAATGAAGCTATTAAGACCTTGCTAGGTCAATAGCGTAGTCAGTTCGAGAAAAAAAAAAAAAAAAAGACGGTGGTGTTCACTTAAAATCAGGTGGTCCACCTGTTCATTTGCCTCCTATGATTAAAAAAAAACATATTTATATAGATTATGTAATGGTTGTGGGGCATAATTATATGCCATAAAATACAATTGGATATAAATACTTCTAAATAAATGTGTTATTGACTAAACTCACATAATATTTGTTTGCTATACAATTAATTAAGAGATTATGAAGACGAACCCTTTTCATATGATACAAGTAGTTACATCATGAAATAATGTAATGTAATTGTGTATATAAGAAACATTTATTATCTTTCTCCTTTTCTACCCTAACGGTTAATACCTGGAAGAAAATGGCCCTGTGGCGTTAAGCTCTCCAGTTCTCGAAGAAAATGTATAAAAAAGATTCATTCATTATTATTTAGGAAACATAAATTATTCAAATACGTGAAGACAATGAGCAATGAAAAAGTGTAAGTAGCACGATGCTGTACGGTTATGTATATATTATTATAGTTCTAATTCATTGTGGTCGTCCACCTCAAACCAATCTAACAACTGCGTTTCAGGACATTCAATTCGTATAATATAAGCGAAATACACGAACGAATAAAATAAATAAAATCTTTTTAGCTAGTTTAAAATGTTATTTCCTACAAAATATATTGCACAGTAGGTACTCGATTTTTGAATGGGCACGTCGAGAACAAAAATGAGATAGTAATGAGATAGGGTTTGTAAGTTTTTAGTGGGATCTTGAAATGCCATATAGTCTTTATATTTTATCCATAATCATGCGTTATTTATTTGGCTCCATATTGTGTAATGTTGATGGTGCTTTACGTAATGTAGTTTGGTTATTGTGCACAAGTGGATGGGAAATAATACCACGGAGCATGGATTCTGACTTGCTCTCCCAACTCCCAGAAAGTTCTAACAAGATGGCCACTATCTTGTTAGTTCGTCGAAATTATATCAAGAAACTTGTAATATGGTTACTTACTTGACAATGGCAGAAATAGTCTACTAGAATCCTGACTGCCAAAAATAAAATAGAGGAAGAATAAGGGTTAGCGTATGTGTGATTCATACTCTTTACAAAGTGATAAAATATAATAGTGAATTCAGTTGCGTTGTATAGTCGGTAAAGTGTTGGTGCGACGCCGGTGCTTCGTAATTACTTTATAAAAATAATGACCATGAGTGACGTGCGGCCTTGACGCTGATTCCCATTGTTTCATACGAGCGCACGAGACTTGGGCACACACTTGAATTTTAAATTTAAATTTAGAATAGTTCCATTCGCGGACGTTGTAACAAATAACAATTGCCTACTACCCGTACAATGTTAATCTGAGATTTAGAAACACGCCAGATTTCTATATGGTTTACCTATGCCAAAAAAAAACAAATTATTAGATCTAATAAGATGAATTTACAAACTTAATTGTTGTATTTATATATCGCAAAACTTAGTTTAGTCTGTACTTTATCTAAACACATCTGATTCAAATGATTGTCTATATTCATGCTTAAATTCTTTGGAAGTATCTTACGCTAAGGATATTTTCTGATATTCGATACTTTATTTCACAGTATATTAATATAAGAACGAGGATGTTGACAATAGTATCACTATTAGAGACAGATGTATTCGAATATCAATTTCTATTGCGAATAAGATTCGATGGGAGGGCACGAGCTAAGGGGCGGCTCTCGCTCGAAACCGGGTCAAGTAACAGGGGGAGGGTATGGATTGGGTCATAAAAGATAAGGGACCAGAGGATAATAGGCACCTGAGCACGTGTGCAGCCGGATATACAGGGCTATTGTCTACTGGAGGAAGCGATTTCGACGGCGACAAAATATACGAGGCAGATTTTTAATATGCCGTAACAGCACCGATACCAATATAATGGTTGTGCGTGAAAAGGTATGTGTTATCTATTATTTGATTAGTATATATTCATCTGTCTTGTTCTTTGTAAAGTACGAAGTAGACTAAAGTTTATAAACCATCTATTACAAGAATAAGGAAATGATGTTTTGTTTTCACTTGTGTAAAAAATGTCATAATAACTAGACCGTATACCAGAAGGACAATAGTATCTAAAGCTAATTTTATAAAATATAAATGAGTCGTTACATTCTAAAATGAGCTATATCCAATTTTAACTGTTCCTAATATTTTACATAATTTTTCAAAATCTTCAAATTGGTAAAATATGGAGATAAAAAAAAACCAAAAACCTTATTGACGTCAAAATTTGAATTTAATTCTAGGTGTATAAAAGCAAGAAATAAAAAAAAGTATGTGTGTACTTATGTACACGCGTTAGAAGTTATAATTCTTTGGCGTAAAAAGATAAAATCTTTTCAAAAATTTTATTTTTCGCCTTATTCTACGTTTGTAGAAAAAACGACACTACCAAAAGAAATAATGTATTTAATACATTGAAAGTTTTAATACAAAAAAAAAAAAAATACAAAGAAACAAAATGTTGACTATAGCTAACTTCAGGGTGTCGGTTTTTGGTGACGGTGTGCACGCGTATCGTAAAAATTTACTCTCATCATTTTTCCCTATCGCGCCAAAAGAAGTATAACTTAAAAAAATAAACATGTTATATGATCAATTAATATTGAGTTTTGCAATGAAAATACACATATCCTTGGTAGAAGATTTACAACTTGAAAGAAGAAATTAGTCAACGGAGCTCTCGATTATCGTTAAATATTATTTTAAGTCCGGAAACAGAACGATTAGGTATATGCATTGCTAACATGTATGAATAAGACGACGCATGCTAAATACTGAGCCGTTACGGGACGCCTGGCGGTTGTGAAACATCGAAATTATTCGAATTGAACGAATCTCAAATTCTCAAATTACACTATAGGTATGCGAGTTCAGTGCGGCAAGAGATATTACGCACAGTCGCTTGCATATGACATCGTCACGTTGTCGCCACGCCAATAATCAGATTTACTCGCCCCTTCGATGTTTCACATCAAAAGGACGACTTGCGCTATATAAATATCAACATAGAAATTTGCCTATAATTATATTGAAATACTGCATGCGCCGTTGAAACTAGGAAAATGAGTTTGTGGAACAAACGAAATCCAATTACCTAGGAAAGCTTCCTTGGTAGAGACTTCGCTGCACTGCGAGTGTAGCAGGAAATGACGTCGGAAATTAGTTTCCAATATGTGAATAAATGTGCTGAGGAAATAAATAACCACGGGATATTATCTCCTTCAATCTTCCGACTTGTGACTGCGAAGTAGGAAATAGAAAGTTAATGTGTTCGCGCGAAGTTAGCTGTTAATTCACGTATTCAAATATTAGCAATATATATTTGTAGATATTAATAACCATTTCCGTACTAACCAAATTATTATTTTTCAACTGTTTCTTGGATGTTGGTTCGAATTTTACAAATTACAATATTTTGATGAAAGAATCTCCATGACATATACGATACAGAGCATTTTCTTTAGTTCGGCTGGTGCCCTCAACCAAATGCTTATGTCTATTAAGCTGAATTTGGGAACTTATCCATTTTAGCGTTTGACATTTTCGAGATTTTGTTAAAAAGTTTATCTTATACATTCCTAAAATTAAAAATATCTTGTAGAACTAGGTCGGAGAGCCACTCTACAGCTATTAAGTTTCTGCATGAATGGGTCGGCTCGTCCGGGGTAGTGCCACCCGATCCACAGAAATTCGACGTGAAGTAACAGTGCTTGCATTGTTGCGTTTCGTTGGGTTAGTGAGAGCGCCAGAAAGCCCACCTCCCCTCCCCTAAAACTCAAACTGGCAACGCACTTGCGACTCTCCTGGTGTTGTTGATGTCTATGGACGGTGATGATCACTTACCATCAGGTAATCCGCCTGTTCGTTTGCCTCCTATGATATATAAAAAAAACCATAGCTTCGTATTTATTCCGATATAATTCATTATATCCAGATAATCAAGATATATACATTAACAGGTACCTACTATTCAAGAGTGAAGTTAAAACCTTCATTGTTCATTATTTAAGGTTTTCTATGACCTCAGAGATCTATAATTTATATTTTTATATGTATAACTAGCCTCTGCCCGCGACTTTGTTCGCGTGGAATAGTTACTTTACACTAAAACGCAGCGGAAACTCTCAAGAGGAAAAAACCTCGATTTTTAAATATTCTTCATTAGTACTCTGCTCCTATTGGTCTTAGCATGATGATATATATATATAGCCTATAACCATGCTCGATAAATGAGCTATATAACATTGAAAGAATTTTTGAAATTGGACAAGTAGTTCATGAGATTACCCTCTACAACATCATAACGTCACAAACTTTACCTCTTTATAATATTAGTATAGATAAAAGGACAGGCGCTTAACAATATGTAAACAGGCGGCGAACCTGAAGAAACAAATTACGTATGGTCACCACGTAATATTGATCGCGAAAAGTTTAAAAGATGTTAAGCCGACCGACCTATCGATATTCATGCTGTATACTCCCCATTCCCACAGTCTAAATTTAAAAATACAATTTACCGAGGTATTCCCTGCTTTGAATTACATTAAGTGTAAACAATAAAGCGTTAGCGAGCATATCGGCCGCGGCAGGCGACGGAAGTGCCAGATAAACAATCTTTTTTAGATAAAACACTGAAAACAGTCCATAAATCTATACAACGACACGGGAGCATTTCATCCAGAACTGTCAAGGCGGGTTACGTTGGGATTTAAAAACATAACATTCTTTGCATTATAATGTATTATATATATTGATAAAGTTTAGGCTTTTTTGGTCAGAATACATTCGTAACCTTTGCACTAATTAAAAAGCACAGCGCATCCGGTCGTCGTGATTAAATTTACTGATCGAATACTAATTTGAAATTCATTACGTATTTTCTATTATTATTTCGTGGTTTTGAATTTTTGTTTCCGACAAATTAAGGATGCGATATATTATTATGTGACATTCATTTGTTCTTTATACTGTGGTATACCTGTGTTGTACATTTAAAAACAAATTTGATGGGATCTTGATAACATTTAACGTTTTTGTCAATAAAAAGATGCATCACTGGGAGCCGCTCTTTGCAGCGGGATCTGTTTTAAATTGGAGCACGCGCGGGACGTCACTTCCGGTTCCAATAATTTATTTCTCTCGGCCTCCGTCATCTGTCGTGATGGCGCGAGATACGACATTTATCCACGTTTATATTTGGAACGATTTCTGAGAACATTATTATTGTGATATATCATCTCTGTTTCACCGTCGACCTCGGGGAACTACATTGCCCCCTTTTGTAAGGAGTATCTAATTTTTTAATATTTTCTTGAACTAACCCGATTGTCATATGTCACATATAAATTATTTCAATAATTTTATATAAATAATAATCTGCTATAACTGTCACCGCACACCCCTACTAATATTACACATGCGAATGTGTTTGTTTTTTGTGATTCTTTCATGCCTTACGTATTCAACAGGTCATCATGAAATTTTGCATACACGTTGCCAGAAATACAGGACAGATATATGGCACATTTCATCCAGAAAAAAATGTACTGTCTCTGAGGTATAAATCAAACCTACATTAAGGTGAAAAAAGTCAGTACAATATATTATTAGCCCTTGAGTTCGAGTTAATATTTCTTAAAGAATTATTACAAAAAAGGTTAAGTGTGTTAAAATTGTTTTATTTAATTTCAAAACTAGTTCTGCCTGCGACTTCGTCATATAAAAAACAGTGATTAATAAAGTCATCTGAATATATTCATTCTATTTACTTATCTACTTTTCTCTAGTACTTAGGTACGCCGCGTCGTCATTAAAATTAAAATAACTTTTGATAGAGGAGACCGATTTTCATGAAACGAAGACTAAGTTTGTCTCTAATATATGATTTTTTTTGTGTAGTTTAATTGTGAACCCAGTACTTTAATAGTGATGCGTGTTCATACAAACAGATAGAAAGATAGACAGGCAGATTCTTAGACACCAACAACAATTTTTTTTTCCAAAATACCGAAAAAGTATAGACACGTTAGATTTACATTCATATTATATATACATAGATAAGATGTACAAAGTTTATCTGTAAAACTATCTATTATTGATATATATATATGTATATATAATGTACCAAAAAGGTCATAAGCTCGTAGAGCAAAAAGTATGAATGGTGTTTTACAAACGTTACAGTCGAATGTGACATCGCTATCTCAGGGGCAGTATTGCGAAGGACATTCGCCCACGCTGTTCCGGCGCAATGAGCTGACTCCCCGCGGGCTGCGGCACCCGCACACCCGATAACATATCGAGGACACCCAGCCAGTGCGTTATCATTGAAATACAGACTAATACTAAATTTATTTCAATATCATTTTATGCACAAACATATTATATGCCCACACTTTTCCAAAGTGACCTTAAGACGACTCTTCAATTATTGTTTAAAACTATTTAGTTATCATTATAATACCTAATTAGCGTTAAAAACGTTATACGTAGATTACAAAATATTTGCAAAAATTTATATAGTATACGAACGTTTGAAAGTAGGTCGCATTATACGTATAGATTAATTAACTATGTACGTAATTTACAAGTAAGAAATGCGATAAACTCCGCATCGAAGAGACGATCACAGTTAAAATACGCACTCTCTAATAATGGATAATGAAGAACCGGTAAATATTTGTTTTTGCGGGGGATTCTTGCAATCAACGTAGAAAACAGGCACGAAGCCAGAAATTATTGGAGAGGGGCCCATTTTATTTTAATTATATTTTATTTAGATTTATAACAAATTACTTAGTGTTTAAGAGCTATTAGTAAAAATATGACGAGATTTATATCGCAACATAAAATATAAGTCTCAACTTAAATTGTAATGTAGTTTAACTATGAAATCACTAACTTTTTTTATAATGAATAAATACTTCTGTTTAGTTTATGTATACAAAACGAGGCGAGCTTAATACTACAAAGCATTATCTTCCAACTAACTAAAATTATTGTTATTAAAAAAATAAAAGTTATAGCAGGAAATTATTAAATTAAATTTACATTAAAGCAAGTTTTATTTAGGACCCAAATACATTAGTTCGGTGCGTGTATGGTAGACTATACCGCAAATATGGCAATTAATCGAATTCTGTGCTTCAAAGCGATCGCCTGAGGGCTTTGTCGGCGTTCGGGTAAAGAGCAAACTGTACCTCTAGTAATACGACACTTGTATTAAACTTATCGAGGCATGCTCAATCTTTAACAGCCATTTTATTGAAGTATTAGATTAAGAATCATCCATACTAGAGATTCCCACACCGATAAAAAAATTAAAAGGTTTAAGTAACACCTGTACATTACATAAAAGGATTCTCAGATTACATTTCGGCAATAATAGTACCAGTGCAAAAATGCTCTTTGATGTTCGCAATTATATTTTTTAGAGAAAAATATATAGTTTTTGCTTGGAATAACGATGGATGAGTGATAGTGTGTTCAGACACCGTTTTGCCAACGTAAGTTCGAATCCTCCAATGACTAAGACTTTTTCTAATATTTGCTTGTTTAACTTACAAACCTTAAGTTCAAAATCTATCACCAAGTACATATATGTGTTTTGGTAACTGTGCTTGAAAGGCATTGTAGTGTAAAGGTGCTGGTTCAGGGTTGCGGAATAAGGAAAGATTGCGGACTCACCGGTCTGGATGATGCGGTTTGTATGGCGTATACTTCATTCGCGGCGATTTATATATTCGAAACTATATTCTTTTAGCGTCTATGAGATGTTAACACCTAAAGTTCACAGTAAAATTAACGGTGACTCTTGTTGCGTATAATGCGTATGCATTTCGTTGCGTCTGTTGTAGTCATTGTAGTCCGGTGAAGCTGTTAAGACCTTGCTGGGTCAATAGCGTAGTCAGATCGAAAAAAAAAGTTGCGTCCGCGAAAGAGATGGTAGAGCCACGCTGAAGCTATTACTGGTTTCAGCATGAATGGGTCGCCTCGGACGGGGTAGTACCACCCGACCCATAGAAAACCGACGTGAAGTAACAGTGCTTGTATTATTCCGTTTCCTCCGGTCAGTGGATGCGCCGTAGGCCCATCTCTCCTCTTCCCTTGCTCCCCCAACACAGGCTGGCAACGCACTTGCGACTCCCTTGGTGTTGCAAGTGTCTATGGACGGTGGTGATCACTTAACATCAGGTGACACAGTTTGCCTCCTATGATAAAAAAAAATTGTGTGCGTGTTCCAGTGGTTCCGAGAATGGTTTAGATTCACAATTGGACCCGGTAGGTGGCGCTGCAGTGGGATTATAAGCCTCTTTTTATCAGGGTGGCACATCGTCCGCAGGGACTGCTAATATTTGTATATATGTATAATGTATAATTCATCGTTTTAGTATGCTACAATTGTAGGCTACATTACCCCCTAATATCACTTCAGATTGTGGCCAAATACCATAGCCTATTGGTTACTAAAGTATGTATAATGATAAATAATGGCATATTATTCAGTATTCAATAACTTTAAATTTATATTGTGTTTCCATTTGGACAATGTTGAATGTAGGTATAAGTGTTTCTGATAACGTTGTTATCTCATTTGCCTGTTCGCGAAATTCTGCGAACCGCATAAATACGAAGACTTTTATGGCGATTAATTAACAAAAAGTTATAATCGAAATGCATTATTACTTTTAACGGAATAACTAGGGTTATTCATTAGTAACAATTTCTATTGTTATTTTACCACATTGTTATTTGCGTATTTTGTTAATTAAAGTGAAGGAAATACTAAAAATGAGTTTTTTTATTGTTATTTGGTACCTACTTAGTGATTGTCGTTGATATCACACTATGTACATTTTTAACCAACATGGAATGAAAAGAAAAAAACTAATGAATATGAGATTTCGCTGAATCATCATCTTATGATTTCACAAAAAACTAGTAAACTACAATCTAGCTGACCTGGCCACGCGTTGCTTTAGTTCAGTTATTATATAATTACATATTGATAAGAATTTATAATTGTTGTCAATAATATGATCAACAAACATCACTTAACGAAAACAAACGCAGCGGAACCCCTAAAAAAACAAATGCGAAATATTCTTCATTGGCGCTCCGCTCCTATTATATCCTATCTGTCCTATATATCCTCTCTAACACTGAAATAATTTTTCAAATTGGGTCAGAAGTTCCTGAAAGTAATCCCTACAACGTCACAAACTCATATACTTTACCTCTTTATAATATCAATTATAATATATTAATAATATAGTATATATAGTGTATATATATATACATACATAAACATAACTAAGAACTATCGTTGTAAAATGATAGAAATTGTAGAGTTTTATCGTATTTAATGTAGTTTTATTAGAGTGTAGCCAAGACCGAGACCCAGGACGTAGTTATGCGTCCGGGCCATCGGTATAATAAAATATTAAAATCCCGATAAAACCAACATTTTATGTCGTTTAAAATTACTTGCCTATACATATCTGAAACCATAAAAACGTCTGTTGTTCCTTAATTTTTATTCAATACATTTCGATGAGGTTCCAAATTAAAATAGCAGCAAATAGTCGACGATAAGAAACGCTTTTGAATATTAAAACCCTTTGTGAGTTTGACCCTTGCCCTTTATTCGAGTACAATAACATTGACAAGTAAATCTGATTTAGAATGTGAATCAAGGCCACCTGAAAGAGGTGAAGAAAGGACTGATTGAATGGGTACTTCTTGAGAGCCCTTATTAAGGGTTTATTGGAGGACGAGCACCCTTCGGGATTGACAAGCGAGTTTGCAAGACCAATATAAATGGTTATATTAAAAAGCACTCTTGCTCTTTTACCCAGACAGCTTATAAGGGGTGATTTTTTACAGCATTCCTTCGTTTAAAACTAAATATAAGAGTATATTATGAATAGTATTCAGTGTTAACAATAACAACATAAATATAATTTTCATTGGTTGTTTGCTTTGTGTATGTGACACACGTACAAATAAACAATAGTTATTGCTTGAACGAATCGAATAAGCGATTAACTATTGACTCTCTCTGCTTATACTTCCGTTTATATTTCCATTCATTTATAAACTCACTAGCCTCTGCGCGCGACTTCGTTCGCGTGGAATAGATAAACTAACACGCAGCAATTCTCAAAAGGAATAAAACATCCCGATTTTGAAACATTTTTCATCTGTGCTCCGCTCCTATTGGTCTTAGCGTGATGATATATAGCCTATAACTATCCTCGATAAATGAACTATATAACATTGAAAGACTTTTTCAAATCAGACCAGTAGTTCCTGAGATTACCCCCTATAAAGTCATAACGACACAACATCACAAACCCACAAACTTTACCTCTTTATAATATTAGTATAGATTAAGTATACACAGTATAGACACAAATAGAAGGATATACCAAATACTAAAGAAATATTAGATATTTCTGAATGTTGGTACTATCAAGTGGTGAATAATCTACAAAATAAATTGAGTAAAACGACTCTCTCACATTTCACAAAAGTTAAAAGGACGCTTTTTTAACTGATAACAGACTTTTTTTTCGGCATGGACTCTAGCTATGCAAGCATTTTCGTTAATGTCAAGTGTGACAAATACACGTTTTAAACTTAATTGCCAAATATTCAGTGTAACAACGCAGAATAGTCTAAAATAGCAACATGCCAACATAGACAAATCGCCAAAGACAGATAGGTACTGTGTTATGTGTATCTCAGAGATTTTATATAATAGGATATTGGAAATATACATACATATACATAGTATAATTATATAAAGATAAACACAGATAACATTACAGTTTAATATTATTACGAGAAATGCGACAACAGACTTGAAAATACAGTAAATCGTTTACACATTTAATGTTCAGATTATTCTATAATTTATATAGTATTTGTATATGTATAAATGTGTGTTTGTATATTGTGACAAAGACCGACGTAACGGTGCAATCGACCACCAATAAAGTTTAACTTGGAGTTTTTTTTAGGGAAAAAATGTTAATATTATTCAATTTACAATTATGTTGTTATTAAGATTTATATTGTAATTTAATTTGTAGGAGCGAAGTCGGGTAATTGTTCGTCCCATGTATATTCAATAAATCATTACGTTTCGTTTCTGTTAAAGCTAATTTTGAAATATGATTCTTAAAATTTCGTAGACGTTAGGAAGGAAAGACATAACATTAATTTAGTTATTTTGATTCGATTTATACTCATGGGCTAGGGTCCGGTGAAGCTGTTAAGACATTGCGATAGCGTAGTCAGTTCGAAGAAAAAAAAAATTAAACTGATACTATTATTTAATTAAAATTAATTGGACTATGTAAGAATAAGAAAGATGATGTTCATATATAATTGAGTCGGCTATCTTGGTCTGGAAATCCATTATGTCCTTTTTCGTAGTTTGAAATTTGAAAAGGTTGCGCACGTGCGCAGGAGTGTATCGGGTTGCACCGGAAGTTCGTCAGTTGAAGCACAATACTAACCGGATGTGGCTGCTCGAAACGACACGTATCTTTTTATCGATTGATACGTTAGAAAGCTCAATATTTCTCTTGTCCTCACTTCAAAGTTATTGACAGTTGTTAAAATGATTTTTATTGATTATAGGACTTCATACGTATTTCATTTGAAAATGTATTGTCCTTTTGTTTTAAGGATATACTTTCTAGAGATCTTTCTATCAGTCACCGAATAACTGTTGAAAATCTACCAAGGTTTAATGTTAAGTAAAAAAGAGTTTCTTTTTTTTGGAGTGTAACTTTTTTTAGGTGGGCTTTAAAATTTTGATCCGCAACTAACAACAACTTTTTGTATGAAGAAAAGTGGAGGAACTAACCACCGTGTTGGATGGAGTGTTGGAAACACTGGATGTCGTCCGATCGCCGAAGTTAAGCAATGTCTGGCGCGATCAGTAGATGAATAGGTGAACGCTTGGGAAAACTGCGAAACGTTAGCTTTTTGTTGATAACACTAAATATAGACAATAGCCACTAAACAAAAAAAATAGAGAAAATCGGTTGAGAAACAAAGAACAGAGATTTTCTTAACTACTTTCTCTCTGCCTATATTAGATACTAGCTGTTCCCGCAATTTCGTCCGCGTGGAATAGTTACTTTGGCCTAACGCTATCACGCAGCGAAAGCTCTTAAAAGGAAAAAAAAATCTGATTTTAAAACATTCCTCATTAGTGCTTCGTTCTTATTGGCGTGATCATATATAGCCTGAAGCCTTCCTCGATAAATGAGCTATCTAATATTGGAACATTGTTTTAAGTTGACCAGTAGTTTCTGAGATTAATGCGTTCAACCAAACAAACAAACCCTTCAGCTTTATAATATTAGTATAGATTAATTGATCGTATATTTTGATAAAAAAAATTAGATCCTTGTTTTCTAGGGTAAGTACAGATAACTATGGACTGTTTAACAATCTCTTGGACTGTTACTAGAGTAGAAAAACATACGAGGGGTTGTTCTCTGGTATACAATACTGTACAATGTGAAATACTATTTCATTTGTCTTATTAATTCATATATCTACATGGCTTAACATATTTTATTTGATTAGTATTATTTGGACGCGTTGATGATTGATCTATGTAAGTTCGAGTATTTCGTAATAGCCTGAGTTTTCAGTAAAAGAAATCATCGCAACATGTAACATGGTGGCAAGCCTTTTTTCAGTATATGCCTGGTTAGCTACCACCTTCTAGTTGAAGATCTATCTCCTAAAACCTATAGGTGTGTTCCGCTAGTTGTCCTAGAAAGTCAGCTCTCCACTAGGTTAGGGTTTTTTTTCCTCTAACTGACTACGCTATTGCCCTAGCAAGGCAACAGCTTTACGAGACTACTAAGGCGAGCGCTTAGGGCACTCAGCCGATTTTAATTGACAACTAGATCAAAGGTGTACGGTACACCTGGGCTAGGGCTGTTGCCTGATATGTGCAATTCGCGACCTGTCTGAACTAACCTAAGCTAACTATTCATACATATATGAGTTGTTGGAACATATATGTGAATCAAGTATACATACCTCAACAACTCTTATATATATTCCTTATCGAATAATTTTTTTAACTATTTCAGTTCGATAAGGAAAAGAAAAAACTCTTCCTCTTTCATGTGTAAGCGTGTATGCGTGCACGTGTGTGGAGATGATATGTGTAATGTTGTTGCAGTGATGTAAGGTTTTGTGTTCGCGCGAGCAGTGCACTCAAGATACACTAGGTTTAGGTTGTTAATATTTTAGAATACATTAAAACCAGGTGAGATTCTGCGCAAACACTCATAAAACGTTAAAAATACTATGTTTTTATGCTATTATAATTAATTTTTATTGGTTTAAATTTTTATAAAACAAATATCAATATCGTATATATATTTTTTACAGTGACCGGATGGATACTCGAATTAAAATAAATCGAATATGTATATAAGTTTATACGATATTTCCCATTAGTATATAATATAGTTTTTTCTATAATTTAAAGGAAAAATACATCAATTATATGAATAATTTATAACAGCGTTAAATATATTCAAATCTTATTTTATTGGGTAATTTAATGCCATAAAGGTAACGTACCTAAATATAACATACGTTATGGGTGGAGCTTAAATGTGGCCAGTTGATAAATTATTGCAGGATGCTGGGCGTCACCGTATACGAGTGGCTAATCTTAAAGTGTCGTTTAATATACAAACCATCAATATAGATAATTAATTATCTTAATAAACGCAGAAGCGTTTCAGAAAATTATACAGAAATATTGAGATTTATCAATCTGACGCCATTTTATTCAAAAACGATAATGTTATGCATAATCTCGCTGCGTAAATTGATTAGCTAATTAAAACTCGCATCATTAAGAGATAAAGATACCTTAGACGTGAACCACAAATGTCTAAGTTTGTGGTATTTAGTGAAGTTTGAAAATAGCCTGTTTTTTTTTTTATCGAACTGACTACGTTATTGACCTAGCAAGGTCTTAACAGCTTCACCGGACCAACTAAGGCTAGCCCTTAAGGCACTCAGCCGATTTTATGTGACAATTAGCTTAAGGGTGCACGGCACACCTCGGCTTGGGTTGTTGCCTGATACATGCAATTCGTTAAGTTAACCATCCATACATATATGAGTTGTTGAAATATATATGTGTATCAAGCATACATATCTCAACAACTCTTATATATTTCGAATCGCATAATTTTCTAAACTATTTCATTTTGATAAGGGAAGAAATAAAACCCTTCCACTTTCATGCGGATGCGTGTATGCATGAACGTGTGTAGAGGTGATATGATTATAGCCTTGGTTGATATTTACATTGTGATTGTAATCTACACTTTGATTATTGTATGAAAATAATCCATATTAAGCCAGATGAAACTATGTCCTTTTCACAAAGAGACTCATGGGCTTATAGTAATATTATAACATAATAAAATTCTAAGGTATATAAAATGCAGTATAAAACATTATTATGTCTGTTCTTTTCTTCTGTCTCATTTTTGGATTTAAACGCCCATTGACGTAACATTTGAGCGCTTGTATCACCGATCCATGTTCTAATGATATAAAAATTATGTTTCTGAAATTGACGTAGCAATCCAAGGATCGACTTCCGAGATTTCTAAATTAAACGTAACTTTATTACCACTTAATTTCATTAACCATATTGTCACTTAACATCAGATGACCCTGTGATCAGATGCTAGCTGAGTGAAATAAATATATATAATTTTTACTCATAAGCCATAGACATTTAGTTAGACTCATGTTACACATAGGTTAACTTCATTCATATTGAGTATTTTGTTCCGGTTTACCTACAGACTAGGTATATTTTCTACCAGCTTATAACCGCAACATTGTTTGCGTTGTCCTGCACATGCGCACCGCACCGATTCCCCACTTCTGCACGGTATGAATATATACATGATTGAACAAGAAGTATTATAAATATTGTATTTTTAATAACCTTGTATAAATTGAAAATACCTAGTTTTTTAGGGCCAATTATAGAACAAATAAAACTGAAAAATAATCAAAATCAAAAATACTTTATTCAGTTTAGGCCCTAATAAGTCGTTTATGAATGTCAAAATCTACCGGCGATTATGATTGAGTTTCTACTTGATATGCGCATAACTGCAAACTTCCATCACTTGATTTATAAATAATAGAAAACCCTAAAATATTTCGATTTTCATAGAATGAAAAATACCAAAAAAATGATAGGCTATTTCCAAACTAAAGCTGTAATTGTGTTCTTTAAATGGTTTGTTTATATGTACTGGGTAATGCTATAACGTAAATATTCATTGATGAATGATGTCTACAATCTAAAGAGATATTATTAAGTTCTTATGTGATTGTGCAACGTTGTTCCGTGAGGTACGTCCGGCGATTAGGCCGCGAGTGCGCAACGCGAGGATGTACCGGTGCGAGCGGACTGCGCCGCGCGGGCTGCCGACCGCTGCTCCTTGCGACACCGCGGATGCAACGGAATTGCACACATTAACCATATACACACACAGTTTATTAATACATGTGCACTGTTGCAAAATATCGAATATATACGATGTGTTTTTATACGGTAACCTTCAGCGTCGTCGGTCCAATTGCATTCGTTTACAACGGTCGAGTTGTCGCGAGGACGACGGACGGGAGAAACTAATTTGTACACATGTACTTTGCTTTTCCATTTCATCGTATATAACCTTTAAACAATATACTCACGCATACGAACATTTTAAAGTTAGGCTTTAAATAGCTCCAAAACATTAATGTTCTAAGATTTTGAAGGTCAAATTTATTGTAGCGCAGTCAGATCAATCACGACTTGTATTGGACCAATATAAAAGTCTATAAAACAATTCTAACTAATATTATAAAGTGTTCGTTTATTTGTTACGATTTCATACCTTAATTATTGAATTGATCATCATGAAATTGTTGTCAGGGATACAGGAAAGTACGTAGGGTAGCTTTCATGCATGTCCATCGCCCTGGCAGTTTAGACTGCACAGGCCCATGTATGGAGGCGCAATTTGCCGATGCGACTCCCACATTTCGTCAGAAGCGGTCTAACACCTACTCCCCTTTTAAGGGGTCTACCATCTTTGTAGGTGACTGAGGGAGACCGCAGGCCTTGTGGAGGGCCTACACCTGTCAGGGGAGCTGACGCAGTGCCAGTCGGCAGTCCCTTCTCCGCCGTCTACAGGTGTATGAAAGCACCATGAAAAAAGAGTAGCTTTCATGTATAAAAATGTACTATACGTCAATGCTAGCGAGACCGCAAGCAAAAACTAGTAACATGTTTTATTTCGCTTTATATGAATTTGTCTCCTATGGTAACAATTTTGTTCAATAAACTTACCACGCCATACCGTAAGAGGGTCCAACTCCGTGGTATCCCTAGATCGAGGGCTCGGGTTTAGGAACATAATTTAACCAGAATCCAAATCCGTCATATTGACCCACAAACACTTTAATCACTTAACACTTTAGAAATTGTCAATAAGTCTTTCGTTATTTTGTTGTTTAGAATTTCGAATTTTAGAATTAGAAGATTATTAAATGTATAAGGAGAGACGATAATATTAGTGTATATTTCTACAGAGTAGAAAATTATGTGGACTATTTGAATTTATTTGTAACTCACAGTGGAGAGTAAGAACAGTAGTAATGGTTGGCGAGGCACTGTGCCTGAAGACTGAACACTATAACCAAGCGTAGTACACATTGTATTGGGAGGGATGGAGCGGAGGGGCGCGGCGATGAAATTGCCTAATTTACTCTTAAACTTGGAATTCGTTAGACTTTTATTTAGTAACAATATTACTAATATGTTTTTTTCTCGGTCTGACTACGCTATTGACCAAGCAAGGTCTTAATAGCTTCACCGGACTACATACTAATATGATAGGATATTAAAAATATACTTTTTTAAGTGAAAAGTTAAAAATAAACATTATTTTGAAGTACTACGATGTAATGACTTCTTAATAATCATAAAAAATATTTAATAAATTATAAGTTATCTTGCTCGCTAGGCTAAAGAAATATTTTTAAATTCATATACTTATGCGGTCTTCGTGTCTTAATGTACATAAAAATAAATTGCTTTAATAACTAGTTACTTAGTAAAGAATAGTTACAGCTGCATCGAAATGAATAAGCGCTAACTAGTCTCTCTGCTTATACTTCCATTCAATTAAACATTTATCAAAACTAGCTTTTGCACGTAGATTCGTTTGCCGTTAATGTTGATTTGACCAATCCCTCTAGAACAGTACTGTTCTCGGAATGAACTGAATCATATATCCCCTTCTGTACTCCTGAAAGTGTGTTTGAAATCCATCTATCACGATAATTGGTTCAGTAATTAAAGTGTCAAAAAGTAACAAACAAACAATAGATTTTCAAATGTATAATAATATATAGCTAGGATTACCTATAAACAGAGAGATAAATGAAAAATTAAAAAAAAATTAGGATTTATGAATTCTGCTACCTTAGCTTCTCGTTAGTAGACAAACTATTGAATAAATGATAAGATAGATTTAGTTTTACTTTAAATTTCTTGCGGGATTTTGGTCTATCATATAGTTGACTTTTTATTTTATTCATAATCTTGTGTTATTTGACTCCATATCTTGTAGAATTGGTGGTGTTTTACATAATACAATTCGGTTATTGTGCATAGGTGAGGTGAATGGAAAATAATATGGAAAAAGATTTCTGAGATGCCACAAAAACTCCCTGGGAAGTTCTAACAAGGGAGCCACCAACTTGTTGGAACATTGGAATAATCACACGACTTGACACTGGCAAATGCTTCTGCGGAGCTAAAACAAGAAAAAAAAAGAACGAGTCTTACTTTCCAGAAGAATTAAAAAACATCTTTTCTTAATAGAAAGTAAAATCTACACTGTGTAACCGTATTGTAATGCTGATATAATGAATTTATCGTCATTGACAAACTTGAATACTGTTTGACCGATCACTATGAAAGTTCATCTAAGGGTTTTTTTAAATTTATTGATGGACATTGTGTGTTACCATTTACATTCAGATTTAGAAAATAAAAGCTGTGTTGTTAAATATTCCAATTATGACGTATGCATATAATACGTTTTTCGACTAGACCTCGTACCGTCTGAAAGAGAGCGGAAAAATTACTCCAAGGTCGCACACAGTTGCGCCACACATCCACCCAACTAGAAACACTGCGTGTATAATACCCGAGTGGTAGTAAAAACGAAAATAATTATTTTCGTTCAACACAATTGATACAGTTGCTAAATTTGAAGAATATTTATAGCTATTTTATACCTGTCTCATTAATATCTGTATAACGTGTTATATTTATTTCGCGATTACGTGATTGTGTATTCTTTCTACATTTATTACAATTGCAAATTTAATGATGTAAAGAGGTGCATACTTATCAATTTGTACCTACGTTAAATTTCTAAAGTTTCTATTTTATGGTTATTATGATTATTACACAATGGTTTTATAAAGAACTGGTTTTTGTCTGCGGTTTTGCTCGTGTTAATATAGATTTTCTTCTAAGTATCGTGTCTTTTTGTTCTAACATCGTGTATGCTGAATTTCATGATGATCGGTTCTGAATTTTTTTTATATCATAAGAGGCAAACGACCAGGTGGGTCACCTGACGATAAGTGTTCACCACCGTCAATAGACACTTCCAACACCAGAGGAGTCGCAAGTGCTTGCTAGCCTGTGATGGGGAGGCGGCCGGAGGGAGGAAGGGAAGAGGAAAAGGGGAAGGTGAGGAGTGGCGAGCCGCCGGCGCTCTCACTGACCGAACGAAACGCAACAATGCAAGCATTGTTACTTCACGTCAGCTATCAGTCAGTCAGTCTACCCATTCATGCTAAAGCCAGTAATAGCTATAATGTGTCTCTACCACCATAAAGTTGTATAGATGTAAAAATTGTACACACAGACTGATTTTTGCATTTGTAATATTAATAAGGACAAGACTATATGATTTTTAATCAATCGGTCTCATAAGTATATAAGGTCTCAAAGTAAAGCTATAGCCGAAGCTACTTATGAGTATTATTGGTGTCAAAATGGTAAATTCAAATAATATGTCACTAACGGGTACCCGAGGCTATAGAGAAGAAGAGGGTACGTTTTAGCATTTATTTTCACTCGTATGTAACGGTAACTTTCCATTCTAAAGAATATATTTTCTATGTTCATAATTGCATGTCGTTGCCAGTAACTTTGGTAATTAGGTTGTCGGCATTCTTTGATCCCCTTCAAATTTTCATTTCACGATATAAATATCTCAATCGTCTCGTTACAATCACAACTTTATTACGTTGCTTAACTAACAATATAAAAATAATTTTGTAAAAACTTCGCTAAAATTGTTTCAGTTATTACAAGCTCTGACAAAGAATTCAGACTTCAAGTTTATTCACAGTATATATAAATTTCAAATAAAAAAACACATCTGTTAAGTTCTCATTTAAACACGATCATAAGGAAAATAGGTTCGTACATAATGTTAATATAATCTATGCTTCTAACCTTTAGTTGTTAACTACTTGTTCACAGCACGCAATGAATAGTAAATATTTATAATTAAGATCTCACTTGTATCACAAGAAAGTCGTTCCAGATGTATTAGACTGTTCTAGTTCTGCCCTGTCCTTTTTTTAAATGTTAACCTAAAAAAATCGACACAGTCTTGAGGACTGCCGATAAAAGTGAAAACTGAAAACAATGTAATAACAGTGCTTGTTCTCTTTTGGGTTTTTAAATCGATTATTTAAACTTTATAATTTTTATACTACAAATATTAACATTACTTCGGTTTTTATATCTATTGGCACTTCGAACTATAATTATATACATTTTTATAGAGATTATCAATGAATCAATTATATGATGAGCTGCACAATGTCAATATAATACATCGATATTAGACGTCGGCAAGTCGCTATACTACGCGTGTCTAGTCTAACGCAGGCCGCACAAGCGCGATACGGTCACGCTTCACTAGCATGATATGACGCGAAATCATAACTTTATATGCCAAAAACACCGCTCAACGCGCCTAAAGACATTAATAAACATGATAGGAATTAAGAATACAACAAAATAGATGTCGCATTTGGTTAAGTACCAAATAAATTAGTACACACTACATGAGACAACGTTACAAATATCACCTCCACACACGTGTATGCGTATACACGCTTACACATGAAAGTGGGAGGGTTTTTTAATTTTTTCCCTTATCAAACTGAAATAGTTTAGAAAATTATCCGATACGAAATATTTATAAAAGTTGTTGAGGTATGTATGGTACAGATATATGTTTCAACAACTTACATATATTAGCTTAGGTTAGCTCAGATAGGTCGCGCATTGCACGTATCAGGCAACAGCTCAAGCCGAGGTGTGCCGTGCACCCTTGAGCTAGTTGTCAAATAAAATTGGCTGAGTATCTTAAGCGCTTGCTTTAGTAGTCCGGTGAAGCTGTTAAGACCGTACGAGGTCAACAGCGTAGTTCGAAAAAAAAAACACTACATGGGGGCAACTGCTGAGCCAGTACATAAAAATAGTGTGTATCAAACATGAATTGAACTTGTAAATTAGTTTTATAGATTCACAGGTTCGTAAATGGAGACCACCCGTGCTATCGAATGTCGAAGATGACACCTTGTCTCCTTAGTAAAATTTATTATTTCAGTAGCTAAGCGCGGCCGCGTCTTTCAGTCAAAACATCCCGCTTGCATGATTTACAACGCAATAAACACACCGTTTTATATCTAATGGAAATGAGCTTTTATCCTTGAGACTACACAGCCACCCCTGATTGTAAAATTTTGATTAATGTTGAACGGCTACCTGCGTACTAGGAATTTGTCCCACGCACGACTACGTCGTCTGTGATACTTTGTTAAAATATCTTCTAGTCTGAAATTAAAGCGGTATGGATGCGATGATAGAGCTATTATGTGAAAGTAGGAAACTTCAAAATAATTTTATTACATCGGCTATTTAATGAAAGTATTTTGTATGCTTTTTGAAACTTTTCAAATTTGGGACGTTAAATATATGTATAATTTATAACTAATGGCCGTCTAGTGGTTAAGAT
Organism: Antheraea mylitta; assembly: GCA_014332785.1. Classification (NCBI taxonomy): domain Eukaryota; kingdom Metazoa; phylum Arthropoda; class Insecta; order Lepidoptera; family Saturniidae; genus Antheraea; species Antheraea mylitta. Next base: position 566,116 of record JACEII010000006.1, read on the forward strand.
TCGACCGTAATTAGATATCTATTCAAAATTTTCTACATATTTTATTCACTTTTCCGCCATATAAACTTTAACTATGCCAAATTTCAAGTTCACCCGTTAATCGGAAATAGGTTAAAAAGGGGTACAATTTTTTTGCTTCACGTATTAATATATAGGTAGAGATATTTTGAGAGAACGCGCTAACCTGAGGAACTACTGTTCCGATTTCATAATTCATTCGGTATTAGATAGCCCATTTATCGTGGAAAGCAATAGGCCGTGTATCATCAGGCTAAGACCAATAAGAGCGGAGCACCAATGATTTTGTTCTAGCAATTTTGTAGGTGGTAGAGCCACGCTGAAGCTATTACTGGCTGCAGCATGAATGGATCGGCTCGCTCGGAGTAGTACCACCCTCTCACAGAAAACCGACGCGAAGTAACAGTGCTTGCATTGTTGCGTTTCGATCGGGCAATGAGAGCACCGGAGACCCATCTCTCCTCACCTTTTCCCTCTCCTCTTCCCTTCCCCACCCCAGCACAGGCTGGCAATGCACTTGCGACTACCCTGGTGTTGCGCGAGTCTATGGACGGTGGTGATAACTTAACATCAGGTGACTCACCTGTTCGTTTGCTTCCTATGATATATGAAAAACAAAAACCAATGAAGAATGTTTCAAAATCGTTTTTTTTTCCTTTTGTGAGCTCCTGCTGTGTATTCGCGTTAGCCCAAAGTAACTATTCCACAACTTCGTGAGAGACGTTAGTACAATGTTAAAAAGATATACAATTTTTAAACAACAATCCACAAAATAAATATGGCTTCATCGACCTTTGGAGCGGGTGAATAATGTATGATAAGAAATTAAGGATAAAAAGAACTTGTAAGTAATACGGCGCCAATGTCAAAAGGATGATTACCATGTGCGTTTTATGATGATACGGTGAACGTTAAAAATTGTAGGTCGTAACGCGAAGTGGCTCGTAATTGTTGGGTTATCGTCAATGGTAGTTTAATGAGACACATTTTACAGCTACGCTGATAAGCCGTCGATTCGCTTATCTTTACGACTTGATACTTAACTAGCTGAGCGTGTGTGATCTTTCAGTGAAAGTTACTAATTTTGTAGGCTTTTAATAAAACTTGAGAATCAACTAAGGCATTTCTTTTCTTTCTAGTAGACTCTATCGTACCTGTGTAGGCTGCCTTTAAACATTACACTGTATTTATTTCTTTAGTGAACATGTAGCTAATAGTGAATATGAAGTACGATAAAAACTAATAATCTAAAATGCTATTGTTAGAAACAATCATTTGTATAGTCGCAACAAGCATGCATTTATAAAGAGTTTAAGATTTAAAATAAGTATTAAGTAAAGCATCGAGTATATCATTTTTTTAATGTTGTTTTTAATATTTCGAAATAAAGGAATTTATGTAATTCATAGAAACGTTATAATTATAATTTTACAAAAAAATAAGATAAAAGCACAATTACGACCTTTTACAAATATTAAAATAACAACGAACAAATATAAAGAATAAAGTTAACTCATAAACAACAGTCGCTTAATATTAGGTTAAAATGTTGATTACGTCACACATGTATGACGCCATAAGTATAGGTTGTTATGCCTATAATATCGAAAAGACGGCATGCATATAAATTGTCCGTATGTTTCGAGAGAGTTGAATCTACTGTTTTAAGTGTGGCAATTTTTTATTTGACTGTATTTGGTCATAGGAATTCTTTTTTTTTTTCGAACTTACTACGCTATTGACCTGGAAAGGTTTTTACAGCTTCACCGGACTTTTCGGGCGAATTGAATCTACTGCTGTAAGTGTTGAGAAGTTTCGTACATGATTGTACTTGGTTATAGGAATTCTTGAAATGTTAAATCTCTAACTGATTGTAGATGATGCCACTGTGACGGTCGGGTACACGAACAGTAAGGAAGTACAACATTTGGTAATTTTATATACCTTAATATCTTGAGTTATTTTTGAAAATTTATTGTACTTACCAGTATTATTGTTATTGTTGTAGTGATGTGCTGGCGGCGGTATGTAGTCTGAAAGCTCGGGGAGGCACACGTTGCTCTCGTACATGTTGGGCGGCACGTTGGCGAGCAAGGACCGTTCTTTTTCTACGTCTGTAAAGGAGTGTCACATGTCATAGGTTATCAGTGTTTACACTTATGTATGGTTATGCACAGTAATCAATTTTATAAGAATAATGTACTATTACATTCATATTGCGGAATAGTATGTAGAAATTAAGTTATTTACAGTATTAATTTTGATTGAAAAAGAAAAAAAATGTTTTAACAGGAGATAACTGGAACTCTGAATCTCTGGGACTACAGATCTGATTCGAAATTTCTTTAAATTTAATGAAAGCTGCTTTCATGCTGATTTTATCTATACTAATATTATAAAGAGGTAAAGTTTTTGAGTTTGTAACGTTGTAGGGGGTAATCTCAGTAACTACTGGTTCGATTTGAAAAATTCTTGGAATGTTATATAGCTCATTTATCGGGGATGGTTATAGGCTATATAACATCACGCTAAGACCAATAGGAGCGGAGCACCAATGAAGAATGTTTAAAAATTGGTTTTTTCCTATTGAGAGCTTCCGCTGCGTGTTAGCGTTAACCCAAAGTAACTATTCCACGCGGACGAAGTCGCGGGCAGGGGCTAGTCTATACTAATATTATAAAGAGGTAAAGTTTATGAGTTTGTGAGTTTGTGACGTTGTGATGTTGTGACGTTGTAGGGGGTAATCTCAGGAACTACTGGTCCGATTTGAATAATTCTTTCAATGTTATATAGCTCATTCATCGAGAATGGTTATAGGCTATATCATCACGCTAAGACCAATAGGAGCGAATCACAGATGAAAAATGTTTCAAAATCGGGATGTTTTTTTCCTTTTGAGAACGCGAACGAAGTCGCGGGCAGAGGCTAGTACTGAATAAAGTCGCAGGCGGTTGTAGTATGTTTGTATTCTTTACCTTTTTGTAATATCTCAAGATGTTCCCAGAGTATGTCGCCCATGAAGGCGGGTGCTCTGGCAACAAATTCATCACGGCCCATAGCGCAGATGTCTTTACCCTGGGCCCGGGCAAACTGTTGGAGCGCGACACCCTCAAGAGAGAATTCTCGCGCGGCCCAGCGCAACCACGCTGTCACTGCAGCCTCGCTCCACTGTCGAGGATCTGTTGACAAATAAAAAGCATAGTAATATTAATTTAAAGATCGACCTATTAAGCCAAAATTGCCTCATTAGTAAACAGACTTTGCTTCTCAATAAAATAGAGCTGTCTACTTATAAATGTCTAATCTAAAATCTATCTTTTGTAGGTGGTAGACCCACGCTGAAGCTATTACTGGTTTCAGCATAAATGGGTTGGTTCATCCGGGGTAGTACCACCCCTGTCACAGAAAACCGACGTGAAATAACAGTGTTTGCATTGTTGTGTTTCGTTCGGTCAGTGAGAGCGCCGGATGCCCACCTCCCACCTCCTTTCCCTTTTCCTTGCCCTCCCCCCTCTCCCATATACAGGCTGGCAACGCACTTGCGACACTCCTGGTGTCGCTAGTGTCTATGGACGGTGGTGATCACTTAACATCACGTGGCCTACTTGTTCGTTTGCCTCCTTTGATATAAAAAAAACTAACTTGTATTTACTTAAGATGTATATTTTATATTACATAATAACCTTAATGGTAGAATAATTGTATAGCATAAATAAAAATGCAGTGAATTCTGTTGGTTTTGTCGTCATTTTGTCAATAGGTACATTTAAACCGCGATTATGTTATCGCTGATGTTTTGACCTTGCGGTTACTTTAGTACAAACTATGTTAATTAGTACGAAGCAAAACTATGGTGATGACATTTAATTTACGGGAAAAGTAATTGGAAAAATAATCGCAGGATCATATAATCCTTTCAATTTAAATCACCCAGGTCAGTTATATTTTAAAGTGGTACATCACACTGAAACACAAAGTGTTCGCGCCTCGTGCATCCTGGTAATCAAATACATGGAAAAATACTCTTTTTTTTCGAAATGTCTACGCTATTAGCCTTGCAAGGCCTTTAGAGCTTCACCGGGCTACTAAGGCGAGCGCTTAAGCCGCTTAAACTGATTTTATTTGTGCAATTAGCACAAGGGTGCACGCGCACCTCGGCTTAGACTGTTACCTAAACCCTGAATCTAACCTAGCTAAACTATTCTAAGCTATTTATATATATATCCGTTTGTGAATCATACAGTTGAAATTGTTGTTGTTGGAAATAAACTCATCTCAGTGACCCGTTAGGACAAGTTCCAGGGTTCCTGTAGATGATCACTAGTAATGGATACATTTCGCTGTCGTTTTGTTTGCTTAAGTCTTTACTCTATCAATATTATATAAGCGATTGTGAGTTTCTCACGCTTTAACTACTTAACCGACCATCGTGATATTCTGTATAGACGTTGTCACAGATACAGAAGAAGACACGGGATACCGTTAATTCAGTACAAATTTCCTACTATATTTTTGTGTCAGATGTATTACCAGTCAGATTGTACATAAAAAGTAAAAACAACGATAAGTATTGCTATCAAAGTGTTCATTGTATAGAGGCCGGATGACAGTGCTGCAACAGCTAATTAGTTGGCCAACAAATCGCTACACTATGTCGCTACACCGCGCACCGCGCCGCCATAGTGCTGTGCCGCCACGACGCGCCGCGCGAGTTACCCAACAGTAACCGCGCGGCGGAACTTACCACACGCACCGGAAGCACACGGCCTTGCCGCCCAAATGTATTCGCCAAAGTAATACCTTCTTTCGAACTGATCGACTAGATTTCTAATGCCATTGCTAACTATGTAGGTTAACACTGATGACTCATACTATATTAATAAGACAATAAATCTTCTTTTATATATATCATATTAAAAATAACATTGATTTTAATTTAGATTTACTTATTAGACACTTGATCCTTATTTAAAAAAACAATGGTCACGACATTATCAGTTAATAAAAAAGTATTCAAGTTTTAAGAGACTTGTATTTGTATAAGCACTACTAAAAACTAAAGATTAATTGTAAGCAAAGTATATTTTTGCTATCAATTGTAATTATTGCTACCAATGTAGGCAAGTTGCAAATATTAGCTTGTTTTATAATAATTTCATTGAATAATTTGACTTTAATATTCTTATGAACGATACCATGAGCTTAAGTTGTTTGTTGATATATTCGTAGGTAATTAAAAAAAAACAAATTAGAAATTAACAAAAAATGAATAAAATTAATATATGAAATAAATAAAAAATGAAAAAAATATACAACTAAATACCATAAAAAGTCTTAGAATACACGGAATGAATATAACTGCGTACGTCTGTTTGATGGATACTGTGTTACTGTAGCTTGGAACTAGAGTTTTTCCCCTCAAAACGGAGAGCGAGAGCCGGCTAATGATGAATAATTGGTTTAATTACAGCTTTTAGTCAATGGCCGCCTTCGGGACACGCTGTTTAACTTATACCTGATGTTATATGCACAACTTGTTAAATTAATAACCTAGGCTGTCTGTACATATGTTCACGATACCATCCGATACGATTTTATTATTTCTTACTAATATTTAAAATACCATGTCAGTTTGTTTGTTACGTTTTAACGCCTTAAAACCTCAGCCAATCGTCATGAAATTTTATGAACATTTTACAGGAGCATAAAAGAGGGTATAGAGTACCTTAATGCCGAGAAAAAGTACTGTTTCCGAGGAATGGAACATTTATTGTAGTACATTGGTACTTGATGCTGAATGAAATTTCGTCAGCAAAAAGGTAGTGATCAAATAACTTAATCCCATCGGCCTACATAATTAGACAAGTTAACAAGAATAACGATGAATTTGATAATAAATATTATAAACAAATTAATATAATAAAATTGCTACATAAATTAAAAGGTTCCAATTTGAATGAATGAAACGACACTATAGAACTACATGGAGCTAGATTATAATTTGGGTTAATTTAGTATTCTCCACTCTCTTACTCTATTACAATATATAGTAAAACTCGATGTAACGAAATTAAAGTAAACTTGAAAATATTCTTTATACCGAGTAATTCGTTATAATGAGGTTTGTTATGTATAGGTTAGGTTGGACTACAGTTCGTTTTAACAAGCTAAGGAAACCTGTCTATTTACCTCAACATTATGTGATACCCGTCTGCTTCGCCTGATAAGCGAACGATTTAGGGAACACCTCTTTCGCTTATTAATCATTACAACTAGAATTCTAACAACAATTACGAACAGCAATGTTTACATTACTTAGCATCAAGCAACAGTGACTGTTTGACAATGACAAGAATTTAACGTGTCCGAACCTATCGAGACATGCATAGTTGTGGAATTAAATGGGAATAATTTATGGAATACGTTATGTAACGGTTAAAAGGTGGAAAAAAATGTTAGATAGAGGTAACTGATAATTTCTTTATATATATTAGGAAATAAATAAATATTCGTAATAAAGAGATTTTTGATAAATATACTCGTAATGTAAAGGTTATATTTAGCATTGACTATTACTGCCAGTCCTAGAGTAATTTCGAAAAATTCGTTAAATCGAGGAATTCGTTATAATGAGGCTCGATATATTGAAGTTACAATGTAGATAATAGAAAATGATTAGTTTATATAATGGCTTCATTTTTATATTCAAATTTTTTGTGAATTCTGATCACAACTTTAGATAAAACTGGTATAATAATTTCTCGATGTCACTAAAGAAGCGGCAGATAAAAAGCAAATATACTCTAACGTATATATTAAGATATTTAAAATAAACGTAAATGTCAATATATTCATTTACAAATGAAATAATAATTTAGCTAATGGAAACAAGGCCACTTTGAGTTAACGGTAGTAAATGAACAACCACTGTAGCAAATATAGAACTCGAGAAGTAACAGTGAGTGGTCAACTTATTAATGCTTTTTCATGTTTTTTTTTAATTTCATAGTAGTGTTATGGTAATCTTGTTTGTAATTATTTAAATCTTTATTACCCTGCATTTTTTTATCTTATAGTTCATATACGTTTCTCATTCAAATAGTAGGGGAGAGTGGGGTAATTGAGTACGACGGGTAATTGGGAAGAGTTAGTTCCATGTTTATACCCGATTAGGCCTCCCACGGCAGCGGCTCAAGCCTAGGTTCGATCCCTCGGTAGGGAGCCCTTGAGTGCGTTGCTTTCGCGATACGGTGACACACAAATATACATCACTGCTACAACACTACACGATCAACCCCACACACGTGCACGCCTACACGCTTACACATGAAAGTGGAAGGGTTTACTTTTTTTCCCCTTATCGAACTGAAAAACTCTCAATTTTCCGATAATAAATATATGGAGGAGTTGTTGAGGCGTGTATGCTTGGTACACATATACGTTTCAATAACTCATACATATATGCATAGTTAGCTAGGTTAGCTCAGATAGGTCGTGATTTTGCATGCAACAGGCAACAGCCAAGCCGAGGTGTGCCGTGCACCCTTGAGCTGGTTGCCAAAATAAAATCGGCTGAGTGCCTTAAGCGCTCGCCTTAGTAGTCCGGTAAAGCTGTTAAGACGTTGCTGGGTCAATAGCGTAGTCATTTCGAAAAAAAAGGGAACAGTTAGATAAATAGTACATCTCCCCGTACTACACTGTCGAGAACCTATTCTACGGCTGAATGCAGAGCCATTCATTGCGTATGCGAAAGTGGGATTGAAAGAACGCACTAGTGTTGTCATTGTAAGTCGAACAATGATTTTTGTATTTTTGATATAATTTTTGTCATCAGTTATAACACATGTAAGTATCATATTTTTGAGTTCAAAGGTATTGAGTTTTTGCTCATATCATACACGCAGTATCCGTTTTCAAATGCAACATTCAAATGCAACATAGATTGAAGTTAATAAAAAATGCTTTTGAGAGTGGCGACAATTTTTATGTATATTGACTGATTCGGGTAATTTGAAACGAAATTAGGTGGGTAATTTGGAACGTTCCCAATTACCCCGTACCTTCCTAATTACCCACAGTAATGCTGGTTTATTGTGTAAAAATATTTAAACTTTACAAATTATTTCAGATGCCTCGTAATTACGTACGAAAGATCGATAAAACGTCTTTCTTAATCACCTCATACCGTTCCCATTCCCCCCACGGGATGATTTCAATCACCCCATAGGGTATCGGGTAAACAGGAATAGCAATGTTTTTTGTTTTAGTTTATATTTTTATCAAATCGTAAATTTAATATAACTTTTTATGACTAGTAAGTATATAGATAACTAAAGTTCATGTAGCAATAAAATTCGATTTAGTTTATAACTTTTTTCTATTTTTCTTTAGCGTTTGAAGTTAAGTGTTCCCAATTCCCCCACTCTCCCCTAATTACCTACTTGACAATTTTGGTTCGAATGTCATTAAGTCGGACTATTACTTACAGTAGTAGTGCAGTTAGTACTAACAGTACTGAGCCTACTTTAGTAATATTTAGAAACTAAGTAATTACAGACACAAATAATTTAAACTAGCTGAGTCCGCGACCACACCCGCGTGGAACCTTGTGTGAAAACAGCGATTAATAAAGTCATCTAAAATGTATTCAGTCCATTTAGTTATCTATTTTTCTATCGTACTTACACCGCGTCGCTATTCAAATTACAATAACCTTTGGTAGATTGTATAGACTAATTTTAATGAAACAAAGACAAAGTTACTCTCAAGGATATGCTTGCTCGAGAAATACGTATAACGACTTGCGTGTATGTAAATATTGTCATTTTGTTTATAATGTTTGATTAATTAATAAACCGTATAAAATGAATATAATTATTGCTCGGAGTGCCAATAGATCTAAACCCAGAATAATTAATGTAAATAATTTCAATTTCAAATAATATCAAATTAAAATAAATCTGACTGTTATTGATTTAAGAATTAAAAAAAACAGTTATTCTATTGTTTAGATCTTTCACTTTTTTTCGACAGTCCTTACGACTGCCTCGACTTTTTTTTATATGCAAAAACATGTTTTCACTCACTCCACACGCGTACTTCCATTTAGTTAACTACATAGTTCATATAAAATCAGTTTTGATTGTAATCATCTACTAAAATTGTTTACTATGTCGCGGGCCGCACAAATATCGGCCACGCAATGGGCCACATGCAGCTCACGGGCCGCATACTGACGACCATGTCTTTGTAGCAAGCTGTTAATCTATACTTCTATACTATTATAAAGAGGTAAAGTTTGTGACGTTGTAGGGGGTAATATCTGGGTCTACTAAACCGATTTTGTAAATTATTTTACTAATAGAAAGTCACATTATTTGTGTTTATCATAGGCTATGTATTAACCTGAAGAATGAAAAGACTTCTTGGGGTAGTCGGATTTGCAAAGTAAGTTGGAGAAAGAACGGTCGAACGAAAAGGTTTTTTACGAACACTGCCTTAACGTTGAGAGCTATATGATTGAGTTCTAGAGAAAAGTCGTAGAGCTTAATAATGCGTATTAAAAAGTCACCGACAGCATATGTCTCACTTTTGTATTTAAGTCACAAAAAGTAGTAGTGTGTTTACCGCCAAACGAAGTGGGCACGGGTCAGCTAGTAATCAATGTGGAAAAATACTGTTATATATGCATAGCACAACAAGCCTGCACCATTATATAGTAAGATAAATAAGTCATAAAAGTAATAATTTCTCACACAGTTTATACTCTAAAAATGTTTATATGTGTGTTAAATTATGCGAAACAAGCGTATGTGAAGCGCAAGTAGCATAGTTTATCTTAAAATATATACACCGATGCATGTGGTTTTTCTCATTAATATCATCCAATAAAACACACTGCCGGTAAAACAAAGCTCGCTGCGTATGTTAATAGACCAATTTCATTAACAAGCGATGTACAGATAACGCTTGTCTTGAGCTCAGCCGAGCTACGGGTGTGCTCGTCATTCTGAACGATTCGTTTTATGTTCAACCAGATTTCAATGTACAGATAAGCTATAACGACAACCACTGTTTATGTATGTCGTATAGTGATCATTTCTGTATGTGTAAATAGTTGATTTTTTTTTTCATAATAGTGTTTTTTATTAATTACTTTATTTTTTTAGTAATCCTGTCCACTGGAGTTTCCTATTGTCTACAGTTAGACCATCCTATTTTTAACCCTTTATATAGATTGACGAATGGTGATTTTTTAACAATTCTTTCATAGTTCTCAACTACGTTATATAAGAAATCATTCAACTAATGTTACATGCATCGAGAACAGAACACATGATTTAAGTTTTGTTTTGTTTGTAGTTTATCATAATTTTACTAACTAGATTGTTGTAGATTTTTATTTCTTTGTATTTCATTCTTAGAGGAGTTCTGATTTAATTAATTATAAAGTAAACCAAACATAATGTAATAACTAATAATATACATTTAATATAATAATAGAATAGTAATAAAAAAAAGAAAAATGTATTAAATTGAAAGAAAGCCGAGATTTCGATATATCAAGAATTAAAGACTCCAAAAATATTAACTTTTTAATGTGCTTATCCGCAAGATAATGAATTAATGTTGTGAAATATATTGGAGTATGGAGGGAGTATCGATATTGCCAAATAGGTAGTTATTCCCAACTAGCTTGGTATTTAGATATATGAAATTACTTTTAAAGACGGAAGCTGAAGCCTATATTAGGCATTCAGTAGACGTTAAAGTTTATCCGACATCTTCTGATTCAAATAACCGAAAATACAGAAGAGAGAGAGAACAAAATTTTTGTATCGATTCGAAGAATAATTGCGAGAATAAAGAGAAACAAAAAAAATACTACTAAGCTCCCTGTAATGTGCTTCAGTGAGTGTCAAATTAAAATCTTTGGAAGACAGCTTAAGACAAGACATTCATTACCTATATAAGAATCTGTTAGGTAACATCAAATAAATTGACTGGCGATCTAAGTATAATTGCATGCAAAAAAATAAGTTAGAATTGACAATGCAATTCTTATTTTATAATCAACATCTTCTTATTCATATTATCCAACTAGAAACTAACGAGAACAGAAACTTATATATATATATATATATATATATATTAATTTTAGTACGAGAACTTGTGCACTTCGTAGGTATGTCGACTATTTGATATGTATTGATTATTATATCTCATATAGCCCTTGCCCGAGATTTCGTCCGCGTAGCAATAGTTACTTTGGGGTAACTAACACGTAGCGGAAGTTCTCAAAAGGAAAAATACCTGATTTCGAAACATTCTTCATCGGTGCTCCGCTCATATTGGTCTTAGCGTGATGATATATAGCCTATAACCTCCCTAAATGTGCTATATAGCACTGAAAGAATTTTTCAAATCGAACCAGTACTTCCCGAGGTTACCCCCTACAACATCACAAAGTCACAAACTTTACCTCTTTATAATATTAAAGCACTGTTTATCGAAACCGTAACCTTGAAGTAGTCCGGTGAAGCTGTTAAGACCTTGCTGGGTCAATAGCGTAGTCACTTCGAAAAAAAACAAAACTTTATTGTATACAAAAGTATTTGTTATAATGAAAACGTTAGCCGTGTCGTGGATATTAATTGGGAAAATAAAATTTTAATGTTTACAAGGACTTAGTTAACTCTAAAAGGGCACAGTTCGTTGTTATGTTACATACTCGTCAATGTTTATCAAATTTGGTTTTATTACAAGGTTTACAACGTTGAACAATTAAAGCGAATCAGGTCGTATCGTTGTAAGTAAAGTTAATTTATTAGTGTACCGTATAAATTATATTCGATAACAAAACAACTCTTTAATGATGACACAATTGTAACAGCGAACCATCGAATATCGAGTTAATGGCTTTTTATATCTATTTTCGTATTCTTTTTGTTTTACGCGTTAAAGGCTTATTACCTACATGTATTTGGCTACAAGACTGATCATTGTCTATATATAAATAATTAGCAGAGAAACGGCTAAGAACATGTCCCACTTGTGTTTTTCAGCCGATGTTTTTTAATTGACTATGCTGTTGCCCTGGCCGTGTCGTTACAGATTCACCGAACTATTAAGGCGAGCGCTTAAGGCACTCAGCCGATTTTATTTGGGCGACTAGCTCAAGGGTGCGTGGCACACCTCGGCTTGGGCTGTTGCCTGATTCATGCAATTCGTGACCTATCTGAGCGAACCTAAGGTAAGATACCTATTCATACGTATATGACTTATTGAAACATGTATGTGTACCAAGCATGAGTGCCTCAACAACTCCTTGTCAGCCGATTTTCAGGATTCTTTTTTTGTTTCGTAGCTATTGACGAGCTTTGAGTGCTATCAGTAAACAAATTTAAAGAAGTTACTTTTCTTTATGGTCGACCACTGCACGTACACTGGTTAATATAAATAGGCAAAGTTAAAAACGTTTCTTACCACCTTCTCTGTTTGTCAATCAATTTTCACTTTTTTTTTGGTTTAGTAGCTATTAACAAGCTTTAGTGTTATCTATGCTAATATTATAAAGAGGTAAAGTTTGTGAGTTTGTGTCGTTGTGATGTTGTAGGGGATAATCTCAATAAGTACTAGCCCGATTTGAAAAATCCTTTCAATGTTATATAGCTTATTTATCGAGAATGGTTATAGACTATATATCATCACGCTAAGACCAATAGTAGCGCAACACTAATGAATAATGTTAAAAAATTGTTTTTTTTTTCTCTTGAGAACATCCGCTGCGTGTTAGCGTTAACCCAAAGTAACTATTCTAAGCGAACGATGTCGCGGACAGAGGCTAGTATACTAATAAAAATGGGAATCGCTTTTTTTCATACTATACACGAGTCGAAAGTCTTTATTCGTCATACTTCCCTTTCCTTACGCCTACAATCTACATGTATCTGTACAAATAATTAATATGGGTTTAATCAATTGGAAAAAAAACACTTTATAATATCTATTTTTTTACACGTGAAAATAAACTTTGTATCTCTCTTTATTGTCAAATTTCAACCACTAGTTTCAATAAATATGGGAAACTTGACTACTGATAAACGATAACTATATATGCTTCCATACTTAAGTGTTTTCTGTAATAACTGGCTAGTTGGTGACACTGCAATACGCGTCTATAACATTTGATTGAAATTTGAACGCATTTCAATTGAACATTGACCACAAAGAGTAATTATTACAATAAATAGTAACTGACAAAAGAAAAAATGTGAGCCGTCATGGGACGCCTGGCAGATGTGAAACATCAAAATTGTTCGAATCGAACGAATCTCAAATTACACTATAGGTATGGCAGGTACCACGTCTCACAGAGTCGCCACGCCAATAATCAGGTTTACCTGCGCCTTTTATATCAAAAAAATAATAGGAAATGCGTTCGGAAGTTTGAGAACACCGAGTAAGTATTAAAATAAATTTAGATGTAGTCCGACTATATACATTTTAATTAATTTAGATGAGTAACGTAAAATGAAACGCAAAATTAGGACAAATTTGACGTCCTGCATGTGATTGTGTTTTAGATGCGGCGGCACAGTGCGGGGCGACGCGGGTGTACCGGAAGCGCGAATAGACGCGGCACAGACGCACGCACTTCCGCCGCGCCCGGCCGACGAACCCGCCACCTGTCCGATCTATAATCCTTGTGCAATTACATACACATGTCAACAAAATAACTCAGAAGTACAAAAGAGATTTTTTTAAATGTTATATAGGAGGCAAATGAACAGGTCACTTGATGTTAAACGATCACCGCCGTCCATAGACACAAGCAACACCAGAGGAGTCGCAAGTGCGTTGCCAGCCCATGTTTTGGGGAAAATAGGGGAAAGAGGATGAGGAGGGAGAGGAAGAGAGATGGGCCTCCAGCGCTCCCACTGGCCGAAAGAAACGCAATAATGCAAGCACTGTTACTTCACGTCGGATTTTTGTGAAAGGGTGGTACTATCGCGAGCGAGCCGACCCATTCGCGCTGAAACTAATAATAGTTTCAGCGTGGCTCTGCCAGTGCCGTTATATGATACGTAACGTAAGATTTTTTTGTAGTTTGTAATTGTGTATTTTCATATTTTGCTATATATTAAATTCAAAACCTATCTGAGGCTGATAAATATGAATTTATCGAAGACAAAATATTTATATACTAGTTACAAGCGAAAACTGTTACCACACAAACAACTATATCAAAATTGGTAAAATTAGGGGCAAGTCCTTGTTGAATTCTAGCTTCTATTATGTATTATGCATCTAAAAAAATGTGCTTTTTATTAAATTGGTTTGAGGACTTTACAGCTAGACATCTGGTATCGTTTTTGTTATTCATTTCAAAATGTGGGCTGTTATTACACACAGTGTGATTTATTTGTTGTAATCTTTATGGTAAATGCAAAAAAATTAGAAATCATTTTTGTATAAAATAATGTCTGCAATAGTAAAATATATAGTGTGACAGTATCAACGGACTACCTATCAAGTGATTATAATAGTTCTTTCAAAAGTTTTACAATAGGGTTCCTTTTTGAACACTCAACCCTAGAAATGAACCTTTATCAAGCAGTATTACAATAAATAAAAATATATGAGATAAATATCTAACAACATCGATCTCACTATCTTTATTATTTATCATTATTATTCTATACTAGCGGGCACGGCAGACGTTGTTCCACCCTAACTATAAAAGAATCCTTAACCAGTTATATACCAAATCCTTCATCATGAATCACTTTATCCACTGGTGAAAGCCGTATGAAAATCCGTTCAGTAGTTTTTGAGTTTATCGCGAACAGACAGATAGACGCGGTAGGAGACTTTGTTTTATACTATGTAATGATTAATTTAATATAATTGATAGTGTTATAGAGTATTCTAATGTCTGTATGATAATTACAGTTAAAAAGTCAATTAATTAAGTAAACAGGAGCAAAAGAAATGTAAATGTTTTGGTAAATGCAAGGACTTTGTCTCATAGCATCGCATGCGCTGTTGGCGGTCGCAAGTCGAGACGCACCGACCCGTCCGTCAGATTACCATATGTAAATTACGCTTTGTGTTATACGCCTGTGCGCTGGTTGCTAACAGTTTTTGTTTGTACCCACTATATACTCATCAGCGATCGGAAAAAACAAAGAACTGCATTACTTCTAAATTGGAAAATACTCTTTTTACTCGAAATGCTGGAGGGGAATGCTTATAGTGAAGAAATTTATATTGTTATCCTTACAAATTGTTGGGGGTAAAAAAATGGGGTATAAGGGGTGTCGCGTAACATCTTAAGACTTGGGACACCCAAGCCAACCTCACCTGCACGTGGTGCACCCTGCTGAATAACGAACGAGGCAATGGCGAAAGCGGGGTGGTAGGGTTTTACAGCCTAACTGGGTCGCAACCACTATGTATTTGGCGAAAAAGCCCGTCATAGTAACTCGCTTCTGCGCGTCGCGTTTCGGGATCAGCCTGTGCATATCTAGTATCGGGTCACTTTCGTCATTATGGCCGGCATGACAGCGGCGACCGGCGACGGATAATCCGCTTAACATCAGGCGTAGTGCAGTCACTATGTCGTGCTTCAATAAAAAAAAAATGTGCATACATGTTGTCGAAAGTACAGAAAAAGACATAGTATACAGTTTATACAGAAAAGAGATACTATTTATTCTACTGGGATATGTTATATCTATATTAAGGGAACCAAAAGCGGCGAGCAAAATAGAGGGCGACGGTTTTTCACGTCCGGCCAGCTAAAGCTTCTTTATTAGGTACAGGTTATGCCGCGCATAAGCCATGCGCTACTATTCGCGTCTCTGGGTTAGTTCCACCCAATGCTTTCTCAATGCCCTAGATATTACTAACAATTTTGTACTGCTTCAGTTACAAAGAGATATCACCACACTGACTGTGCTTTATCGTTTATATCATGGTGAGTGTTCCGAAGAGTTGTTAAGCTTCATCCTATTTTTTCTTCTCCGTTACCATAGAATCACAGTAGCCACTATTCCGGCAAAAACAAAAAAAATCTAAAATTCTTATCTCTGTCGTACTGTGAACATGGGGAATCGCCTCCCGAACGCTAGTACCTTCCTCTTACGATATCAGGTCCTTCAAAGAAGGTATGAAGAGGCAGTTTTGTAGGCATCGACGACGATTGCCGTTGACATTTAACACCTATTGTTTTTGGATTGTACCGTTCTTTCCATCCAAGGCATCGATAGATCGAGAAGGAAAAGCATTGTGTCTGCCCTCTGCCCCGACAGTTTGTGGACATAGAATCCAGAGAGAGAGAGAGAGAGAGTTCTTTCTATCAGATATTATGCATTCATTTTACTGAACTATTATATAAAAAAAAACAGTTATTGACATTTGACGGAAGTATATCTAAGTTACATATAGCCATAAGTAATCCAATCAAATTATAAAAAAAATGGTCAATGCTAACAATATCATCCGATCTTGATTGTTAGTATAATTTTATAGTATCCTGTAAGTTCGAAATGAAGCCTGTAGTATCGTTTACTTTGAGGTTTGTAAAAACATTTCCAAATTGTAATTCTTCACGTCTCAGATCTAACCGATTGAAGTCTAAAATTATATTTATGTGGTTTTATTGCCTTTTCTTCCTGATCATAAAATAGTGAACGATTCCGAATGCAGCCTTGTTTATAAGATCGTGAGATTAACCAACAACAGAGTGTTTTCTTGCTTCGACATGTAGATTATCATCACGTAAAGCAATATAAACTGTTACAAAACGTCTAGCCACCGTTAAACGCGGTGTATTTCAAATGGCGTGCAAATTATTTAAATTAAAATAAATTTATACACATTTAATTCGTTACTTTATTAACATTATTTGTGTTATGAGAATGTACGTGAGAACTTTTGCGCCTTGAATGTTTTACTAGTGGTCGATATCTTACGAAAATTCAATTGTTTTAATATTATTTACGTTTTTTATGTCAGAGAGTAAGGATATAAGGAAAACAATGTTTTTAAGTATTGATAAAACTTAAAGCTCATCAATATCTATTAAAGAAAAAAGAACGGTCGAGAAATAGGAGATGAAGATATACTTAAATATTTTTTCTTTTATAAATAATTATTTATATGTAGATTGATAGATGCATGTAGATGATTAGGTAATATTAAGATTATTTAAAAATATTATTGCTTTATTCGTACTAGCGAGATTGGCGGTCGTTGTCCAGCCCTGATTAAAAAAGAAACCTAGAATCAAGTTGCAGCACCACCTACCGGGCCCAATTGTGAATCTAAGCTACCTGAACACACACTGAGGAGTTTTGCGACATACATATATACATAATATATATAAAAACAACAACATATCTGCAAATAATGTAATATGTTGATTATTTGTAAATTTATATTCTCAAATGGCTCTGATAGACACATATTTATTATTCTCAAATAGATTTTGAACTTGGCCTACCATCATGCTAAAATTTATTCACCGAGTTTTCCTCCATCGAAATCTCCGACTGATTTGCACGAAGATTCGAAACTATATAGATCGAGGCGGCTACCGTATACGATGATAGCCACTGAGCCATTGTGAATTAAAATTTAAAAAATTGTTTTAATTACCTTTAGGTACGCCAAGGCGCAATTGCTCCTTCTCCCAGGAGGCGAAGGTGGCTTTCAGAGCCTCAGCCATTTTCTTGTTGGTGCCCGGCGTAAGCGGCGGCACCTGAGATGGGATATCTGTGAACAATAAAACAAAGGGTTTAATATATCTCATAAGAGATTAGATCGAAGTCTAAATTACTAAAATTACAAATATGTATTTTGGAAAGTATAAAAAAAAGCGTTCTTGTAAGGTTCTTAAAAAAACTTAATTTGAAGCTGTTAAAGTAAGAGATAAATTTGTAAAGGAAACGTGTCCCATGGTGATACATTTTATTTTCATGTTTTTGAAAAATAAATCCTATGGAACTTAGATGAATCGGGCCTAAAATAAAGTACTCATACTTATCCTAATTAATATTATTTCCAATGTGAGGTTGTTTGTTCCGCTTCTACAACTTAATTACTCACCTGATCTTCATGACATTTTGCACACATTGTCTGGGGTACAGTAAAGCATATCATAAAATAGTACTGTTTGGGAGTGATAGTAAGGTATCTTTTACTATATTAATGCGAGTAAAGCTTTAGGCAAAGAGAAGTTTTTTGTTTTCAATTTTGTTGGTTTCGCACAGAGCTCATTTGGAATTACAAATATAAAGAGAGAGGGGTGATCGCAATTTGACATGATTCACTATTCGCTCCTTTGACGTGTTACATGAGCATGATATACAATCACCAAGATTTTCCTGTCAAGATTAAGATATAGAACAGTAATTATTTCAAAATGATTTAGATGCAAGTCGCTAAGAGTAGTAAGTCGTAAACGTAAATAAGTAAACTAATATCCAAACATGTATTTCTTATCGACATTAGATTCGTATAATGTGTTCTTCGGTTTAAACAAAAAAATTAACACTCAAGATATCATAATATAAAAATAGCACTAGAGTGAATATCTGAATAAATTACAAGAGATTGAGTGATATTAAGTCAATATTGACGAGTTTAGATTTCACCAATTAAAAAAAAAATCAAGATATTTTCAATCTACGCTTTATGTTCTCTTGAAATATATTAACTTATGCTAATATCTTATTTAATAGATAACTATGACTTTTTATTGTGCTATTTTAGTAAAGTGCATTAAATTTACAACATATCCATAGATAAAAATGTGTACTAAATTAGTTGTTTTGTAGAATATCTTTTCGTATAAGGTTCTATTAAAACAGCATTACCATCGAAAATGACTTCATTTACTACCGAATTTATCCACTTTTCGAGACTGGATGATTTCGGATAAAACAAATCAGAGATAAACACAAGAGATAGGGTGTCCGCGTGTGTATATATTGCTTGCGTGTTTGTGTAGTTTCTTATGCACGTAGACTTCATTCATAAGTGCGTTGCTTAGTGAGTTATATGTGGTAGTGTGAGAGCATGTGTGTAGTAGGGTCACCATACTTTTATATCGAATGTACTAAGAAAAATTATAGGTATAGTCCGTGGCAAGCTTTTTGACCACCCTGAGCATAGCTACGTTGATCCCAAATCGAAGTGATAATAGGTATTTTATAATATGTATAACATCGAGACGACTTAAGCATAAATAACTACCAATTTAGATTCCTGTAATACTACTTTTACTTTGTTTTGTATTAAAATCTTAATTACATTATGCGCAAGTCCGTACTTACGGCTATATTCAGAGCGGTCAAAAAGTCTGACGCGGATTATACGTAAAATAATTACTAGAATATTAGTAATTTTGCATGGTGGCTTACTCTAACCTCGTCTGGCTAATTGCCACCCTCGAGTTGTAAATCTGTCATCAAGACCCCTATAGGTGTTTTCCGGAAGCTGTATTTGAGAGGCAGTTCTCTAGGTCTGACTTGTTTAACATGTTAGACCATATCGTCATTGAATGTTAGGTTAGATTACGGTAAAATGTAAACTACAAAGTTAAAAAAAAATAGGAGGTAGTAGAGCCACGCTAAAGCTGGGTTCTGGGGCGGCTCGTAGTATCACCCGTCTCACAGAAACACCGACGTTAACTAACAGTACTTGCATTGTGGGGTTTGTTCAGTTAGTGAGAACGCCGGAGACCCACCTCCTCTCTCCTCTTCCGCTCCCATTTCCCCCATCCCACCAAACACAGACTGGCAACGCACTTTGGGCTTCTCTCTTGTTGCTAATGTCTTTGGACGGCGGCAATCACTTAAGATCAGGTAACATGCCAATTCGATTGCCTCCTATGATATAAAAAACGGATATATCATTTGGCATTAAAGCGAGCAAAGCCGTGAGCATAAATTAATATAAAATAATGAATAGAACGTATATATCTATTGGAAAGTTTAGCTATAACAAGTTTTTAATGTATGTTATAATAATATTGGTAATGCCGGGATGACACATAGGTTACGGACGGACATCCGTTAAAACAAGTCTATTCTAAAAACAAGATGCAGTGTAAATTAGTATGCGTGGGAATATATTTTGTAGGTTTTTTTATTTGAATCGTATTTAGCGTTCATGGATATCGAATCGACCGACTTGGATTCAAATCTTACTACAAGCCAGAATTATGTTCGATAAAAGGAAATATCGTGATTGGAGATTACGAGAGTTAATTCTTTTATTTTATATCAAAGTAGGCAAACGAATAGGTGGGTAAGTAACCTCATGCATAATAAATATCACCACCGGCCACCGTCCTAGCAACACTAGAGGAGTCGCAAGTGCGTTGCAAGCCTGGGTATGGGAGAGAGGGACGGGAAGGGAGAGGGAGTGAGGAAAGAAGTTGGGTCTCCGGCGCTCTCACTGGCCGAACGAAATACAACAATACAAGCACAGTTACTTCACGTCGGTGTTTCTGTGGGTCGGGTGGTAGTACTCCGTGCTAGTCGACCGATTCATGCTGAAACCAGTAACAGCTCCAGCGTGGCTCTACCTCTTTCAAAAACAGTACTACTACTTAACAAAAGATTGTAAAGAAGGAAATAACTCTGAGTGTTGACCCGTAAACAAGTGTGATGGTGAAAATAGTAGGTAAAGATACAGACCAATCGACACCATCGAACCAATACGAATTGACCAATGCATGCTGAAACCACCTAGAAAATCTTCTTACTCTTATTCCACCTAAGAAGGGTCGGTATTTTGCTCTTCCACTCTCCCCTATCAGACGTCATCTCAGTATTCACTTCTTTTAGAAATATATCATTTTTCACACGATCCATTCACACCTCTTTCATCTTTTTCTACTCCTTTATCCGTCGAGTTTCATACTCAAAACTTTTTTCCTTACATGAAATTCATCTCTTCTCATTAATCCGTACAATGCTAACCTATTACTTCTCAACTGCTTTGTCACTGTTGCTGTTTTCATACTTCCTCTAATATACTAGTTCTTGATCTTCTCAATTCTAGTTACATCATACTTCCATCTTAACATTCGCATCTCTGCCACATGTATTCTTTTCTTATTCGTCTTTTTCGTAGGCTAGTACTGGGATTTATATAACAAGACTAGTATTTTTTTTCGAAATGAAAACGATGTTGACCTGGAAAGGTCTTTACAGCTTCACCGAACTACTGAGGCGAGCGCTGAAGGCACTCAGCCGATTTGGGATGTCTGGACAACTAACTCAAGGGTGCATGGCACACCTCGGCTTGGGATGTCACGAAATGACTAGCCTTATTATGGTATTATATAAGTAAGGTTAACAGTTAACCTTTAATCAAAGATTGCTTGGCAAGCTCTTAGACCGCTTCTATAATTCTATATTCCATATGTTTGTCTAATTTCAAATCTTATATTGACTAAATGCCAGCCGATCATGAGGATTAACCAACTAAGGCTAACTATATACCCTTTAATTTGCAAATCTTAAATAAGTAGTTAGTAAAATGAATGCCAAAGGAATAAGTATATGTAAGTAAACAAATGTACAATATTAAAATGTAAATTGTAACGTGTCCGGGAGGGTACAGACGTATGGTAACTCTATGTGTGAGTGGCCCTCGCACACCTGCCGACCAGTTCTGAGATGCGGAGATTTGTGCACCTCTCCCACGGTCGGTGCCCGTTGCCGCTCTCATCTGCTCTAGCTGAATCTCGTTCTGATATCATTTAAATTTTTCTTTATGTTTGTGCCCTTGGTTTCAATCGTAATGTTTTCTTTTTTAACTACGGCATTATTGATATATTTATAAATTTCTAAAGCCGACACATAAAAATCGGCTAAGAATACCGACTATTTAAAAAGTTAGTACAAAAATGGATATAGAATTTTCTTTTCTAAAACAATATGGGAATATCAAAATAGCAATAAAAAAAACATTTAAGCACCATTTTATTTTATTTTGTTATTGTATGATTGATGTTTATGGAACGAGCATAATTGCCAATTCTATGTCTGGGAGTTAAATATATAGACACATGTCAGTTAATTAAGTTTAAATTATACAAGTTATGCTTAGTTTGGAATTCACTGGCCGTGTGACTTATATTTATTATTAACTATCAGTGCCCGCGAACTCAATTCCGCCTTAAGTATATTAAAATTAATATGCGTTTTTTTTTGCATAATAACCTTCTCCTGACAATAATAAACACAAAAAAAAAAAGAATTAGCGTAATCGGTTTAGCTGTTTTCGAGATTTTAGCAACACGTTCAGAGATTCATTTTTATATTATAGATATTGTTATGAATATTCCATAATGAGAATTTAACGCTTAATTTCACGCGAACAGTAGTAATAAAAAATCGAGCTTCTAAAGTAACTGGTTAAGTTTATTATCATTTAATATAAAATAAATGGTTTTATCTTCACAAATGAGGTACGAAGGCGTTTGTCCGGTCTAAGGCGAGATATCATTCGGACATTAATTGCAACCAACTCGTTGTGATTTACTCACACTATATATCTCGCGCAGCTGGACTTGACTCATAATTATTACGCATACGCGTCTTTGAAATTGTACGTCCAATGCGATCGAAATGCGTCGATTGTTATCTTCGATTGAGAGCGCACGAACGAAATAAATAAAACCACTACAAAAATGTACTCATAACGAATGAATCCTTCGTTTTGTGCAAGAACTAAATGTTTTAAACTAAATTCTGGTAGGTGGTAGAGTCACGCTAATATTACAACTGGTTTCAGCATGTATGGGTCGGCTCGTCAGGGGTAGTACCACCCGACCCACAGAAACACCGACGTGAAGTAACAGTGCTTGTATTGTTGCGTTCAGTTCGGTCAGTGACAACGCCGGAGGCCCATCTCCCTCCCTCGCCCTCCCCTTTCTACCTCTTCCCTTCTCCACCAACACAGGCTGGCAACGCACTTGCGACTCCTTTGGTGTTGCTGGTGTCTATGGACGGTGGTGATCACTTAACATCAGGTGAACTACCTGTTCGTTTGCCTCCTATAATAAAAAAAAATCTAAGTAAGATTTTGCAGGAATACAAATTAGATTCAAATCAAATCAAAATATCCTTTATTCAATTTAGGCCCTGAGAAGGCTCTTATGAAAGTCAAAGCTACCACTGGTTCGGAAAACAATCCAGTCATCGAGAAGAACCGGTAAGAAACTCGATTTGGTTAATCTGTTCATGTTACAACATATTTTCACAAAGTATAAATAGTTCAAAGTTTTTCGTGGACGCACAGAGAGAAGCGTCATTTCCAGACATGACAATCGTTTACATACTGGTCCACCCTATTCATAGAGTAGATCTTTTAGAAATTTAATGATGTTTATATCCTTACCAATATTATGTACTATCTCATCTTATATCTACTAGTTGTCGGGGATACAGAAAAAGTACTGTTCCAGAAGCTTAGGCCATATCTATATTAACCCCAGTAAAACTACGGGCAAACGCCTAGTATTTTCATAAACTCGAAATTAAAAATAAACACAGTACGAAATTTATTAAGTTGTAATATACAGTAATGTGTTTATAAGTCCACTTGTAAAGTAAGGTAAACTATAGTTCAAAAGATTTTAATTTTAATGAACCGACTTGGCGACGTGTTCGGCGGATAAATGAGAAATCTTTTATTTATCAAGCGTGCAGAAAATATATTGCCAAAGCGATCATTTATTAAAACTTAAATATTCATTTGTGTACTTTAGGGTCCGCTGCGACATTCGAATCAAGAATTTTAAACTCATGTTTACAAACTTAAGTGCCGCGAGAGCGGTAGGAATTGAGAGGACCACTGCTTAAAATGTAAAGACAGACTAAAAGTAAATTGGCACAAAAACGATGTTATCATAATAAAATAATAAAGAAGTCATCTCATCAAAACGTTTTTCAATGCGTCTGAGAAATATGCACCCGCCCCCGGAGTCGTTAACGCTGAATGAGCGCTGAAGCCAAGGCCATTTTTTTATTTGAAAGATGAAAGGGAAGGAAATTCCTGAACATGAGTGTAAATAAAATTGTTTCATGCCGTCTAAACACAGTGTACGAATAAAAGAAACTACACGAGGTGGTATTTAACGATGAAGTATTACGAAGAGCTTTAAAATAATTCAAACTAAAATAATTGGAATGTTATGTTTTATTACAATTTTAGAATAAAGTGTGCCTCATTATATCAATAATTAACT
>JACEII010000006.1:590807-676042 GCA_014332785.1 Antheraea mylitta
ATTACAATTTTAGAATAAAGTGTGCCTCATTATATCAATAATTAACTTAAATAAAAATAGCTTATAACTGTAATATCTGTTGAATATTTAACATGAACAGAACCTAAAGTTTTCTCTAATATACATGATATTATATGCTGTAATATCGAAATCGTATTTTTTTTATACCATAGGAGATAAATGTACAGGCGGGTCACCTAATATTAAATGATCACCTTTCATAGACACTAGCAACATCAGGGGAGTCGCTACTGCGTTGTTAGCCTGCATTGGTCAGGAATGGTGGAAAGAGGGAAATGGTGAGGGGAGAGAAAAGAGGGCTAGAGGTAGGCTTCCAGCGCTCTCAGTGACCAAAAGTAACGCAAAAATGCAAGCACTGTTACTTCACGTCAGTTTTCAGTGGGTTGTATGTTAGTACCCCGAGCGAGCCGATCGATTCATACTGAAACCAGTAATAGTTTCTCTACCACCTAGTCTACAAGGTTTTTTCTTTTTAATTTTGGGAATGAATAAAGTAACCTTTTTGCCATAATCTCGAAAATGTTAAACGCTAAAATGGTGTAGTTCGTTGAAGCTGTAAAGGCCATGCAAGGCCAATAGCGTAGTCAGTTCGAGAAAAAAAAATCTAAAATGGATTGGTTCCCAAATTCAGTTTAATACAATTTAAGGGCACCAGCCGAACAAGGAAAATGCTCTAACGTATTTGTCATGTACCCCGGGCGAGCTGACCCACTCATGCTGAAACTAATGATAGCTCCAGCGTGACTCTACCACCTCCAAAATGAATGAATATTGCTATTTAATCGAATTAATAAAAGTAGTGGTTGTCCAGTAGTCAAAATTAGACCATAATAAGCTCCAAAAAGGTTTTATTCACGTATTAATATATTGTTATTATTATCTGTATTTCTTTGTGCTTTGTTTAAAGTAAAATTGTATTGAATATTGGAAAGAATTTTTTTAATTGAGTAACTCGGATTAAAAATGGAAAAGAAAATGGTATTGAAATATTTTATCCTCACCTATTTGTATATAACTAAATACCATATTTTAATCAGAATCAAAGAAGATGGTAATAAGCGCATTATATATTTTAGAATAGGTGCTATATGATAAGTTATACTTCATTTAATACTTATAAAGACCTACAGAGACATTTTTTAAATACAATAAAACGTATACGTACAAGATTTCCGTATTCCGTAATTAAAGTAATTGATACAGAATAATTTCGTTTAATCACATTGAGTACATGATGAGCCCCATCCATGTAACTGGTCAATTGTCGTATTTGGCATTTAAAGGATGTGAATTCTAGAAATACTTTTTATTTTTTATATCTTATCGGTTTCACATAATCTCATCACGTATTAAGTGACGATATTGTTAAATAAAAAAAAGTTTGGTTGTCATGTGCAGAATGCAGATACCTGAATATATATTTACAGATAATTGACGACATCTTTTTTTATTTGAAGCCTGAATGTTGGAAAGCAGGCATAAGACCTGCGTGGAGACTTTGGGTATACCACAATGTTGTTTCTGTTCGAAAATTTGTTCGTTGTTTGGCGGTTATAAATTGACATATTTTTCGCTTTGGTTTGATTTCAAGGACGTTTGTAGATCGATTTGTAACCTTTAGGTCTTGTTTCTTTGATGTTTTCTTTCTTTGATAGCTTATGGCAGTTTTTTTTGGAGACTTTAACATTAGAGATGTAACTAGCCAGGTTATTACGCGGTATTGTTTCGGAAAGTTATACATTCATCTGTTTAATATTGTATTTATATATTTGGTTTTGATTATTAAATTTTAGTTCACTGTGTTTCGACCAGAACAGTTAAAGGCCAAGTTAACTATTGTTTCAATATTGTTGATACGATATCTATAGGTTCGAAATTCGGTGTAAACAGACTAATTTTTCGAAATACATGTACAATTATTATTATTTTGAACTTAGGTATAACATTCTCCACTAACTGTAAAGCCCGACATATTAACATCATCAACATCTTAATTACGTAGAATACAATAGCAATAAGTTATTTGAAATGATTAATATTGGCTTCAAAATAGCAAATTAAAGTTAGATACCAACCATAACTAAATCTTAACAAAGGAACGAGACAACCATCTTCTTCTGAATATGTAATACGAAAATCTATAATAAGTATGTAAGGTTATAGATAAAAGCTTTTTTTTTTTTTTCGAGATGTCTACGCTATTGACCCAGCAAGGTCTTAACAGCATCACCGGACTACTAAGGCGAGCGCTTAAGGCACGGGTGCACGGCACACCTCGGCTTGGCTGTTGCCTGTTGCATGCAAAATCGCGACCTATCTTAGCTAACCTAGCTAACTATTGATATATGTATGAGTTGTTGAAACGTATATGTGTACCAAGCATACACGCCTCAGCAACTCCTCCATATATTTATTATCGGAAAATTGAGAGTTTTTCAGTTCGACGAGGGAAATAAGTAAACCCTTCCACTTTCATGTGTAAGCGTGTAGGCGTGCACGTGTGTGGGGGTGATCGTGTAGTGTTGTAGCAGTGATGTATATTTGTGTGTCACCGTATCGCGCAAGCAACGCACTCAAGGGCTCCCTCCCTGCCGAGGGATCGAACCTAGGCCTGAGCCGCTGCCGTGGGAGGCCTAATCGGGTTGCTCGGGTTGCCGTGGGAGGCCTAATCGGGTAAATAGATAAAAGCAAACGCAACCTTGCAGGGGGTATGAAAGCACTGTTGCGTTAAACGTTCAACGCTAGAAACAATATAACTTCATTAAAAATATATTTGTATCCCTTCCTATTTTCATTTACACATTACGAATTTTCACTTTTTCCGCGCGGAGGAACTACACGCACTATTTTTTTTATGGCTGGCAAGTAGATGATCTGAAATTTCTATTTCTTTAATCGATATTTTGTCATTTCTGCTATGACTTTTGCGAAATGTAGTTTTTTAAATTTCTTCTATTCTGCAAACTCTTGGTCTGCACCTTTTTTTTGATTTCGTGTAATGTGTTGTACGTACGAAAATCATATCCGTGAGCAACTTTTGTTTATTTTCATTTATTTAATTTTATTTAACTATTAACTATTTTTTAGGTTTTTAATGACGCTATTGTTTTTATAGCGGTTGCATTATGATCCTTTATGCGTTCGAAATGTAGTTGAAGGATGGATTGTAAAGAATAGACACTCCTGAAGAGATGTTTTTAGTAACGTGACGTTAATAACCTGTTAATATTATTTGAGTCATGTCTAAATAGCATAACGGTGTTATTGTTTTATTATTGTTTTACGTTAGACTAAAATTATAACGAAACATTTTATAATCTCAAATTTTAACTTTGAATATACCGTTTTTTATTATTATTCGTTTAAAATATCCATCTAATTAAAGAACTGCCATTGTATGAACAATGTATTCAAAGATTTAATTTCTTCAATAGACAATTGGTACCAACGGAGTGTTACAAGATATTGTTGTGTCAAAATGTGTTGGATTTTAGTAAGCATCGACGAGTGGGTCGAATTGTAAATGGCGTAAATAACGGCACAAAGGACCGGAGATACGGGCGGACAGCTTCAGCCAAATAACACGAGGACCGTCTGACCTTCTAACGTGTAGACTCAATTAGAATACGAGCTAATATATTATACATAAGTAACTTCAATATAAATCCTCGAGTGTGGATTATGTATCTATACATATAATAATAATGTAAATCTAACGTGTCTGTATTTTTTTATTTTTGTTATAAAAAAAATTTTGTTTTCAGTAGTACGGTGAAGCTGTTAATAGCTTGCAAGGTCAAAAGAGAAGTCAGATCGTAAAAAAAATAAGTTTTTGCAGGTTTCTTGGAATAAGTCAAAGATAGATATCAATTATTTTTAGAAATGTCTGTGTGTTTATTTGTTTGAATACGTATCTCTGCTAAAGTAATGCGTTCACGATAAAACCCCACCAAGATAATCATAAAGCATATCCTCGAGTAACATTTAGTCTTAATTTCATTAAATTCGGTGCACTCTATAAAAAGTTATTGTACTTTTAAAGACCACGCTACGTAACTACGAAAGAAAAGTGTATAAGTAAATAGACTTAGTACATTCAGATGATTATATTAGTCACTGTTTCTTTACACTAGGCTCTACGTGGACGGAGTCACTGTTTGGATAAATTCGTTATTGGATATTTCCAAATTTTGACTTATTGTTCATATATATATAACTTATATAATATTCATATATAATAACTTTGCCTCGTTTGTTAGTGTGAAAAAGTCTTTATTGTTTTATTACTCATTGCAATCTTTACTTTTTTACTAACATTATAAATGTAAGTTTGTTTTGTTTCTTACGTTTTTACGCCATAACTATTTAACCGATCATCTTAAAACTTTGCTTATACGTTGTCAGGGGAACAAAAAAGGGCCTTGCATCCAAAAAAAGTACTTCTCACGTAAGATACATGAAATCGACGTGGGAAAAAACTATAACATAAATCGGAAATATATGTGTACGTCACAAAATATAATATATAAAACGCATTCCTAATTATAAAAAAAAGATCATGAGTTGAACACGTAATGTAAATAAGCACAGTGGCATATTCTATGCATACCCTGGAACCTAGAGGCTACTATTTACGGTTTTTGATTAGTATCATCATTATTGTCAGCCTTTAAGAAATTATTAAATGTACTGCGAATTCCCAAATTCCTAAATATTGGAACCCGCGGACACCAGAATTATATTCAACCGGTAAAACCGCGCGACCACCACGACTTACGGTTAGTATGTCTGAGTTAATTTACGACTGTGTTTTATGCTTATAGTAATTCGAATGTTTGAAGTGAAATACATGTATAACTAGCCTCTTCTCGCGACTTCGTTCGCGTGGAATAATTACTCTGGGCTAATGCTAACACGCAGCGGAAGCTTTCAAGAGGAAAAAACCCCGATTTTGAAACATTCTTTATTAGTGCTCCGCTCCCATTGGTCTTAGTGTGATGATATATAGCCTGTATCTTCGATAAATTAGCTATATAATACTGAAAGAATTATTCAAATCAGACTAGTAGTTACTGAGATTACCCCTACAACGTCACAAACTCACAGACTTTACCTTTTTATAATATTAGTATAGATAAATAAACGCTTCGAATTTCTTCACAATAGTTATACAGGTGATCGTGTAGGGCGAGCTCAGTGGTTTCACAGTAACAGGTGGCATACGAGGGTTATATCCGAGGGGGGAATATATAAACCGACACTTGTTGCGTCTAGTTGTTTGAAACGGGCACTATAAAGTACATCGTAATAGCTTCATAACGTTTATAGTGTGCACTTGTTAAGGCGACTATGAAACTTAGATTGAAAGGATTTATGTTTAATCTCCCTGATCATATAAAACACCATGTAGATGATATTTACACATGGACATAACGTGTGTTTAGGCCTTAAATGTAGTTAGATGTAAGTAAGGAATTAAATTTTCGTTAATTAATGTTTTGCTTTCATTTAAGATGTGTCCATATTATAATGGTATTTTTTTTTAAGATTGTTTTTAAATGTGGTATATTAATAAATGTATTAAATTTTCTACTAACTAGTATCCACGACTTCGTTCACATGAAAATGGTGTCGTTCTTTTATGAAATCTGCGTGTTTTATATGAATAAATTGAAGCCTGCCGTTTTCTATTCTGATTTGGTAATTAGGTGCTATTTCAATCCTATAATTCTTTCATCAATTTGAGACTACTTCTGCTAAGGGTTTTATTGTTTTTGCTTATTTCTTAACGCAAACCGCAATGATATATCGTCTAGATAATACTTTGTAAAGTTTTTTATCTACCAGTAAGGTATTATTAGAATTAATTCAGTCACTTCAGAAAATAGCTCATACAAATAAAATGTATTTCAATCTTATTTATATATAATATGTATAGATTAAATTCTCATCATTCTTCAGAAATAAGATTTAATTAAATACAAGATACTTAAGGCTTAATGAATATTATCTGGAATTGATTTTTATGTATTCTTTGTTATAGAAAATAATTTTTCTTTAAAATAGATTGCATAGCCTGCGATACAATAGAGACGCAGAACAAAAGCTTGAGCCATTTTAGCAGTACCTATTGTTATAAGTTTGAGGTGAGTTTGCATGACGTAAACGATGCGTGTGTTGTATCGCATTCAAATATACTTAGGCATCTTTTTATTGTTCTAAACACTTCTATATAAAAAAAGAGTTATTTTGTAACTCGACAATTATTATATATTTTAATATGAAACACAAATAGATTGCTGCATTGATTACTTACTTCCATTGTCTACTTTTAATTACGCAATACATTACATCTATCTATCTATCTAATACCTTTAAACGAGCAATTCTTGTATATTTTTATATGTGTATATATTCAGGATCTCGGAAACGGCGTCATCTATTTCCGTAAAAGTTAGTATGTAGGTAGTTTCGGGGACGATAGATCGATCTAGCTAGATTTCATTCATAGCAAACGTTTTTTAATTGAGTTTTCAGGCAATGAAAAAATATAGCTACAATATAAGGGTAAATTTCGCCGCCGCTGTCAAAACAAAAATAGCTCAGATGGAAATCGGCTGCTTCGAAACTCCATGTAACCCGAGTGACAGCAAAAGGGATATCTTTTTTTTTTGTTAAAAATGCTAATTTTATATGGAAAATCTAACACTTTATTTTAATTTAAAAATGTGTTTATAAAGAACCGAGCTAGGCCCAGGTACTACATTCTAATAATGGCATTTCTTTCTCAAGTATATGGACCAAATTCAAAACTGACCAATAATAAGAATGCATAGTCGATTCTAAATTCTCAGATGGAATGTTTTATTAATCTGCGAAACAGCTTGCTGCAATATATATTTCTGCTTGAAAAGGTCGTTGTCCAATCTGACAATCTAAGTACAATATAAACTTCTGCTTATTTGTTTTATGGTAAAATATGAACTGACACTGGCAAATGTCTTATTGATGATTCTCAGAACAATACCATAAAATTAAAAAGAGATACATAATAAAAATATACGTTAGACAGCGTTACCACCGTGTGAACACCAATTATTACATGCGTTTTTAAAAATTGCCCATTTACCTACGGATGTCACCCTTCTCGTTAGTCAACCGTAGTGAAGGGTTCCTTCATAATGTGGTGAAAATGCTATGTTCAAACGGTTTTCTGTTCATCGATGCGAAAAATTAACGTTTAGTTTATGGATTCTTGTAATATTTGTTTTTAAATATGTAAATTTTTGGGTCCTTTTTTTCTTTAAAAATGATTACGATATACCTGTATAATAAATGTAAGTATTTATAAACAACATCGGTGTTATTACAAACAAGTTAAATACGTATTGAATACTTGCTTTATAAAAGTTTGGTTACTTACCTATTAAATGCACCGCGTTCGCCGAACTTTCGACATCTTGCTCTTTTATCTCTGTTTGGTTAGGTTAGGTTAGACTTGCGAAAAAGGATAACACGAGCTTGCCACGCAGCGGTCAGCGAGCGCGGTGCATTTAGTACGTAAATACCCAAACTTTTTTAAACCAAGTATTCAATACGTATTTAACTATTTTGTAATAACACAAGTTCAATAACGTATACTGTAATTTCAATCCTCAAATCTTTAGCGAGTAAGTGAAAGAATGGTTCACAAGTTACAACAAGTTTAGTAGGTGGTCTACCACACAAGGCTCTAGCCACACTGAAGCTACTACTGGCTTCAGTATGAAAGGGTCGGCTCGCCCGGGGTAGTTCCACTCTCTAACAGAAAACCGACGTGAAGTAACAGTGCTTGCATTGTTGCGTTTCGTTCGGTCAGTGAGTACGCCGGAGGTCCACTTCTCCTCACCTTCCCCTCTCCTCTTCCCTTGTCCCCTCCAACTTCCAACGCAGACTGGTAACGTACTTACGACTCCCCTAGTATTGCAAGTGTCTATGGACGGTGGTGATCACTTAACATGTGACCCACCTGTTCGTTTGTCTCCAATAATATTAAAAGAAAACTCTGTTATGCAGCTATCCTGCTATTAGTTTTTACAGTCTACTACTTTTTCAGATAATATGCGTGACTATAACGTCTAAGAGGATCTAACAATGCCATGTTATCATTGAATGATCTACAGCGATGCTCTCAAATGTAGGCGAGAGACCTTTGCTCAATGACAGAGGCGGCGCGGAGAGGCGCGGGCGCATCATCTCATTGAGCGCGCACCGGATGGGCCAATCAGCGGCGTGAATGGACGCCCCCGCGCATGCGCGCTCCTCGGTGCGTTATTAACTCCCGACGTACTAGATGCCACTGTTTCTTTGTTGCGCCAGTAAATTGTTATGACTTTTTATGGCCCCAAGAATGTGTCGAGTCGTAAATCCGTTGTTTGTTGCCTCATTGATAGCGCCATTGTTCGACACATGAGAAAGAATTAAGCTTCGACTCCCGGCTACTGGTCACCGTCACCGGTAGCATTTTTTAGCTCGTTAGCTTTGAGGTGACATGTCCGTCGTGCGATTGTTCAAGATGTGTATGTGTGTGCTCGCATGGGACCGTGAATAGCGCTAAATCAGTTTAAACAGATTAACAATGATGTTAACGACTTAAATAACTAACAGTGATCAAAATAAAATAAACTATCTTACAGAACTTGGTCGCTAAATAATAATAATAATAAAAGTAAAAGTTCCACTACTAGAGCAAAGTCTTTTCCCAAAATGTACATAATATACAAAAAAATTTGAATTATTTTCGATTTTTTTTTGTTATTCTTCGTAGATATTTGGCTTTTATTTCAAAAAGTCATCATCATCATCATATCTTTACTCAAAGTAAAGTTGTTAAGGTTTTCAGAAACTACGATTTACTTAAGCACTACACGAGTCTAAAGAAAATTTGTAAGTATAACTTTCAATTCCAATTATGTTTATATATTTTCCTCTGTAAGTACATAAATTGTATTGTCAAAATGCGTGCATTGTTGCGTTTCGATCGGTCAGTGAGAGCGCCGGAGACCCACCTCTACTCACCGTCCCGTCTCCTCTTCCTTCCCCCGACACAGGCTGGCAACGCACTTGCGACTCCCCTGGTGTTGCAAGTGTCTATGGACGGTAGTGATCACTTAACATCAGGTGACCCATCTGTTCGTTTACCTCCTATGATAAAAAAAACTCTAATGTATAATTGTAGTGTTCATGTTAATGTTTTGTTTTTATATGAACTCGATAGTTCATTGTGCATTGTGTATATACTGTTTTAGAAGTCATTTTGGCTGTACGTTATAAAAAATATCATGAGTCACTATGTTTATATAGATTTGAGATTAATTAAAATTAGCTGCGAACAGGCTTCTATGGATATAACATTATTTACCAGTTTTTAGTGTGAGTACGTTATCAAGGTCTTTACTTTCAAGATCAGCAGAGCATGCGTGAGGAGCAAGTCATAATTACGGTAATGGTCTGGCGGTCACACAACGGTGCACCCTGCCCGCCATCAGACACGCGATGTTTCCAAATATCAAGATGGTTATTGGAGGTAAATGGTCTTGAGTAATCCGTGTTGTTCTCAATTCTGATTTGACACAAAAGTATTACAAGGAGACTCTATCTAACAGACGTATTAATAACACCCTGTATATTATAAGGATCTTTATAGAGAGAAGAGGCTTTTGCCATGCCATAGTAGCTAAAGTTAATTCCAGTTTTGTAATGCAATAAATTGCCTTTATTGTTGAAATGATAAAGATTATTTATATTAATTTCAACGTAAGAGAATTGTGTAATCTATACATACGTACAGACAAATAAAATTGAAACGTATGTTTGTAATGTAAAAATAACAGACTTTTACTAAATGTACATAAAAGTATACTGCTGGGTAGTTATAAAAAAAAACAATTTTTAAAAATGTGTCTATCTTTTTCCTTGTTCCGACAAATCTCCGATTTTGACGAGATTTTCACTGGCAGATAGCTGATGTTATCAGGCATGACATGGACATTTTCCCTTATTTTAGATAAAATATAGGGTTCCGCACAAATATAATAAAGTAAAGAAACAGTTTCTAATACCACGAAGATCCCACGCGCATGTTTACAGCGAACAGAATTTCTTGCAAAATTCCACACAGACAAATCGTAGCATAAACTACCTGAATTACTTAGTTTATACAGTATAAGCTCTTGATAACGAATTTCAAGGGACGGAGCATTTTTTTTGTTAAATAATTTTGTGGTAAACCAACCAAATGGAACATTTTTTCGTTATAGAAAGTGTTTCGTAATAATGAACGACGTTATAAAGAGATTACACTGTGTATATATATATATATTGTTAGTACGAAACGTAATTTGTAAATTTATCATCAATTTTCATCGAAATATGGAGTCTTCGGTTGATAAATTTTCTGTGAATAAAATAAATCATATCTGTACTTAGCATATGATTATTGTTTTAAGTATGGAACATTAATCCTAATGTTGTAATGTTGTACGAGTGTGTATGTTTAATAATTGAAAATGTCTAAATTGGATTTTAACGCATGAGTGAAAATGAAGCAAAAACTCGATACGTTTGAAGTTTGATATACAATACAACACACTCGATAATTGTAAATGGACGTTTTCATATATTTCCTTCGGTCACGGCGTATTCACATTGGGGGCAAGTGCACGCGAAACCGAGAGCGTTATGTTCTTGCGTCACCCGGGCCAACCGAGGATAATACGTTCTGGCTTTTTCATAACTGTGTCCTCACTTATATGAAATTACTTTTATAATTACATTTTTTTTTAATTTCAAAAACATCTTTACGGCTCTAATGTATGTCTATATTTTTAAACAGTTCACATGACACATACCGTATAATTAAATGCTAGTTTTTGGTGAAATAATAATCTGTCATATATATTAAACCTTTATATTTTATTCATAATCTTGTGTAATTTGATTTTATATTTTGTAATATTGGAGGCATTTTACTTGATATAGCTCGGTTATTGTGTATAAGTGAAGTGGATGGGAAATAATACTATTAAAATCCCTGGAAAGTTCCTACAAGTGGGTCACCGTCTTGTTAGAACATTGAAATTATCATAACTCATTTGTAATATTGTTTTTTATGTTTATGTAAGAAAAAATATAGTATATTTTTTAATTTATTCCGACTAAACGAACTTACCTTTTGGCTTATTGAAAGCTTTCATCATGAGTTTGATTCCCATGCCTGCGATGACCGCCGTTGCTTCTATGGAGTCTGCCGCGACCTCTTAATTGTTCGAATCACGCCCGCCAGCAGGGTGATAATAAATGTCTTTTTTTATATTAACGTTTTATATGTACAATAACCTCGTATCTTTTTACAAAGTACACTAACTTAAAAATTATAAAGATCAATTAATATCACACTTTTTCGACAATTTGTCCAATATAATGTCTAAACACTCTTCACTGTTTTTCATTTTGATTTATATTCTTATTTACTCACTTTTCAATATATCATTAGTATTTATTTAATCATTGTATGTTAGACATGATTCGATTTTTTCGGTACTGCATCTGTATTGGAATTGATTACTTTTTGAATTTCACATTCGACTCCGTTTGCTTCGCAATATGGGATGAATACAAAGCTGAAGAAAATACACTTGGCTATAGTAACAAAATTATAATTGGATTACGTTATTTTATAGTCGTAATACTATAGAAGTACACTTTGATATCTATATTCCATGTCACATTCCCGCAGGTGAGTGCAGAAAGTTCCGACACAGGCGCTTCCGGCCTGGTACCCCACTTTATTTGAGTGCCATTCCCCGCCGACGCTTGCTACCCGTTTCTCACCCCTTAGCTAGAACCCCCCGCGAGTGCGGTCTCGGGTTCCCACAAGGTCCGTTGGGTCATGACCAACAATTTCGCTAACTTTGCCTCTTGTTTTAAAACAGTACCAGCATATCCACCGTCTAATTTACATACATCAAATATAAATATTTACAATTTTATGAGTTTTCGAAATTGTTTCGTCTCTTGATAAAAAATACTATTGTTTTCACTTTGTATTTAGTGATTTTAGTGTACAATAAGAGATTCATATCTACTGTTATACTGATAAGCCAAATAATGCGTTTCATTTTTAATTAAAACTAGTTGTTAACTCAATAAAAATAATAGAACTAGGTATGTTTTTTTTTTCGAAATGTCTACGCTATTGACCCAGTAAGGTCTTAACAGCTTCACCGGACTACTAAGGCGAGCGCTTAAGGCACTCAGCCGTACTAGGTATGTTCGAAAGTGAAACTGAGTCATCTTCGTTATATCAGTGGGTTTTATAACATAAGAAACATTATAAATATAGGTCGCGAATTGCATGAATCAGGCAACAGCTCAAGCCCTGGTGTACCATTCACCCTTGAGCTAGTTGTCGAAATAAAATCGGCTGAGTACCTTAAGCGCGCCCCTTAGTAGTCCGGTGAAGCTGTTAAGACGTTGCTAGTTAATAGCGTAGTCAGTTCGTAAAAAAAACTGTTATTGCTACATCATGGCTACTTGTAAACTGAGGAAACAGAATTAGCTAACTGACAGAGAGGAATGTTATATAAAATTGCTAGTATAAAAGGTATCTATACTAATATTATAAAGAGGTAAAGTTTGTGAGTTTGTGACGTTGTGATGTTGTGACGTTGTAAGGGGTAATCTCAGAAACTACTGGTCCGATTTGAATAATTCTTTCAGTGTTATATAGCTCATTCATCGAGAATGGTTATAGGCTATATATCATCACGCTAAGACCAATAGGAGTGGAGCACAGATAAAAAATGTTACAAAATCGGGATGTTTTTTCCTTTTGAGAACGCGAACGAAGTCGCGGGCAGAGGCTAGTATAAAATAAAATTAAAATAGAAGATATTGTATAAAGTAGGAACGTGTTTAACTTTTTCTGTAAAGTTTGAGATCAAATATACAACCGTTACCTGTTTGACCTAATTAGATCGCATAAAAGCAAAATTTGTTCATAAAATATTAAATGGTAGCTTTTGCCCGCTTCTTAGCTCGATCTAATGTAGATGTCATTTCTATCTCGGGAAAAAAAATTACGATTTTTCTGGATAAAATAACCCTATGTCCTTTCCTGTATGTGTGCCTGACAACTTATATGCATGCATTTTTTTTTTTTCGAAATGTCTACGCTATTGACCCAGCAAGGCCTTAACAGCTTCACCGGACTACAAATTTATATGCATGCAATTTATGAGGATCAGTTCAGTAATTAAGGCGTGGAAGCGTAACAAGCAAATAAACAAACGAATTTACATTCGCAGTAATAATATTATTTAGGATTAGGATTAAATATATTGAATGAATCTAAGAGATTTAATAATCAAATTTTTTTGTCTGTTGCGCTTTTACACCGTAAGTTATCAATCGATAATTATCATGTAATTGTACACACACATTATTAGTGGTTCAGAAAAGGACATAGGTTTTCTATCATACTGAAAACATATACTATTCCTGAAGGATATAAAAATTTACATTACCGCGAGCGAAACCGCTGGCAAAAGCTAGTATCCTGATAAAAACAAGCTGACGTATGAGTATAAAATGTGAACTCAATATTTTATCGAATATTTTGAATATAGTGAGATGTTGCTATTGAATAAAATTCGAGACACGATTTCAAATATCGATAACAAGATGTTAATGTAGATTAATTGAATATTCATCAATACATAAATTGATAAAGAACAGACCATGAGGGTAATAATTCTAATTTTAATCATGTTTAAGTTTTAATTACATTATGTACATATTTAATATATTCAAGGATGCTAAAATGTATAAGCAAAGATCACAAATTGATAAAACGTTATTAATGTTCAAAACGTATTGAGAGTTTTAAGGGTTATTGAGTTCCAGCAAACATTTTCATTGAGTTTCAATAACTATAAAGGGTTCATTATTATCGATTTATTAAAACTACATTTATGTTTAAACATTTTATCTGTATCTATTGATCCTTTTGAAAACAAAATATGTTCCCACGTTTATTTTTAAAATTCGTAGAAGCTTATCCATTGTTATCTCTATTCATAATTACTTTTGCTTTTTTTTAACCCTTTGAGTTATTTCGAAAATATTTACAATAATTATAGTACTAACTTATTGTAATGTTTACAGACATTGCGTAATTTTTTTATATGAGTTTTATTGTATGTATTAGGTATTGAATATTAGCTGTTTAGATACCATAACACAGATTATGTTTAGTTTGTAGAATGGAACTGTGCGAAGTTGTGTTATGTTATTTATTATTTAATTATGGTATTATAATTTTTTTTTATATTATCTGAATTTTTATTTTTTCTTGTATATGTTAAAAACTGTATTGTACAAATGTTATATGTATATTGCTAAATGTAAGGAACATAAATAATCATGAATTGAGACCTTGATTCGTCGATGGTATGAAAATAAAATTGTGTGTAGTTCGTAGGTCACACGTGATAGAAGTGAAACTTAAAAAAATCAAAAACTAAAAAAGAGATAAAGTCTCACTGTTTTTTTATACCCGAAGGCAAGGGAGATACTGTTCCCACTCTACCCGACACAGTGCTTACCCCTATCAGCTTTCGTCATAAAAAAAGTTTCCGTACCAGATTTTCAAAGCCCTCAGATAAGAAATTTCGTTTCAAAAGTTCTAAAATATTGTTCTATTAATAACTCTAAAACTAGCAGATAGCTACCAAACAGAAACAAAAACAAAATCAGTTAATGAATATACGAGACAAAAGTACTGAACTGTTCTATATGTGCATATTAGTCAATATTATTATATATAGCATGTTATATATATAGCATATTATATTCTTAGTAGATATAGCTTAATATTCAACCTGGTTGCTTGTGGTATATTTCCTGTACTATTATTATTCAAGGCATCCCACACAATTACAAGGAAGAGATACAAAAACCCAATCACGAATACCAAAGATTCTAAACGAAACTTTGATCCTGAACCGACCCCTTAACTCTCGAAGAGTAGATGTTTTACGAATTGCTCAAATAACTCGAAGGCTCAAATATCGCTGATTTCTTAATAATAGTCTATATTAATATTATAAAGAGGTAAAGTTTGTGACGTTGTAAAGAGTAATCTCAGGAACTACTACTGGTCCGATTTAAAAAATTCTTTCAATGTTTTATATAGCTCAGTTATCGAGGATGGTTATAGGCTATTATCATTACTCTAAGACCAATAGGAGCGGAGCACCAATGAAGAATATTTAAAAATCGAATTTTTCCTGTTGAGAGCTTCCGCTGCGTGTTTGCGTTAGCGTTAACTATTCCACACGAACAAAATCGCGGGCAGAGGCTAGTCTTTAATAATTTCAAACACTATAGAATACTACAATGATATATGTACCGAGAATTGTGCACTGAGTTTGAACGATCAAGTTCCTTTGTATCCTAAGTAGCCGTATTCAATGAGCCTAGTTGACTCGTCCAATACAGAATTGGAGGACAATGGACAAATAACACACAACAAGTTCTATAGAGCGAAACTGTATTTAAGACAGAAAACTATATGTGAGTAACCATGACAAAGTATACAGAAGTAAGAAAGTTTACTGTGTGCATGTATACACTCCAGACAAATATTATGACAGCTTCTTTTTTATATATATATATAATAGGAGGTAAACGAACAGGTGGTTCACTTGATGTCAAGTGATCACCGCCGTCCATAGACACGAGCAATGTCAAGGGAGTCGCAAGTGCGTTGCCAGCCTGTTTGGTGGGGGGAAGGATGGGTAGAGAGGGGAAAGGGATGGGGAGAGAAGGAGAGGGGAGGGGTGAGGAGGGGTGAAGATTTGGGACTTAGATCGTCGTGTAGCTAAGAAATGGTGATTAATTTTTACAATTACGAATAGTTACGATTGTAACTATATTATCGCATGTATAAATATTATGTAGCTTTTACAATATTACTTATTTTATTTCATACGAGGCAAACGAGCTGGAGAATCACCTGATGTTAAGTGATCACCACTGTCCATAGACACCAGCAACATCAGAGGAGTCGTAAGTGCACTGCCAGCCTATGCTGCGGCGAGGGAGGGAGGGAAAGGGGGTATAGGGAAGGGAGAAGAGGGGGGTGGGCCTCCAGCGCTCTCAATGACCGAACGAAACGCAACAATGCAAGCACTGTTACTACACGTCGGTGCTTCTGTGGTTCGGGTGGAACTACCCCCAACGAGCTGATCCATTCGTGCTGAAACCAGTTAGCTACGATCATATCGAAGATCCTGAGCTTACTTATCGCCTATGATATATCTAAGAAATTCTTATATTAAGCGTTTGAACACAAGCTCATCTTATGTTAGCTGACAATGTGGTTTAAAATGGTAAACTGTTAAAACTGAGGAAGTCTAGCTCGTAAGTGAAGCATTTGGGATACATATACTTGTGTGGGTGTTTGGCGGCAAGTTTTTAACTTGAGAGTCGTGGAAGAAACTTTACCCACTATGCAAAATCTTTTTATATTATGAAGTAGTAAATAGGTAGCTAAGTAGTCTATATCATTGTATGTGGTGTTTGCACGTATCGCTATCAACAACCTTAAAATCAACCTTAAAATGACTGCGGCCCTGAGAACTGTGTCGGGATGCTACATGTATCCATGCATGTTAGGAGTTTTTGGCGGGATCTTGAAATGCCATGTAGTGGTCTTTATATTTTATCCATAATCTTGTGTTATTTGGCTACATATTGTGTAATGTTGGTGGTGCTTTATGTAATATAGTTTGGATATTGTGCACAAGTGAAATGGATCGGAAATAAAACCACGGAGCATGGATTCTGACTTGCCACAAAAACTACCAGGAGAGTTCTAACAAGATGGCCACCATCTTGTTAGTTCATTGAAATTATATCAAGAAACTTGTAATATCGTTTCTCACTTGACAATGGCTGTAATAGTCTACTAGAAGACTGGTTGCCAAAAATAAAATAGAAGAAGAAGAATGCATGTTGCTACGAATATGGAACCTCATACCTTTAGAAATGAAACACAGCAGTGCAAGAAGCTACTCTGTTACCGACATCGGTGTGGATTATACCTACCGTCTAACCTTGCATAAGATTTTTTAACTTTTTGGCAACTAATCTTTCAGATTATTACTGCCATCATCGTGTAGTTAATAATATTTCAAGCGTCATTTGATTATTTCAATATTCTAACAAAATGGTGGCTCCCTCGTTAGAACCATCTAGGGAGTTTTTGTGGCATCTTAGAATTTCATGCTCCGTGGTATTATTTTCCATTTACTTCACTTATGCACAATAAACTATTTATATTACGTAAAACACCGACAAATTTACAAAATATAGAGTCAAATAACACAAAATTATGAATAAAATATAATATAATATATGACAGACTAAAATCCCGCCAAAAACTCCCTTGCATAGGTTATACAACTCTTTTTATATGATCTTATGTTTTTACATTAAATGAAATTTTTTCATAGTCAAATTAAATACATATATATATAATTTTCAATTAAACTAAGATTTCATTGACCTAATGTATTTTTGGTTGACGAGCAGCAGTTTAATGTAGACATTATAGACACGAAGGTGACACATTGTGATACAAACTAGATCTTAAATACAGGTTATGATCGCGATTGATATTCTGTCGTCGTTTAATTCAATGTGTTGCGGCCACATTGTGTGATCTTTAGATAATATTTGTCATAAACAAGGTTTGATAGACATTAAACTATTTCGATTCATTATTTGTTTTTAGTGGCAAATATAAAATTGCTTTTATGTTCGTATGAATTTTATAATTTTCATATAAACTTGAAGTATGTTTTATATTTTTTTGAAATGGAATGTGGCTGATTATTGAAATGAGTTGTATCTGACAGTGTTTTCCTCTATATATTAATTATATAAAAAAAATGATAGTTGATTTTCAGTGTTCTGACGGATTTGTGGCCACAAAATGTTGAATTTTATGTAAATGTATTCGCAGAAATCAACATTTATTACCGAACAATTTTATGAGCACGGACAGTATAAACTAAATTATATAATACTAATAATACTTTATTATAGAATATTCTTTTGTTCCAAATAATCGACTTAATTTTACAGTGCATTTAAATAACATAAATAGTCATTTTATAGAAAGTAAGATCTTTTTATAAATTGGAAATTTTATTTTGAATTTTTAAAGAATTTCACAATAATTTACTTTTTAATATTTCTAGGATAGTTACATGTGTATTGTACATGTTTTAGACACTTATCGGTCTAGTTTCAAGATACAACTCAAAGCTTCATTTTTTTTACGCTACTGACCTAGCGAGGTCTTATTAACAGCTTCACTGGATTACTAAGGCGAGCGCTTAAGGCATTCAGCCAATTTTTATTTGAAAACAAGGGTGCGCGGCATAACTCGGCTTAGGCTGTTGTCTGGCTTTATTTCTTGTAATCTGGCTATGTTAGACTAATAATTATGTAACGTTATAAAACTGTGAACCTATACACCAATTATAGCGGACCTCAAGCTTTGTCTAACTATTAGTTGGCTCGGTAAGACGGTTGAATAATCGTTTGGTGTGTAGCCGAGATTGGCTGGGTCCCGGGTCAACTAACTCGATTGTCGCGCCCAATTTGTCCCCCACACACGGCTCAATGAAACCGAGCCACGTCACATTTGTCATATTAAATTTGTTACATGATACTGTAATCTATTCGAATTTGACATAATCTAAGCTTTTAAATTGATATCATCAATTACATGTTAAATGGAGCGAAAGATATTTCAAAGAGTCAGGACACTCACATCCGAGCATCGGCTGCAGTGTTGAATCTTAGAAGACTGGATGGAGTCTACGAGGGAAGACTAAAACATGATTGATGAGGACATTTAAATTTTAACAGGGTTTTGCTTCTCGTTACTATAATAAGTAAACTTATATTGTGTTTATTAATACTTTATACATATTTATCGTATGACCATAATCTCATGTTAAATTAGCCCCTGCCCGCGACTAACGCTAATATGCAGCAGAAGCTCTCAAGAGAGAAAAAAACCCGATTTAA
Organism: Antheraea mylitta; assembly: GCA_014332785.1. Classification (NCBI taxonomy): domain Eukaryota; kingdom Metazoa; phylum Arthropoda; class Insecta; order Lepidoptera; family Saturniidae; genus Antheraea; species Antheraea mylitta. Next base: position 609,975 of record JACEII010000006.1, read on the forward strand.
AATCATCTTTTATCAGTGCTCCGCACCTATTGGCCTTAGCGTGATGATATATAGCCTATAAACTTACCCGATAAATGAGCTATATAAAACCGAAAGAATTTTTCAAATCGGACCAGTAGTTCCCGAGATTACCCTCTACAACCTCACAAACTTTATCTCTTTATAATATTAGTATAGATTATTGATAGATGCTTATGGGAAACGAATTTAAATATTGAAATTAAAATAAACTAATCTTAAATTAAATTAACTAGTGCTTATTTACATTATGTACATAGTTCAACAATCATCATTTTCAAATGATATCTCGTTAAACTTCAATTATAGTCTAGAAAATCTAGAATAAGTACTAACAGACTGGCGTGAAACCAATTGCGGTGCGGGTTCATATGAGGCGAGTACTTTTAGCTCTTTGCGCCCTTCTTGAAACGTCTGCCCGCATATTTGTAGATACAAACTAAATTAGTGGATTCCAATATTTCTAAATTGAGTGGATTTATGAAAGCCGCGGGGGGTTGGGTGTGTTTAAGATTATGTTTTTGAATATCCGCGGCTCTGGTGAGAATGTTTTGATTCTATTACTCTTGTTAATTCCAGTTTCAAATAGTAATTAAAGTAAATTAAATAGTTACTAGCGGCCTGGCGGTCGTTGTCCCACCCTGATAATAAAAAAGCCTACTATTCGAACACAGCGCCATCTACCGGGTCTAATATAATCTAAACCATTCTCGGATTCACTGGAACACGCACACAAAATTTCATCAAAATCGGCCCAACCGTTTGGAAGTAGGTCAGTGACTTACACATGTACAGAAGAAATTTATATATAAAGATATTTTATAATTATGTAACGCTAGTAGATACCCGTCAGCTTGGTACGGTATTAAAGCAATAAAAATAGGTAATGGGTAAGTCCAATCCAAATTATAGTAGTCTAGAAGCATGTACGAAAAATTTCGCATTGAATCCTCATAGTCTTACACTGATACACTCGTACGTAGTTTTGTCGTGATTGAGTCTCTAAGAAACTGTATTTATACTAATAGATAAATTAATTTGATGATGATTGGTAAAGCTACCGCCGTGATCTATTAGAAACTGGTTAAAATGTACTAAAATAATATAAACTTTTGTCATGTATTTGTTTTCTTGCTTCTTATTTAAATAAATGCAAACCATTTTATACAATTTTCCATGAATGAATGCAATGTAAATGTACTTATTTAATACAAATATATAGTTATATTATTATGTAATTACATAGTAGTGCGTAAATGAATGTTTAGGTTTCCAAAGTATGTGTGAAATTTCGCATGGTGTTGCATTTTACACTGATCACACAAGCAAACAAATACCACGACAATGGATGCTTCGGTGAAATAGATGACGTTCGACGCACGATACAAATGTGGAACAATGAGGCTTGTATAACAAGAGAGCAACAATTTGGCGGCTTGTTTATGCGAACAATGCTATAGATTCAGTATTTTACGTAAGCAACGGAGCTTTTGCACAAATTGTTGTTTAAATATCTAATATTGTTGCGAAAATACACGTGTAAATATTTGCGCTAAATGTATGTTCTTTTAAAGTGATTAGCGTCGGTTAGTAACTGAGAAATGTATCACTATTCTGCTAAACACATTCACTAGTTCGCCTTTTATTTAACAAGTTGACCATTCTTTAACTAATCGTTTACGATTATGATGGCTGTTGTCATTGTTTTAATTAATTACATTAACATTATATGTACTACCAACAGCTAATTGGCTAAAAAAATATTAAAAGAGGCAATTAACATACATACATACAATATACTCTACAAAGATCTGATAACGATATGGCTAAATCAGGCTTATATGCCACTAAAAAAAAATGAAAGTCTACTGGTAAAATAAGATCAGGATTAAAAGTAAGCTACTACAATTGGTCTCGGTTGGGATGATGCTGTGAACGATTTGACTAAAAGAAGATCTCTTCTGCAAGCTCTATGTCTTGAACTGAAGACTAGAGGATTACATCACCATTCTCATTAGTTTCTTTTGGTTACTGAGTTTGACTACAATATATATGATTTAAAACTCCTTGTAGTGATTATCTTTCGTACGTTTCAAGATCAAACAGTAAGAAGGTAAAAGTTTGATTGTTTTATGTTCTGCTGTTTTACTTATAGAATTTTGATTGTAATACTTAATGAAACAATTGTGGTACAGTACCTGAATTTTGGTTTGCTTTGTCGGCGAGGAGACCTAGATAGTGGGTTAATTTCAATTTTGTATAGCGTTATCTTTGTCTATCGTAGTCATTGCACTGTATGATAGAGAGAGCCGCGTTTCATCTTCGAAGCAAGCTGTTTTTTGTCTGATTTCCCACTCTTATCCCCGACGTACCAAATCAAAAGCCTGGTACTGTATTGTACCGTGTATATATTTACAAAGTTATTTTGGTAAAACAATATAAATAACTTGGTTCACCAATTCATATGGTCTGATAATATATATGTTGCACAAATTATATGTAAACTTCATTGCAAATATCTATCTGTATATTTCTATACATACGTAGTTACTTTTGCATAAAATATGAACAGATCTACTTGAAATTTCATCATTAATTTTACTAGGTATAAACGTATCACATGTCGTAATACTTGTATGAAGACGATTATAAAAGAATATGTTAGTCTTAGTAGGGATTAGTTGGCCTGTTCTGAGTGGAGCAGTGTCGAGGCTGGGTCACGCGGGTCCCGCAAGTGATTTGACCTCCGACCGTTCAATTAAAACGTTATTACGGGACTCTGCTCCCTCGTCATAGACAATAGACATGCATAAATATTTATTACTAGCTAACCGTTATGACCAATTTAATAGTTTATTCTGTATATAGGTAGATTTTTTTCGGTTAAATTAATATTTTCGTTGAAAAAAGGATAAATATTATAATTAAACAGTTTTCATTGCAAGAAGTTTTATTACTGAAGTGAAATATTTTTTACTCTAATTAAAACCGTTGCCTAGTATGTCCTCGTTGGCCATATTTGTTTACTTATTTGTCACTATGAAATGTAATAGAGTAGGTACTTATAATATGTATAAATTATGCTTTATTCTATGTTATAGGTTTCTTTCAATTAATGATAACTGGCGATTAAAAGAACAAAAAATATGATCTAATTCTCTAATTTATGTAGGTAGTAAAACTTGATAATTCTGACACATCGTTAACTTATTTATATGGTATGTTATATGCAACATATTTATACATTTTAAAGTTGTATGTTGTGTGTTTAAAAACAATTTAAAATAGGAACATATTTATGAACCGTTAATGTCATAATTTTTTATAAATCGAATTTAATTTGATTAAAAAGCAATATTTTAACGAATTTACATCTTTATATTTAATGTAAACTTTTAGTTTATGGGATGAGTTTTTCTTTTTTTTCATTATCACGTCGTCATTTAATATTATCAGTGGCCAAATGTTAAAACCTACAATAAAAATAGGAGTTTGTTATATAACCTACTTAGTATTTCTGTTAGTCGTAATTGAAAGGTATAAATCATAATTATTATCTATTGCTACCTATAGATTAATCGTAATGCTTTAGCGGTTTTACCGATGGAATATCGATTCGATATCCGTTGGTTTGAAGTTCGACTACTGAAATGTACTAACGGATATTTCGGATTTCGTTCACATATACTAATTTAAACAGTAATAGCTGATGATCAAAGATAACATTGTGAAATAATATGAACCTAAGAAATGCTTTAGTAGTATCAATATATGCAGGAATATATATAACTTTGGATATGTTCGTGTTTGAAATACGTCGTGGTCTGGCGTGATGACTATAGCCGTACTTTCCATACGAAAAGATGACGTTATCTGTAACAGATTGCCATTATTATAATTACCCATAGAAATCCTATTTAAGTAGTTACCTTCTCAGTTTCAGATCTAGTTTTCTAACACCCTATTATAGATATTTATTAAACACTTTACGCATATACGGCGATATAATTAAAAATGTTGAACGCGTTAAAAAAAACTGTCAACCGACTTTACCTAATTTAGATGGTTCTAGAAAAAGTACTACAGTTCATGCAACGATTACAAAGTTATGGAATCGGTATCCGATACGTTGAGTTTCTCTTTTTGTGGATATCTACATGATACTTAAGGTAGGTTATTACATAAAGTATTTAGGTAAGAGCTATGCATGATGTAAGGTATTTGATTATAAACAATTTGAATTAGAATTTTTGTTTGTGAATAAATTTAAATTGGATTAGATTTATAGTTGGAATATTTGTTTAAATGATTCGAATATTACAAGCTTGGTATATGATAATAGATAAATGCGTAAAAAGCGAGAAACTTTAGATTTGGTTCAATTACTGTTTATGGGATACGTTACTGAGAAAAGGAAATGAAGTAAGTTGTTACGAAGTTTCAGGCGAATATCCTACATTTGTTAGATATTTTAATTATTATTGTTTATCTTACATTTATCCAAAAGTGTTGGGCACGAGGCGTACACACGAGGCGTGGGGCAAGCGTGGGGCGGACACGCCTTCGATTGGCGAACACCTCCCAACGCCTACGCGCACGCGCTCTCCGCACATCCCGCGAGAAAAATTCAAACGAAGAAAACTCTACACTGTTCCACATTCAAAATTTAATGATTGTTTAGAACGCGTTGGCGGGATAATAGCCGTTCGATGATTGGACAAAATGGCGTCTGTGGTTTCATTTACTTTTATTATTTAGTACTCGAAACTTAAATTCGCATTTTGTTTCAAACACACATACAAAATTTCAGGATACTGATAATATTGTATGTTATCGTGTGTTCAGCCTAATTTAAGATAAACAGAGCGACGCCAATATAATTAACATTAAAGGTACGTAATATACATTTAAATGAGCATTGTGACCTGTTCGTTTAGGAAAATTAATATAAATGCGATCATTAGACATTCAAATGAATGCTTTTCAGTACTTTTGTATGTTAATTCATTTAGTATAAGGTTAAGTTCAGTGTCGCAGCCGTTGCTATATATACGAGTATTTTTGGCGACACGACGGTTGTTTTTGGTTATGGTCACCTACATTTATTAACTGACAATGTCATGTTTTTTTTTTTTCGAACTGACAACGCTTACAACTTACAACTGACCCTTACTAGGCCTTCACAGCTTCACCGGACTACATATGGAATGTATCACAAATTACTATCTCCGAATACATTTGCATCTTATCAACGGTGTTTCCGTAGAATATTTGTACATTCCATTCTATAAGAGTAAAAGAGATAAGAACGTGGCAGATAATTTATTATATTAGTGTGACCAGTTGGACGCTATGGAAATTCATTTATCCAACTATAGTCGTACCGTGGCAATAATAGCTTTATTCAACATATATATCAGAGTTATAGTATATACGAGTAGATTGTATTATTTGTATAATTATTGATTTTTTTTTTATAGGAGGTAATCGAACATGTGGCTCACCTGATCTTAAGTGATTAGCACCCTCCATAGATACCAGCAACACCAGAGGAATCGGAAGTGCGTTGCCAGACTATGTTGGTAGAGAAGGGAGAGGGGAAGGGAAAGGGATGGGGAGGAAGGTGAGCCTCTGGTGCTCTCACTGACCGAACGAAACGTGACAATATAAGCACTGTTACTTCACGTCGGTTTTCTGTGTGTCGGGTGGTATTACCCCGGACGAGCCGACCCATTCATGCTGAAGCCAGTAATAGCATAACTCTAGCACCTACAAAACAGTAAAAAAATGCATCACGATGAAACTATAAATTGTTAGTAAGGTCTATTCTAAATTCATCTGCCAAGTTACTATCATCAAATAGATTATTTGACGTTAAGAATCAGGTTAGAGGCCACCCATTAGGATTTGCATGTTTACTTAGACTGTTTCGTTATTTAACATAGGGGAGAATGTATAGAATTGTAAAATAGCATAATGGTAATGCTTTTTTTAAGTCTACCTGGTTAGCTGCCACGCACTAGTTGAAAATTTGTCATCAAACACATGTGACTGTGCTCCGGCAGGTGCACTTAAGAGCCTGTCCTTCTAGGTTTAGCTTGTTTACCAACTAGGATCACATCGTCAGTAACAGGTGAGATTATTGTCAAACATTAAAACCTATAATGAAAAAAACTAGGTCATTAAAAAAGGATATTTAAAGGTGAAAATAAAAATATTGCATCGTAATAAAAAATAGTGCGTGTATCAGTTTGTATACCATAACCCATTCTTGGAACTACTGGAACACACACAAAATTTCATAAAAATCGGTCCGACCGTTTAGAAGGAGTACAGTGACATACACACGTACAGGAAGAAATGTATATATAAAGACATTAAAATGTTCATAAATTTTATAATATACGAAGTCTGGTAGTATAGATACTTAACTAAACATTTATTCATTTTTGCATAATACTAGACACAGACAGACACTTATACATGCTTACACATACACACAAATACATACATAACTTACATTTAACGCGTAAAGAAAGTTTTTCCCTACCCCGCCATAAAAAGTCCCACTTTAGTAATAACTATATTTTCAAGCTGTCCAGAAAATATATGTAATCATACAGCTTATATACCTTTAAAAGGTTATAAAAAAAACGTCTACAATATAGCACAGGATATAAATCTGAAACGCTTAAGTGATTACCCATTCGATTTTAGTCACAAAGTTACGACTCTCGTAAACTTATCTGTCAACTAAAAGCACAAAAATACGGAAGAATTAATTTTAATGTCGTTACCGGTAAACTATTTCGTTCAGATTTCCATTTCATCACTCAGAAAAATGGGTCGGAGCAGCGACACACCGGCATTAGTGGCTATTAACTGCATGTTAACGTTATGTTAAAAATATCCAACCGTATATAAATGTATCATGGACGCAACATAAAATTTCACTAATTGACGGTGATCTAGGACTTATGTTACAACTTATTTAATTGTATTGTTTTGTAAACATGGTTATGATCTCTTTAAGTAATCTTATGTGGTCAATTCTAATAATATTAAGTTCGTTTTCTGTTTGTTCGAACAGGGTAATTAATTTCTGGAGCTATCAGTCACATTAAAAAACTTTTTAATTCTACAGTCTGCTAAATGGGGCTCGTGAAATAGTTGTCGAGACCTTATAACATCTCTACCGATTATAGATTACCTGTGTTAAATTTTATTATTGCTACTTAGCCCCTAAGGAAAAGCGTGATGATATCTAGACTAGAAAATACTTTGAAATGTACTTTATTTTTGAGTAAAAGTTTTGTTGTAATAGAACGAAACGTTTTGCATATTAGCTCGTTAAAATAATAGACATTATTTTTTGTGTTTACATTTATGAAGAAAGTTATAGACTATGTAGGTATACTACGGCTTTTAATAATAGAGTAAATACCATACATAGTGTAGTTTAGAAAGTGTATTAAATACACACGAAGTAATAGTGCGGGTAGACCGTGTGGAGTGGCGTAGGGTTTGAAGAATCGAGGGTGAGAACGAGGTTAGTGAAATTACTGATTACTAATTTTATATATGCGAAAAAGAATTTATATAGAACTTGAACAGAAGTCCTATAATAGAAGGTTATTCTAAGCAAAGATTTGTGACGAATTTAATATTTATAAATGAAGGTAGTGATAATGTCTGTGCCTATTAGTACTAACCTTCGATTAGACTTAAAAAAAGTAGTTTATCTCTTGTATGTTTGTAAGTGGGCCATCTTCTCATAAAGTAGGTAATTGATCGATTTTTATGATTCTTCAGTAATAAAGTAAATGATATTTTGCTAAATTAAAGAAAAAGCTGATGGGAAAGATTTTAGTATATCAAATGTTAAGATACCATTTTTTGCTTACTGATTAATATAATGATTTTGTTCAATGTTCATTTTATATTAAGCTGGCTTGTTTTTGAAAAAAAAAAAAACGTTGGGTCACCTAAAAAAGTTATATTCATATGAATTATTTTAGTTCTTAAACTATAAGAATGGTATAACTCCGTAACATTTTTCTTATTATTTTAAGGGAATGCTATCTTCTATCATATATACAAAAGGTAGTTGTAGAATTTAAAACCATCTAACAAGTTGTCACTTTAATCACATAAATGACAATTAGTAATTTTAAAACATATTTCAAATATTTTAAAATTAATATGATATTAAAATCAATTATTTTTAAATAGACTTATTTAAGTATGATTTATTAAAGTACACGCGATGTAGTATATATATTTAGTATTTAGAATAGAGTAGTAGTCCTAAGAACAGAGTCCTACTATTTCAAAGAAAAAAAAATCTGTCCATGTTTCTCAAGCTTGTAAAATAAAAAGAAAACTGCACAGTTTAATTCATAAATGCATTGCTCTTTTCGTTTTTCGGCGTATGAATAGGGGAGTAGAGCATAGCGTTCATATTTAAATGTAAGCGTTCAGTTTAACGCTCCTTTGTGAGTCAGTGGCGGCACGGTTCGCTGGCTGCGAAAATTTTACCTTTGCCTCACGCTGACACTACACCGCGGCCAAATCAACGAATATTATTATATATTTTTTGCCAACAAATGCGTGTAGTTACATGGAAAATGATTTATACATTATCATAACGTATTTCGAACTAGCAATCGCCCGTGAGTCCGTTTGCGTTGATTTGAAGTACACACCCATACTATGATTGTTTTTATACTATCTATTTTACTATAACTAATGACTATATTACGCAAGACTGTATTTTGTATTAAAATGTTTAAGTTTTTATATTGCAATTTAGCACGAACAAGGTCGTGGATTGTTACTAGTATAAATATAAAATTAAACAATTATAATATTTAAGCTACATAACTCAGAGGTAATGTAGTTTTCTATTAGTGAAGGGATTATTAGCACCAGATCAGTGGTCCCAGTCCGTTAGTGGTATCCGCCGCAAACTATAAGCCCGTACCTAACGTTGCGCGTTATAAAAGACGTCCGTCCGCGACACATTTTTACCAACCCTCCTGATTCAGTCACGTCAGCGAACGATCAGTACCAGCCTGTCCCTTGAAACAGAGCGTGTTCACGCCCACGCCCGCGTAACCACAGATCACGCCGCCGTGGTCTGGGGGTTAATTTCGCTCCCGCACACCCGATTAGGCCTCCCACGGCAGCGGCTCAAGCCTAGGTTCGATCCCTCGGTACGGGGCCCTTGAGTGCGTTGCTTGCACGATACGGTGACACACAAATATACATCACCGCTACAACACTACACAATCACCCCCACACACGTGCACGCCTCTACACGCTTACACATGAAAGTGGAAGGGTTTACTTTTTTTTTTCCTTATCGAACTGAAAAACTCTCAATTTTCCGATAATAAATATATGGAGAAGTTGATGAGGCGTGTATGCTTGGTAGACATATACGTTTCAACAACTCATACATATATGAATAGTTAGCTAGGTTAGCTAAGATAGGTCGCGATTTTGCATGCAACAGGCAACAGCCAAGCCGAGGTGTGCCGTGCACCCTTGAGCTGGTTACCAAAATAAAATCGGCTGAGTGCCTTAAGCGCTCGCCTTAGTAGTCCGGTAAAGCTGTTAAGACCTAGCTGGGTCAATAGCGTAGTCATTTCGAAAAAAAAAGGTCAGTGGTACCAGGTATAAACAAACAGACATTCAATGATTTATAATGATACTTAGGAGAGTATCTGAGGTAAGGTTTTTAACTATCTGAATTAAATATAGAATATAAATAAGTACGTACGGCACCTCAGTAAGTAATGAAAATGGAAACTAATGTATTTATACATGTATACATGATTATACTAATTATAAGAAATTTATTATTAAAGTGTATGGAGTAAATAAATACCTATAGTATGGACAAAATGTGCGCACATATCCGTCTGTTACATTAAAGCAATGTTGGCAGCTGAGGCACGGGCGCAATCCGTGACTGAAGGAACATGAAATTGTTTACTTAAATCAACTAATCCGTTTCTATGAACCTTAGCTAAAATAAACTTTTGGCTATTCTCATTTATTTTATACTAGCTTTTGCCCGAGAATTTGTCGGCGTGGAGTAGTTACTTTGCGCCAACGCTAACTTGCAGCGGAAGTTTGTAGGCCGGTGAGCTGTAAAAGCCTTGCAAGGCCAAAAGCGTAGTCAGTTCGTGAAAAAAAGCAGTGGAGCTCTCAAAAAGAAAAAAAACATTGCTCCTATTGGTGCTAGCGTGATGATATGTAGGCTATAGGCTACCTCAATAAAAGAGCTATATAAAACTGAAAGAATTTTAGAAATCGGACCTGAGATTATCGCGTTCAACGAAACAAACAAACCCTCTAATTTTATAATACATAATAATACAAATTTACCATTGTAGTGTTAAAACATATCTAAACATAGAAGGCATTAAAAAATTGGTACTACGATAACGAAACGAATATCCATTTTGCAGTATTATATCAAAGCGTAGAATGTTATAAGCAGTTCGCGGATTCAAATTTCTATATTCAAAGTACTCATAGTTATAGGTGTCGACGATCCTGCCTTTGTAACTAGTTTGTTGTAAGAAACTTCATTTTATTACAATGTTTACTAGGAATAAGTACTCTACAAGTATTGTCTTGTTTGTTATATACTACGTAGGCCAGATAGAGTTTTGTACCAGGTATGATTTAATCTGCGAATATGAATTTGTTTGTTTGTGTTTCATGTTCAAGCTTTAACTACTCAATTTACCATCATAAAATTTTGCATACATCTTGTAAAGGTTACAGAGAACGACACAGAATTATCCCTTAATTCAGAAAAAAATTGTACTGCTGAGTGACAGAGAAAAAACGTTTAATACTACATCAACGCGAGCGACATCGCAGGCTAAAGTTAGCAGCTAAATGAAGTACCTTAATAAATAATTACATTTTCAGCTGAGAATACAACAATTTATTACGGATTTCTTACTCGTGAATTAGGAAATTACAAATAAAGAGAGTTTAATATACGAAAATACATGTCTCCAAAAAATTTACTTGCAAATTATAAAAATTATTGGTGTTTTGTTCAGATTTTCCTAACGAATACAGAATGAGTGTAACATTTTTTAGCCGGTATTTTGTGACTTCCAGGTTGATATTCTTTCGCAACAATCCCATTGTCTAAGGCAATGTAAAATAATTGACGTTATTTTATGATTGAAGCTGGGTATTCAATTCTTCTTTAGATCAAATAGTTAACGGTTAGCGAAGAGGCGACATAATAACCTGTTTAAAGGAATCTTATATAATGATAGTTCTTTTTGGAATTCTGAATTTGCACTGACAAGATTGTTAAGTATATAGGTATAATGTTTGACCATAATCTCTTTAATTGTAAATGAGGTTAAAGTTTACGACGTAACATGATAAATCTAGAAGACAACTGATTTGCCAGTCCAGCAGCCAGAACAAATGTATTTGGTGGCAGATTTTCATCTTGAAGATGGAAGCTAATGAGGTGGGAATAAGGAAACGCCTTATTATTATTCCATCAAGATGTTTTCCTGCATCGGAAGCTAATCTCATTGTACCATAAGAACAGTCTTCGTTCGACACAGTGTTTAAAACTCTCTAGCACTATGCGTTATAACTCCGAATTCGTTCGATACACGAATGTAATGAAATTTTTTAACAAAACTAAAAAATAAAAACAACAGATGCAACCTTTATAAAGAATACTTCGTAAAGCTTTTCCTTTAATAAAAACCCTAGAAGCGTTGCGAAGGTTTGCAATATTGCGATTTAAAAACACCTGTATCCGTTGTAATGTGTAGTGTATGCATGCCTGCGTATACCGACTACAGCCTGAATAGTGATTTATTAATTTAACACGAAGGGATTAAATATTGTTCTATTTTGGACATGCCTTAATTTGTTGCTTTGGCTATGAATATATTGCATGACATATGTATGATTCGCAATAACTTCCTAAGGCAGATGCTAACATATCACAAATGATATATAAATAATATTGTTATATATATATCAACAATACAACCCTCCAACTAACAAAGACCTATAACTGAGCATTTTAGAATCCGACATTACAAAAGTCTCAAAGTAAATATCAAAGGAAATTCCTTTCTGTTTTCACTTACGAATATCAACCCGAAATTTTATAAAATAACTAAGAGAAACATTTACATGGTTAAAATATATTATAATTATTTATTAATATTATTAATTTTGTTAGATTGTAAATATATTTTAACTCACAGAGATAAAATGTAGCTGTCTGTATTTACAAATGTTGTTTGTTTTATAGAGCAAAATATCATATTAAATAACAATAAAAAAGTATTTACTATTTGTTAGTATTATATATATATATATATAGAACATTCATTTTCTTAGGAGGGAAATTTTAGACTGGAGTCAGTTAACTAGATAGCAAGCATTTTGTAACATAATGCTAATACCAGCCATTATGATTCTACCGACGCAAAAAGTGTATTGAACAGGTAGATAAATGAAAACTATAATTACTTAAGGGGTACCCCGAATGGGGTCTGACGATGCTCTTATCTGTATGCTATTGTTTAACACGCTTTTTTATTCCCACGATCGTCGGCGAGCATCGAGCGGCTGATAACGCGTAGTACCTGCCTCTGACGACGGAGAAAACGCCTCGTGGAATTTCAACTATTGGCCAACGAGAAAAACGTTGAAAATTGAAGCAATTTCAATTAAACTAACAAGTTTAATTATTTGATTTGTAACATGCTTACTGTGATGCGCACCGTCAGGTGCGACGCAGCGCGGTTATTTCGCCGTGTTCGAATAAAAAATGCCGCCATGGTAATTACAGATTATATAAGAAAATCGAAAGGATAAGGCTCATTATGTTCTGTGCAGTAAATAGATTTTATAATTACTAACTTCATGCAAATACTATATTATTTAGATAGCTTAACGTGTTCTAAATGAAATCCCAAAACTGAAAATCTACATATAAAGATTGGTTAACAACTACAATGATTACTTACAATTTGATTGTTATGAATATTTCCATAAAATTCGTTAAAGAAATGATCTGAATTTCATTTGTTTCTGTGTTACATAATATACTGTACTAAAACAAACAAACCTTTGATATACATAAAATTAAACGCTTAAACAATAAATGCCATAGAAGCGCAGCTTTGTATTCATCTCATGAGGACAGAAAACGCATTGTTGAATTTAAATATTTAAATGGAACGGCATCAAACAAAGAGTTGAACGGGGAGTCAAGTGTGAAATTCACCAGCGACCCACGCCCGTTATGAGGACAGATAAAATATAATAGGCATATGAGCCGAATCCATTATCCAATGACGTGCACCAATTACCCATTTAATGCAATTTGGGGCATTGTAAACTCGTCCAGTGCGACTTCTTGTACATTCCGGCGTCACTCACTCAAAAGCACCAATTAGAGAAATCACTGCTGGTGAAACACTGCGTGAACATAGGTCGGTCGCGAGCGTTCGTGTTTCGAACCGGTCATTTGAAATCAGTTATAGTCTATCCAGAGTTTGAGCGGCAGGCTGTGTGAGGGCGCGCGCGTGTGTCGCTGCGGCCGGCGCGCGACTACTTGTGCCTGAATGGACGCACGGCGGAGGGGCGAAGCTACGTCTCACTCCCGGCGAGCTTACGAAAATCACCAATTGCAACTGTCCCCTCATTAAACGATTTAACTTTACATCACATCGAGACACTTTTAGTTTCCATTCGTATAACGTAATGGTGCAACAAGTTCAACAGTTTCTGATACGTGATTAGATCTGAGGCGAGGCGAAACAGGATGAGATCTTTCTAAAAGCTTCCGATCAAAGCTCAGAACTGTTGTGCGTCGCAAGCATCCGGTTTCACCTGCTCACTCTCGAACTAAGACTATGTGTTAGAAGGAGATGTAATGAACGATCCGAGTGCGGACCGGATGGCGGACTCTGTTATGAATGAATCCGCCATCCTTGTCTGGCGAACGGGTTTGCGTAATGGAGTCTCTGTCGGGCGCAGGTTGTCGCCTTAGAGGAAGTGAAAGGGACGGGAGGCGTAGTAAATATTGCGCTCCGCGGTTCCGTCGGGACGTCGCGTCGAGAGTAATTTTAAAGGGACTCGAGTTTTTATGTCACCACAAAGGATAGCCATCTTCATTCATAGATTTGTTAAAGTAATAGACAAATATAAGAACTAGTCAACATATTATTGTGTTACTATATATAAACATTAACACTGTATTTAATTTATTGCTAATATGTGCATTTCTATTATAAATTAATATACCTAAAATAGTAATACGAATATATCCAACAATCATAAAATTTGGCGTTCTAGAAAATTAAATAATGTTCAAAAAATGTATAAATTTAGAGAGATCCGCATATTTGTAACAAATAGTATTCTGTACCTACATACCATATTACTGTACTATTAATTTCAACAATTATTTTGCTAAAACTCAGTATGTATTGGCGTTTACATTCTTTTTTGTAACTAAACATATGGATCTAACAGTTGATATTCTAAGACAAAGACAACTAATAAAACAGATTTAATAGGCACAAGAGGGTGTGTCGTAGAGACCGTGTCTTAAAACAGAGAGTTAGAGTGATTGTTCACGGTATTGTTATCTATAAGGGCGCGGCGCGGTGCGGCAAGCCGACCGGCCGTGTCAATGTTTGGACTGCTAGGTACTTTGGCCGCACGTGGACAATACTTTTGTTGCAAGCAAATACATATTAACAAAAAAAAAAAACAACAAAATACAAACAAACCTTGAATTTCATCTTTGAATTTTTTATATAATCATAGATAAGGACAAATATATGTACGGAGTGTTGAAACCCACCTCAAGGCACAGTATAGATATGGCAGACAGTACGGAAACTACCTACAAACGCTCGAAACCGGCACATTCACACAAACATGCGCATCGACGAGAAGTTTAACAAGGCATTCTATGGGCAGCACCGCGAAAGCCGCTTAGGGGTCTCGTCGATGCACATGTTTGTGTGAATGTGCCGCTACGAGCGTTTATACGTAGTTTCCATATTGTCTCTTATATTTATACTGAGCACAATGTTGACCTGGAAAGGTCTTTACAGCTTCATCGAACTACAAGTATATTTATACTTTACACAAGGTAATACAGCTTATTTACATACAGAATAATACAAAGAAACTTCGGCTCAACTGAATGGTAGAGTGCTTGTATGCTACAATGGATCGAAAATCGCAAAACCGATTGATATTATTAAATCACAAATACATTGAGACTAGATCAAATCTCATGATGCGTGATGAAGCCGAATGTCGATGATGAACCAGTTCTCGACTTTCACCATTATTATTGTACTATCCGTCACTCATTATAAACAAAAGTGACGAAACAGGAACATAGAATGTATAGAATAACCTTAATACTGATATAAATATTCTTGTAGGATAACTTTAGGGCTTTTTTAAAATATCTACTTTAGTAATGACCACTCTCAAGTTGTAAATCTGTCGTCAAGTACCTATAGCTGTGTTTCATTGCATTTGAGAGCCAGTTCATCAAGGCTTAACATCAAACTCTATAAAGTACAGAAATTTAATTTATCTTGTTAAGGTTCTTTTGAACTTATCTCAATAAGGCAATTATATTTCTCAAAGGAGGTTTCGAGACCAATATGTTAATACATATAATATATTTAAATGAGTAAGTCTAGAATGGTCAGAGGCAAACACAAGCCGATACGAGTCATACTACAAACATGAACTTGCAATGGAGATTCTTTTTGTAGTGTAGAGGTACACTGCGAATTGAAATATGCAACTCTGAAGATGATTAAATAGCTAAGCTATATGGAGTCAGTTTTCAAGTTAAACACATAAACATTGTAAGTAAGGTGCTTTCCTATAAATAAAGGAAAGCGTATAATCACATTTTTTAAACTAGCTGATATCGGCAACTTTGTCTGCGTGGTTCATTATTTTAATAATATATTTTATGCAGGTCAGCACAAAAAACATAAGCACCACACTGCTTGCCGCGCTTCATCACGGCAAGAAAACACGTCGTTTATAAAATCATAGTTTCATAAAACTTTTCTATTTTTATATTAAATGATGCAATCTTTATAACTCTTGTGTCTAAGAGTGTAAGAAGCAAAACTAAAAAATATCATTGAAATCTATCGAGTCGTTTTTGATTGACGTGCGGAAAACGGTAGATTTCTGTCATTTTAATTATGCACTGCAGACGATGTCCTTGCCATTGCCTTAAAACAATAAATAATCCTAAAATTCAACCTAAATAGTTCTTGAGTCCCCCTGAACATACAAAAATTTTCATCAAACTGGGTACAGCCGTCTATAAAAAGTCCAGTTACATACACAAGTATAGAACATTATTATATATAAAAATAATAAAAATATATATAAGTTTAGATTTAAAGGGTGAAAAGTGGGAGGAAACAATAGTGGAAATAATAATTTCACGCCGATGAATACGATTGACTAAGATTAGATATTTATCATATAGTTAGTTATCTTCAGTGACAATTGTTATGTAATTTGAAAAAAAAAAGTACTGAGATATATCGTACTATAAGGACACTAGTTACCGTCATTCAGTAACGTCAGAATCCTTTAGTTTTGTAAGTGATTACCCAAACGCAACATGCTTTTAAGTTTAGTTTAAACAAATAAAGAACAACGCAAGAATTGCCTTTCACTAAGACAAACAGAGGATGTGGTATTGCCATCGTGGACATTTCAATGTCTCAGACAATGTAAATGGGTAACAGGCGATATTTATTTTAACATTTTCTAAAATGATATACAAGTAATTACGTAAAAATACAATATTTGAGTAAATAAACTGTGTTGTCCAAGTTAAGCGTCGCGTTGTAAATATCTATCTGCTTATTGGTGCCTTTAAGAAGTTTTCGAATATTTTACTGTATTATTGAATATTTGAACCGATAAGCATATGTTGCAAAATACACTACTAGAATTACAATATAAAGGCAGATAACTTATTTCTTTAGCTATAAAATTAATTTATACTATATTATAAAGAGCTAAAATATGCGAGTTTGTGACGTGAGTTTGTAAGTTTGTGACATTGTAGGGAGTAATCTCAGGACCTACTTGTCTGATTTGAAAAAATCTATCAGTGTTATATAGCCAATTTTAATCGAGGAAGGTTATATTACGCCAAGACCAATAAGAGCGGAGCACCAATAAAGAATGTTTCTAAATCAGGTTTTTTTCCTCTTGAGAGATTCCGCTGCGAGTTGACATTAGCCCAAAGTACCTATATCCAACGGACGAATTCGCGGGCAGCGGCTAGTTGTAAATAAGATGATAAAAATAGAAAATATTTTACTGACAAAAGTCATCCGGAAGTTTTGTTTTTCTAGGGAATAATATATACGTGACCGTTACTTTTTAAGATGGTGATAGGAGAGAACCTCGCTCATTATTTAAGATTTAATCAAAATTTAAATCGGAATATAGAGAGCGAACGCATCTTGCCACAAATCAGTGGGATCCTGTCGAACCATGTAACCTCTGAGCGCCAGGTGCTACGCGGGAAGTCTCTCCTCCCTGCCCTCTCGCAGACCCCTCATACTCCGCCGCACTCACGCACACGTACACAGCCGGAGGAAGTGTCACGTACACATACATAAAAGCCGGCATCTTACAGAGTGACGTAAAGAGCTATGTTTATATGTGTGTTTTTGTAATTTATTAATGGCCTGCATTTGCGTATGCGCCGTTCGTTGTGCATGAAAAATGGCGGATATAAATATAAATTGAGTAGACGCTAATTCAGAAGTATAGCATTATTACAAAGTAAAGATATTATTATATCTCGACGACTGAAAGGTTCTAAACAACTATTTTAGAAAGTTTATTTCTAAAGTTTACTAGCGGTAATTATTATACATTATTCTCCACTTCTACAAATTCAATAATGCACTGCTTATATTTTAAATAATAAGAGAGATCGGTTTTATAGTCATGTGGCGTAATATATACTATAGTTTATGATTTCTACAGAATTTTTTACGATTATTAACACCTTAACGGATAAAAATTGAAGTTTATATGAATACAAATGAGTACTATTTTACAGATTACACCGAATTAGCGATCTTCAAAAAACCTATAGGCCAACGTATACATACCAAAAAATCTTCTTTTTTTTTTCGTATAACACAAGAACTATATTAGATATAGATAAGATAATAACTGATTGAATAGAATATATATTGGATCTCTTTTGTAACGCTTCATAGATTTATGTGAAAAGATATTTGTTTTACGAATAATGAATAATTGATATACATAATAGTATGTAAGTACGTTCTTTTTATAAAACTTCACAGGACTTTTTGGTGTGATTCTGGAATACCATTTAGTGATCTTTATATTTTATCCATAATCTTATTTGGCTCTATATTGTGTAATGTTGGTGGTGCTTTGCGTAATATAGTTTGAATATTGTGCACAAGTGAAGATCGGAAATAATACAACAGAGCATGGATTCTGACTTGCCACAAAAACTGCATGTAGAGTTCTAACAAGACGGCCACCATTTTATTAGTTCAATAAATAATCGCAAGTAAACTCGTAATATCATTACGTCATCGACAATAGCAATAATAGTCTAGTAGAAGATTTATTGCCAAAAATATTATTAAAAAAAAAACTTTACATATGTTACCGGCAGAGTAATCCATGTGGAGTTAGATCATTACCTCTAGACTTTTCTATTTCTTTATAAAGCTATGTGGTGACATTAAAAATAGTAATGTAAAATTATTTACAGTAAATAAATATTACCGTCTGTGTAATCGTATACGTAATGTAGTCAGATTCTTACTTCTATTTATGCATTAATTGGCATTTAAAAATACCGTATGTACTGTATAATAAGATTACTATGTTGTACGTTGCCAACGAACAAGACCGTCGGTGAAGTGTTAGTCATCTATGGAATGCTTTTAAAAGCTTCTAACTCTAGCTACGTAGTATTTATTGTAAGCGTTCACAATGAAAATTATCAACAGGTAGCGAAGGCATGTACTGTGCGTCCTTCCGGTATCCGACCTAACAACCTGTCAATGTAAATTAGTCCTTATATCTACACAGTACGATTCAAATTTCTTTAAATATGAATACATCAAAAACTAACATGTTCACAATATTAAATCTATCAACACGGTAAACGAGTTTAAGAGCACTCCGCAAACATTTAAGGTATAAAATTCATGCAGCTGTTTTTGTATGGTTTTTGAGTTGTGATGCAGGGTTACCCGCCATCCGGTGTAAGGTGACACCGTGGGGAAGCGAGTGCCATTTCGGGACAAGAATAACCTTCGATATCGTATTAACATAATTTTATCAATGAATAACCATTCACTATTTATCTATAATTATTACTATAGTGAGTGACTTTTTTATGGATGTAATAATTAAACATGTTAAAAATATGAAATATCTAGTAGTTCGTAGGCAAATAGATTTTTCCTATCAAAATTACATATTTTTGATAAAGATAACTCAAAGTTTTTATAGATTTATGACTATAGTGATAGTGAAATGGTGTATACATAAAATACTACCTGTGTTCGTGATTTCTTCCGCGTGGAATCTTATGTAAAAACAGTGATTAATAAACTTATCTGAATGTATTAAGTCCATTTACTTATCTACTTTTTTCTCGTATTTACTCCGCGTTGTCATTAAAATTACAATAATGGCTTTATTGTGAACCCACTACTTTAGCAGTGATATGTGTTCACGCAGACAGACATTTCTGAAAATGATTAAAATGTATTTTACTACATATTCCAAGACAACTGCAACATTTTTTTTTCACGAAAATCCTAAAAATACAGACACGTTCGATTTACATTCTTATTATTTGTGTAGATATGGCCACGTTTAATTCTATTCTATGTTACGATCATGCAGTTCTGTTGTAAAGAGTATGTATGTATGTTTAAAATCTTGATTTAGAGCTATGTCTTAAATGGTACTATAAAAACTGCAAATTTAAACATTAAGACGTAAAACTTACTAGTTACTAAAACAATATTGTATAATTAATTAATATGACTTCAATAAAAAATGGAATACATATAAGGAAACTCTTTAGGATAGAAATTAATATCTCACATAAAAAAGTTACCAAAACATGTTATAATCTGCAACTTATAGATATAAAAGTACCGTCATCCAGCTGTCAAACACCATTATAAGAAAAATTACATGCAATCGTATATAAGACATAAATCGTCCTGTATTAATTAAATATAATGTTCACCAATTCGTTTCGTTTTCCCAACAGCCACCGATCGAGAACAGGTTCTATCTCCATCAATTTATATTGCCCAAATTAAATTAACATGAACTCCGAACATTATCTATCTAATATTAAAGTTATCTGCTTAGCTTAAGATATGTTTCGTATGTACTGTACCTGTAATCTATACTTATACATAGTCTTATCTGTTCCTTTTCTTGCTTGTGGTAATAAATATAAATAGTGTAATAGCGCATAACTTGAGTTTTTGGCGGGATCTTGGAATGACATGTAGTGGTCTTTACATTTTGTAATATTGGTGGTGTTTTACGTAATATAGTTAAGTTATTGTGCACAAGTGAAGTGGATCGAAAATAATATCATGGAGCATGGATTCTGACTTGCCACAAAAACTCCCAGAAAAGCTCTAATTAGACGGCCACCATCTTGTTAGTTCATTGAAATTACATCAAGTAACTCACTTGTATTGACAAGTGAGTTACTTAATATTAGCATTATTATAATATTGGCATTAATAGTTTACTAGAAGATTGGTTGCCAAAAATAAAATAGAAGAAGAAGAAGTACATAACTTATAGCCATGAGTAATGTGAATAATACAAATCTTGTTGTACCATTACTCTTTGGTGTAGACTGAAAAAAAAATCGACAGTATATGTCGAACGGAACTATAAAAAAGTTGAGTAAAAGGCGTCGAAAGAAGGCAGCAAATTTTGAACCAAACCAGTTTAATGAGGGTCGAATTTAAATACGAAAATAAAGCGGTTCCCACGGAGTCGGTCGCGGGAACGGAAGCCTCCGCGCGATGTCGCGGCGACACGGCGCGGTGCGACGCAGTGCGACTCTACATATCGCGCGATCAGAACTTGACGCCTGTCTGAGCTGGTAGCCGCGGCTCCAGCTCAACCTACTCTACATTCAACCCATAAGGAAATCAACATGAATGAAACGATCGGCCGTAGATCGGATATGTCGATGTTTATTAATGAAATTTTTCGTGTAATATATCTCATATCCTGTGCTGATTGTGTGACTTGTAACAGTAATTCCTTTATATTGCAACGATATAAAAAGATGACGTGTTAAAGATTGGCAAACAATAAAATACAACCTTAAAATGAGACGATCCCTTAAGTAAGATGAAAATATACTGAAATATTATTCATAATTGTATTAAGCGACGTTGAAGACTTTAGATAACACTTAAAAATAATTTACGTTTCCTTTAATAAAATCTATGTGATTTCCTGTAAAGCTCCATCCGCTGACGAATGTCATGATCGTCTTGGACATGGATTTGATCAAATATGGGTATAGGACTTAATTAGATTTTTAAGTTGTTAGTCACTCTTTTAACCTGAGCTTTTATTAATTACTAACTATGCCCGCGACTCCGTCTGCGTGGTACCTAATTTAAAAAAAACAGTGACTAATCAAATCTACCGAATGTAATAAGTCTCGTTACTTATCTACTTTTTTCTCGTACTTAAGTCGCGTCATTAGAGTTACAATAGCTTTTGAAAGAGTGGACTGATTTTAATGATACAAAAACTAAGTTATTTTCAAGGATTTGCTTTATGATTTTTCTAGTGCGGTTTTATCATGAATCTAGAACTTTAGCAATGATGCGTGTTCATACAAACAAACACACAGACAGATTGATAGACATTTCTAAAAAAATGATATTATTACTTATTCCATCTGCAACAATTTATTTCACGAAAATCGAAAACGTCCAAACACCTTAGATTTACATTTTTATTATATGTATAAATTGAATTCAATTTTTTATGTATTTAGTTTTTAGCATTACAGTCTATATCTTTCTCTTAATATTAGTTTAGTATGTCATCATGTATAAAAATTACTTCTTTCTTGACTCTCCTGAAAGTGCTATTATCTAACAGTTTTTAACCAGAAGTAAAAAAAAACAAATATGCATCATTAATATTTCTAAATTATATGATTAAATCGGGCTATTCGTCGTCTCGCCCGGGGTAGTACCAAACTCTCACAGAAATCCGAAGTGTTGTAACAGTGCTTGCATTGTTGCGTTTCGTTCAGTCAGTGAGAACGCTTGAGGCCCACCTCTCTCTTCTCCCTTCCCTACACCCCCTTTCCCTCCCTCCCTCGCCGCAGCATATGTGGCAGTGCACTTGCGACTCCTCTGATGTTGCTAGTGTCTATGGACAGTGGTGATCACTTAACATCAGGTGATCCTCCAGCCCGTTTGCCTCGTATGAAATAAAAGAAGTAATATTGTAAAAGCTACATAATATTTATACATGGGATAATATAGTTACAATCGTAACTATCAATAATCGTAAAAATTAATCATCATTTTTTAGCTACACGACGATCTAAGGCCCAAATCCTCACCCCTTCCCCCTCTCCTTCTCTCCCCATCCCCCAACACGTGGTATTGCAAGTGTCTATGGATGGTGGTGATCACTTAACATTAGGTGACCTACCTGTCCGTTTGCCTGATATAAAAAAAAAAAGTTTTATCATAAGCGATGTATGACAACACCTTGCATTGATGTTTCACCATATGGTTTCATAGAAATCCCGCAAAAGTTATTTTACTTTTCGAAATACAGATAAAAGTTGTAAACACGCGAGCCGAGGACCGATGGACTCTGTTTGAACATGCTTTCGATAATGTCAATACGGTCTTTGTAAAGGGAACTTGTTCCAACACCTTTATTTGTAAACTTTACAATACTTAATCTATTTTTAAATCACTTCGTATGTATTTAAAATGCTGTATTTTATACTATCGCTTGTCGCATAGTAATATCGCGAACACTAAATCTTTGCTAATAAATATTAGAAACTTCTCGTTCATTTTTGTAAATGTTAATGTCATCTTAAAACATCTTAATGTTTTAAGTAGAACAATCATGTTTAGCTATTTATTATTTTCTATATATACGAATCTGCACTCAACATATTTTCAGCACAGCATAAATATGAGAGACAGTACGGAAACTATCAACAAACGCTCGAAAACAGTACACTCAACAAACATGCGCATTGACAAAAGGGTTTCTGTGGAGAGCACCGCGAAACCGCTTCGGGGTCTCGTCGATGCGCATGTTTGTGTGAGTGTGCCGGTGCCGGTGCGAGCGTTTATACGTAGTTTCCATACTGTCTGTTATGAGTACTGTGTCTTCAGTCTCTCTTTACTCCTATATCCGTCAACCTTCATACCTAATATTTTCTTCATCATTTCATTTCTATCCCATAACATGCCTATACGCAATACACTAATCTATTAATCCGTCTCTGTCACGAAATATTATTATACTTCATCTGACATATTTATAATTTTATCTATTTTAATTCTACCACATATGTATCTTATTACACTTATTTCTGCCACATGTAAGTTCTTTCATTTATTTCTCTTATAGTCTAGCAATCAGATTCAGATATCTCGAAAGTTCTTATAACATTTTGTAGACTTTACCTTGAGTAAACAAATTAATGCGTTTTTTTTTTTCATAGGAGGCAAACGAACAGGTGGGTTATCTGATGTTAATAATTACCACCGTCCATAGACACTTGCAACACCAGGGGAGTCTCAATAGCGTTGCCAGCCTGTGCTGGGAAGGGGGGCGGGAGGAAAGGAACAGGAGAGAGGGAAGCTGAGAAGAGGTGGGCATCCAGCGCTCTCACTGACCGAACAAAACGCAACAATGCAAGCATTATTACTTTTCTGTGAGAGGGTGGTAGTACCCCGAGCGAGCCGACCCATTCGTGCTGAAGCCAGTAATAGTTTCAGCGTGGCTCTACCACCTACAAGTAGACTAGACAGGTAATTCGAAAATATAATTTGTAGTCTGAATACTAATCGATTATGTGTAAATGCTCGCTACAACGGACATTAATAAGTACTTTTAAAAGCAAAGTCCTCAATATATGTTAAAACAAATTATATTTATATGCAATACTCTGGTTGCATAAATCATTGCTGTGTCGTGTTTCGATTCATTAAGTAAGTTGAATGTACGGTCATTGATATCTTAGTTGCACGGTGTTTACTTTCTACAAGTCTAATCTATGAATGACTTTTTACGTCTCTTTCTATGGCCTTCGACTTAAACTTGCTATCTCTTTTCAACCGCGCTTTTTTAAATAGTATCCGCAGGTATATTTATGATACTCGGTTGTATATACGGTTTAGATTATTTAGAAACATATAGTGAGCATTGATACCGAAACCGATGTTATTTGTTTAATATTATATTCTTGATATAAAATGTATCGTTAAATATAAGCTTTTTGATATTTATTTATGTCGTGTAATTAATAGAATGGACACGCTATATGCAAAAAACTAATAAGTGTCCGCTCCTATATATTATGTTTTCTTTTGTACCTAATATGTATGTTCTAGACTTTAACGACTTTTACAAAGTCATCACATGGCAGATGTAAGGGCAAAGAGTACATAGCACAGATATATACACTCCATATTGTTGATAATGAAATTGTAAAACATATGTAACGTTATAATTAGAAGTAATTGTAAAAGTAAGTAAAGAAAACTGTAACGAATTTCTTGGAATTTGCAAAATATAATTATTTAGAAGAGTTTCAAGGAAAATAAATTTATGAGGTCGTCGAGGCTGGCTTGCTGTTTAATTAACATTTGATAATGTTTGCACAGACAACGAGGTGGAAATGCCACAAAGTGTTACAAAAAACAACAAAGAGCGATGTTGGTCATGACTCAGAGTTCACATTATTCCTATTCCATGTATTCTGTAGCGTACAAAAAAAAACATATTGTTCAACATTATCTGAGTGTATATTTTAACGACTGATAATTGAACAAAAGATTATATCAATTCCTATTCAGTTTTTTTTAAGAAATGCTTTTCTAATACTAAGCATTAGTATAATACTTAGTAATATTAGTACGTATAATGGCAGTACTTTTTTCTTTATAAGTATTATGCATTTTTAATTAAATAATGCTTAAAAACATATGAATAGGTTAGGAATTTAATACTATAATCTCTGCTTAGTCACAAGCTCGATGGACTAATAAATATGTCGTTATATTATTTATATATTTATATATTTTAAAATAAGCTAAATTTAATTCTTAGTAGTTTCTAATATTATACAATATTTTTAACATACTCAAATATTGTGTATGTAAAATATGAAGATTAGAAAAATTGAACTAAATTAAATTATAAAAACTGGAAATAAAAAAAAAACACATCATATGAACGATTAAAATTGGATTTAGCTAATTTTAAAATGTAATAGCTTAAATAGAGTATCTGATAAGCAATCCGGAGAATGATTACCGATTTAATAACTGTTGTAGTAAACATCTGTTTCGATTTTCAAAATGTGTGTCCATACTATTCATACCATGTATTAGAAAGTTGACAATCATTCTTTTTTTTTTTCTTCGACATGACTACGCTATTGACCCAGCAAGGTCTTAACAGCTTCACCGGACTACCAAGGCGAGCGCTTAAGGCACACAGCCGATTTTATTTTGGCAACCAGCTCAAGGGTGCACGGCACACCTCGGCTTGGCTGTTGCCTGTTGCATGCAAAATCGCGACCTATCTTAGCTAACCTAGCTAACTATTCATATATGTATGAGTTGTTGAAACGTATATGTGTACCAAGCATACAAGCTTCAACAACAACTTCTCCATATATTTATTATCGGAAAATTGAGAGTTTTTCAGTTCGATAAGGGAAAAAAAAGTAAACCCTTCCACTTTCATGTGTAAGCGTGTAGGCGTGCACGTGTGTGAGGGTGATCGTGTAGTGTTGTAGCAGTGATGTATATTTGTGTGTCACCGTATCGCGCAAGCAACGCACTCAAGGGCTCCCTACCGAGGGATCGAACCTAGGCTTGAGCCGCTGCCGTAAGTTCATTCTTTTTGTATGGTTTGTTTAAGACAATAGATTTGTTCTTGTATTCAAATATTAATTTTGACACCGTAGCTTGGATGTTTCTTCCCTAATTTCTTGTTAATTAAATAATATTACTTAAAATAATATAATAACGCTGATATTATTTTTTTTATTATTGGTTTAAACCAGTTAACTTCTAAAACTACCAGTCAGATTAAAGTATTTCTACGTTGTAATCAATTAATGGTCGAAGTTACCCTTACCTTATAACTCTTAGTAGTGGGACTTAATGTTCAAACAAATATTATTAAAAAACTACGCAGATAAAGTCATAAAGAACGAACTAATAGCACAGGTGAGCCGTGTGGCGCGACGCTGGTTGTTGGGCGCTAAGAACAAAAACATAAATAAACGCGAGTAAAACTGTGGTGCACAGTTGGTTTTAGATAATTACGCATATAAAAGCATAAGAAAATGTTAATATAATATAATAACATAATTTACTCTACACATTACGAAAGTTTTTAAAATAATGTCTTCGACAAAAAAGAGTTTGCAAAACTTAATATCACTATATAACACATAAAAAGGTGTCTAGACACATCGGCTAACATTATTCTTTTGACCGTAATATGTATGTTATGGTTTCATTATAGTAATATAAATAAAAAACAACTACATTAAAAGTCCAAGGTTTTAATTTTATATAATACATTGTTAATATTAAATACATAAAATGCAACGGCAGCTATTATTTTCATACTTGAAACCTTTATTATCCATTGAATAAAATTGTTAAAAGAAAATAGTAGAACGTTTATATTGTACCAGGTGACTGTTTAGACAGTAACAATATTTCTGGAAAGAACTCTGCATTCGATTCTCGTTCTAAATCAATTTAAAAAATAGGTACTTCATATTTGACCTTATTATCTAGAAAAATACTAAAGTTATATAAAATCCTGTATGCTTCTATGTTAAAGTACAGTGTCAATGACCGTTGGGTGATTTCACTTTGATTTGAAAGGGAACGTGGGAACGTTAGGAATAAAACAAAAGTGTTTATTGCCCGTTTTACTGTCAAAAGTTATTAACTCTGGGTCGCCCATTGTAGCTTTTCGCACCGGTCATTGCACTTAGGTTTATTATTTTATTTACACGATTGTAGGTATACTTTTGAAAGTCTTAGAATGAACTTTAACTTACGTTTTCTTGTCTGTTTATTAGTATTTGTTTTAATACGTTAAATTTAAATGTGATCATGAAGTGTTATATCTTAGAATACTGCGAGTGTCTAACCTTTCACCTGATATAATATTCTTGTATAAGACTAGTATTAATTGTGTTACTAATTTGTTATTAATTAAAAGTTACGTGCGAAGAAGAATTTGGTAATAATTTCTTAAATACAGTCTATAATCGACATTCGATTTAACGACAGTCCTTAAAACGTCAAAATGACAGGACTTTGTTTGATTTACCGTATTCTCTATACAATGATACACTCTATAGAGCATCACGCTCACTCTTATATAACGACAACAATACAGCATTATTTAAGCATTAAGCAGTACTTTTTAAATTGTCAAAATTATTAAGAACTGAAGATATGTATGTCCTTTCATTTGTTGTTTTGTTGCTTTATTATCTAGCACGTGCTTGCTTCGACTGACGTATCGAAAATTCCGTGGAATTCTTTTTTGTTTGTTCATGTGAGTTCACTAATTTAACGAGTTATAAAGCAGAAGAACAACCACAGTTTGAAAGTGAAGATGACCTTCCATTAACTGTGTAGGTTAAACAGTTCGATATGCCAAAAAAATTCACTGAAAATCAACAAACCTAGATAGAAGTTGACAGTAGTCTGGCTGCAACCATATCACTCACTGATGAAGAAATGCTGGATTCAGTTAGAAGAACTGAGGAATAAGGAGTGGTCGAAGAAGATAGAACATACGATCCTGAGCCTCCACCAAGCATCAAATAAGCACTTGATGCAACAAAGTATTAGAAAAGTACTTTTTATGTAATCAAGTTGATCCCAATGTTCCCAATCAAGAGTAAAATGTATAAAAAAAATACAATTAATTAAACTGCCGCAATTAAAGAAGCAAAAACGCCAGATGAAGATAAGAGACTATACGCAATAGGCGTTGTTGTTAAGTTGTTTTCACACGTGTAGAATTTGCTCTACATTAGTAACTAAATATAAGCAAACATAACATAATAACAATTTCGTTTTCACTTTACTTGTATATTACTCTTCTATGACGCAAAAAAAAACACAGTCCCTTAAGTGTCGTTACGTTGAGATTACATTGTATTATGAAGCTTCACTTTGAAGTGTTATACGTTTTCATTTTAGTCTCTTCTGTAATGTGCGTATTTTCTATATATACCATTTTTCAGCAACTATTCGAAAAAAAAATTGGTATTTCCTTTTTCTTTGGAACCTTTTTTGTTCATTTTATTTTGAAGTTATCCTTCTTTTGGCGCGTTAGGGAAAAATGATGAGAGTCGTTTTTTACGATGCGCGCGCATACCGTCACGAAAAACCGACACCCTGATATTAACTATAGTCCACATTATGTTTCTTTGTATTTTTTTGTATTTAATGTGTTAAATACCTTTTTTATATCGTTAGTGTCGTTTTTTCTACAAACGTAGAATAAGGCAAAAGATAAAAAAAATTAAAAGATTTTCATCTTGTTACGCTAAAGAAGTATAACTTCTAACGCGTGTACATAAGTACACACACACACTTTTTTATTTATGATGATAATATTATCTGATTAGTAACGGACTAAAATTAAGTAATACTTAATTCTTTAAAATGTTTTCTCTCACCTATATGTATTTTCTTTCGATTACCATTGCTAGTTGACGTTTAAATAATTGATTTAATATAAGATAAAACACTAACACAAAATACATTGATATATTCTAATAATATACTGGTTTTATTAACTCGACAAATATTTTCAACATATTACCTTATAAACACAGAGAATAGCTTATTGGTTAACACATAAAATTGTAACAAGAATATTAAACGGAATATTTCTTATTAACATAAAAATCTATTTACACATTCAAATATCGCTTAATTAAAGAATATATCTCGTTCATTCTTTCAAATAGAACGAATTCCAGATCTCAGTTACATGTGGAAGTGAGAATATATATCGCTATTGAGATTTTATCTACGGTATTTAAGTCATAAGTACTTGAATTGATGGTCATTTTCAGGTATTTATGGAAATAGCTAATACATGAACATAGAACCTAGGGAATTACGAATAAAAATCTAAAGATTTTTATAGCAACTTAAACTTCTGTACGGCTACTAAAATAGAGATTATAGATGAGGTTATCGGTGGAACGAAGGGATACGATAACATCTTGTGGTAGAGATAACATCATGTATCTCGGCTACTAATGCTCCCAAGCGACCCATAAAATTCATTATTAATTGCTGTGACGTGAATCTACCAAAAAAACCTCTGTCAGGGATTTCTACGTTAAATATAATTGAATAGCTAGAGTTTCTTTTTAATTAAATGTCGGTTCAATTGATTTATTTAATTAAATAGTCAAGAGCGTAGTTTTACAGCCTGTTTTATCTGAAATTATAAGTTAGGTATTAATTATTGCATGATAAAAATAAGGATTTCAAGTTTACCTTAAATGAAGTATAATTAATATATATAGCATTTTATTCTTTAAAAAATCTAATTAATTCAGAAACAAGGATTTAAATACACAAACAAAATGTGTATAGAATATAAGTAAAACACAAGGCCAAAGTTTTGAAATCATTTATGTCCTTGTTGACATGTTTTATTCTGATTTCTTTTCAAATAAATTATAGAAACAAGCTTAAGAATTTAGTGTAGTAAATATTGGTTTAAAACATTGGATCGGCAGGTTAATGCCCTCATAGAATATTAATAATATTTTTTTGTAGCTGTACACATAAATAGGAATAATAATCAGATCGCTGTGATTTTTTATTGCTACCCGACCGATCATTTCTGTGAGTTTTAGGCCGCAATAATTAACATACGCTTTTCGATTTTAAAATTGATCGTTATTCTTTTCTAATCGAGCCTCGGGTTCGACCGAGACAGAATCGCGGTCAACCGGTCTTCGGCGACGTGTAGACGTTGCAACATTTTTATAATATATAACTCTGTCCGCCGGTATAAGCGCCGCCGTGAGAAAAGATAAACCGACCAATATACGCACTTCTCTATATAATAAACGGGTACACCTTCTACATGTCTTATGATGAATGAGCGCAAATCTTGATGTAGATCGACTCTATCTGGTGTAAGTCGTTTTCGGGTTTCGGCGCACCCATCACAAAACCACGTGTAAAAACGCTCGTTTGTGATAAATATGAGACGATGCGGTCTCTACAAAATAAATTAGAATGACCGAATTTAACGTTTGTCGCGTGAGAAACAACATAACGAACGAGATAGAAACGTGAAAGTTTAATGAGAGCTTTATTTAACTCTTTTCGACGATCGCGTCCGTGCGGTTAATGAAACTCAATAAATGTCGGATACGATCAATACAACCTTGTTATCGTGGGATCCGAAACAGTTTCAAGTAAAAAAATAATTTAAAGGAGGGATGTCAGCTGAATTGTGCAATTCGGTAAAACTTATACGTACAATTAGTAATGTGGTGAGCGGATAAAAACCACAAAACGTGTACACACGTCCGCGGTCCGGATTGGCAATAAAATCTGAAGTAATGCTTGCGATGCCCATCTATCGACCTGGACCACTGACGGCAAATTGGCACTGCAATAAACTTTTTCTGATCAAATTGCTGATGAGAATTATCTTAAAGAAAAATTCGAGAGGGAATTTCTAAATGTTAATCGTCTCGCAACTCTTCACTTTCAGTTATATTGTTGCACAATCTAAGTATTTATATTATTATCACAGTAAAAACATAACTGAATAATAATCCTCGTTACATGGAAATATAATTCAAATTTGAATGAAACGTTTTCTCATAGATTACTCATTTTTATTAATATGTAGATAACTATATACATATATCTTCGTATTGACACTGTTAATCGGACTGAATGAAATGTTCCGCCAAAAAACTTGAAGTCGAGTAACTCCATAAGACACGAGAATCTTGCCTTCCGCTAATTATTTACGATATATATTGCGTAACGGTGAAACACCGGGAAGGAGACAGGAAAAAAACGTGTTCCACAGGATGCACGCAACCATCGTTTCAGACGAGTTCATTCGTCATTCAGCTTTATGACTATGTAATAAGGTTAAAATTTCTTCATCACTAAAACGAGCTTGGTCACTTTTAGAATATATTTATTCATATTTCGAACGATCTCGATAAAGTTGAAATGGACTCCGATCGATGGAATTGTGGAAGAAATTTGCACTCTAAGACTACAAGGTTAAATACCAATATGTTTTATTAGAATATTTCAAGCACCGGTCTGTTTATGCTGGCGTCGTAATTAAAGACACCATAGCAGGAATCAGGAAGAGTGTCGTACTATCTCAACAGTTAGCCGGAAGTCGCTCGATCTGTGAGTTCATTCATAAAAGAGAGACTCGCCGCGACAATGTGGTATGACAGGTTGACGTATTGGATTATACTACCTTTTAGTTCTATGATACTTTGAATGAATATGCTACAGACGTAGAATGAAAACGATGGGCTCACAGATATACTTTTACAGCATATCTTATCAATATTTATTGAACTGAATTGTTGTCTTCTATCACTCGCTTCTTGTCCTTGTTAAATTGTATATAAATTTTGGATGATAATAATATTCATTTAATTACTATCATCCATTCAAGTTCAAACACAATTGATTATGACTGATGTAAAGATTGAAATCATGTTTACATATAAAAACATTTACTGTACATGACTGATATTTAGTAATAATTTAGTGTCCAGGTATTATAATACATATAGATAATGTGTGTACGTGTACTAAAAGTTTAGTTACCATAGTACATACTAACGATCGATTCTATCAATCCTCACCTATACACACGTGCACGCCTACACGCTTACGCTGTTTTTCTTTTTCAGAGAAATAAACGACAAAGAGTCCTGCCCTTATTTTTCCCTATCCTATATTTTACGCAATATAGTTTAGAGGATTTTTTCCGACACAAAATAAATATAGGAGTTGTTGAGGCCCGCATGTTTGGTACACATGCATGTTTAAATAACTCACATAGGTATATCTAGATAGCTTAGGCTAAGTTAGCTCAGATAGGTCGCGATTTTTGCACAAAACAGGCGACAGCCCAAGCCGAGGTGTGCCGTGCACCCTCGAGTTAGTCGCCCAAACATCCCAAATTTACTGAGTGCCTTCAGCGCTCGCCTCAATAGTTCGGTGAAGCTGTAAATATCTTTCCAGAGCAATAGCGTTCTCATTTCGCAAAAAAAAATGATTCTATCATCAACGTATCTATTAGTACAGATATTTCACGTGCGTACAAATCTCACATTAGTTGGTCGTAGTTAATAAAATCTATTCGTAACTGGTGGTATACATTTGTAAATTTCGACTCTTTACTATTAAAATCATCGTTTATTATATGGCTTTTTATTTACAGTATAACGGAATTCGAAAATAAATAAGTATTACGAATTTTTGCGGGATTTTAGTCTGTCATATAGTGGATTTTATATTTTATTCATAATATTGTGATGTTTGACTCTATATTTTGTAGATTTAGTGGTGTTATGTGAATGGAAAATAATACCACGGAGCATGAAATTCTGCGATGCCACAAAAACTCCCTGGAAGGACTAACAAGAGAGCCACCATATTGTTGAAATATTGAAATAACCACATAACGCTTGTAACATTATTAACTACACGACAATGGCAATAATAATCTGAAAGATTGGTTGCCATAAATAAAGATAAAAAAAATGTATGACATACAAAATAATGCTAATTATAAAGGGACAAAGATAGACAACAATTAGCGTGTTGGTCTCCCCAGACGCAGGGGCGTCGTGTCCGGGCCAAAGGGCGAGACTCAGATTGTTGTAATCGAGTTAAGGCAGCGAACAAGCAAACAAAAAGAACAGGACAGTTAATAAAGCACGCGTGGGCGAGCCGTGTTTCCGTTAGTTCGCTTCCACTTATGAATTCAATTACAACGATTAACTTTATGGTATGGAATCGTGTGCACATTTAACGCGTGCTATATTTAGTCAAGTTTGTAAACATAATGACTTAATTACTTCAATTGTGTTTTTTTGCATTTATCACTTAATTTTAGTAGGTGCTCTCAGTATTGGATTAACTCATAAGTGTTCTTTTGTTGATTTTAGTTAATATGAGGAGACTTAAAATCTTTGTATGAAATATACGTATTAATTAATATTTTTTTATCAATTTATAAATATGCCAAACTACAACATAAGTACTTTAAACATTAATGTTTTACTTTCACATGCTCCATTACATTGGTGTAATAAGGTTCTTGTAGCACGTTTGGAGGCCACATTTTGAAATTTAATTTACTGCATCCGCACCATATTACTTAGTCACGTTAGTAGTTCGTACAGAATATCTATGATACCTTACGGAATATATTTTAATTCTTTTTATTTGGTTTTAAAATTTTAGAAATTTAAATATTTTATCAAAGGATAATCAATAGATATATTTATAAATGTATGAACTTGAACGACCAATAGCAGCAGAATATTTGGCTAATATTAACATGATTATTTAAGAAATACAGTGAATTGGTCGTATTGTACCGTATTTCTTATTACTGCTAATTTTGTGACTAATTATATATGCATAATTATAAACAGTAGGTCTTAAAATTTCAAATTAGTGCTTATATTA
Organism: Antheraea mylitta; assembly: GCA_014332785.1. NCBI lineage: Eukaryota > Metazoa > Arthropoda > Insecta > Lepidoptera > Saturniidae > Antheraea > Antheraea mylitta. The sequence continues at coordinate 644,144 of JACEII010000006.1, forward strand.
TATGTAACAATATATGAGTAAAAAGTTAACTCAGTAATTTGTCTGCTCATTGGATATAGACTATTAAAATTGGCTGGACATCAATAACCTCGTGGCCGCGACAGGAAATCGTTGCCGGACGCGCGTATCTGACCACTGTATCTATCTCATTCTCTTCACAGCGTTACTATGATCTATCCTCTCGCTCTCACAAATCCCGTCACTTTTTGACAATATGTAACAAGTTATGAGTTATGCTCTCTTGGTTAACAGTACCTCCTCAATACACTCCCGTATTGCGCAATGAACCCGTCAAATCTACTTTGTAATCGACCGTTACACATTAAAGCGCCATCATTTATTTATGCGTATTGTACCGCTATATCGGCTACCGGTTAATTATAAATATATTTCTTATTCTATCAAACCATGTAATGACATCACTTCTCAAAGAAATTTTTATTACAACTAAAATAAAAATATGTCATCATATCTATTCTACGCGTACGACGGGAGCAAACCAGAAGCTGCGCCCGGGACCAAGAGAGGCGAGAAATCATCTCTACGTCCGGCCATTCCGCCAGTTGCAGGGTTTTAATTATTAATGAAACCGGCCGCCGCGGGAAAGCCGCACTACGGCCGGCTCGGCTTCCGCTAGCAACGCTGCGCTTCATTCATAAAATTAAACACGTACTGACTAAAGCCGTAACTCCAACTATTTTACAATCAAAAACTTACTTTGTACCAAACATATAGAGCTTATTTTACATCTTTCCTCAATGAACAAGCGACTTCTTCAAATAGTAAATTTAACGCTCTGAAATAGATATCGAAAAAAGTCGTAACTGAATACAGACACAAAGGAAAGTGGTTTTACCATGGACAACAGAAAGTTGTTATCCGTTTGAGGAAATTGCTTCTAATTACACCATCTATGGTGTTTAAGTTCTCGGTTGATTTACTCGCTTATAGTGAATGGGATGCGTTCTGTGGTCAGTGAGGTGCGAAGATCTAGTAATCGGTGAATGAAGTAACCACTGTCTCTCTGTGTAGAGGCGCGGCGCGCTACCTATGAAATGCTATTTGCTCGGTAACCACCGGAACATACTCGTATTACATTCCTTGTTTTTAAACATCTTTTATAAACTATCATTTCTTTTATCGGACGTTACTATAACATCAATCAAGAATGTGAAATTGTAATTAAAAGGCATAATCATTCTGATTTTTTTTATTTAAGGGCATAATGCTACTTGTGATCATTTCATGTTAAACTAAACAAAGCTTGAATTATTACATTTAAAACTACACTTAGAACTCACAATTATTATCATCAAATATAGTCTTGTTCTTACATCAAACTTGCGATTTCTCGGGATTGAACAGTAGGGCTTAACCCACTTAGCCACAAGACTCGTGTTGTATATTGCAGGCAGGCAGCGAGATTATTGTATGTCTTTATTGTATTCTGGTTAGAAAGATCTCAAATGTAACTGCTAGAACATGCCTCGATATATTTGTACATATAATTTCTACTTGGGTATCGTAGAGCCAGTCGACCTTGGCCTTGGAATATTCGAATCTATGTATTTCAACGTACCATCCAAACGCTCCATGATAACTTGACAATATTTCGAGCTAAACTTAATAAACTCAAGCCGTGTAGAAAATTGATACATAGCATTTCATTGACATGGTTGAAACAAAATATTCTCATATGTAAATAATTATTATATGAAGATAAAAATTCGTTCATATAATCTCAAAGTAAACACAGATTGTATTATGGTTACTAAACAAATGATACACACACACACACACACACACATATATATTTATATATATATTTAGCACGCAACTGTGCTAATTATACAAAAGTCACGGTCAAAGACACTGGCTACATACACTCAAACCAAAAACTTTGTATTGCATAAAACATTAAGTTTTTAAATTTTATTGATGAATCGACCGGCCAGTCACTGTATATTACTCGTAATCCGGTGAAGTTGTTAAGACTTTGCTAGGTCAATATCGTAGTCAGTTCGAGAAAAAGATCTACATTATACATGTCTGTTCGCGATAAACTCAGAAACTGCTAAACGGATTTTAATGTGGTTTACGCCAGTAGATAAAGTGTTAAGTGTGAATGTTTAGGTATATAACTTGTCAAGGTTTTGTGTAATATGGTGGAATTACAACGATAATTGTTGTAAATGTCGAAAAAGGCAAGTCGCTTGGGAATTTTCATCGAAAATACTGCCCTAATCCCTTTGAGGTATAAATAAAACAATGCATGGTGGGATATTACAAAGAGTCTGTGATGACATATATCTATCTGTTTTTTTATTATCAAGGCGGGACAACGTCTGCCGGACCCGCTAGTTTCTACATAACTCGGAGCATAAACGAGGGGTAGTGCATCCGATTTTCTTGGAAATAATCGATGAGATCCTTCAATGTGAAGCACGATGAACAAAAACTTTTCGGTACCATACTGTCTGCGATGCAGCCACAAAAGAGCGTACCTTTTGAAATACATATTACCTTAGAAATGCGAGCATCGTATCGCCTTGCGAAAATCGACCCTATCTCGATGCCCTCTATGGTTATTCACTACATTTTTTTTTAATGAGCAAATTTTTTTTATGTTACCTGCCTCACAATATGTTTGCGTTCACCGGATATAGTTAGATCTCTTTATGAATGGCATTAAGTAAAAAGCGTATTTACGATTATGCACGAGCGATTTGTCGCCGTCATTCGATACACAAACGCAGCCAGGTGCGATAATTGTATTAAGTTACACGGAAGAAGTTAATGGTAGGTAATAATTTTGTCTGGATATATTATGTCGGATTTCGATTATTCGTTAATATGTTACACTAGCTGATCTCGCGACGTCGTCTTTGTTGTTTTTATTTATACACAATGTTATGCGTTTACTTCATCTCCTGCGTATGCGTACCATAGCACTTGCTCCACTTTATACATCACTAAACGCGTAGTGCTTATAAAAAATGTAGTTTTGTAAAACTTTACATGAAATTATCGTGATTTTTTTTAAAATAAGGGCTACGGTATTTAAAAAGCAAATGTAAAAAATACTAATTCACCTAGATTCAGTAGTTATTGCGTAAAGTGTTCATATCGGCAAACCTCTATTAATTTATCTATGTATAACATTTCAACTATTCGTGAATTAAATATGTATTTATTAATCGGTGTTTTGTATAGAGCTATTAAGACAAACTGGTAGTAATACATAGCGCTTTTGTCCGATTAGATAGCGACCACCTTACACTTGGTGATAAATAATTCAGGGTAAATCTTTTATCCTGTGTTGGGATCAGCCAGTGTATATCCGGTAGCAGATAAGTTCGCAGCCCGACATGACAGGAACGATTGGCGACAGTCTGACATGACAGGAGTTATTTGCGATGTATAATCCATCTCTAAGTGGTCGCCGTTTGGATTACACTGTGCTTACTGTTAGATCACTTTACGATAAAAAAAATGCAATCTTGATATAAAACGATAATTATACCTAGGTATAGGTAATAGTGTTGATCTACAAAGGTCTTGCGAAGACGCAGGAACAAGACCAAGAGTAACCTTTGCAAAAACACGACTGACCCTTCGAGATCGTAGATTAGAAAAAAGTTAAGTCAAATTGAGATTTGAACATTATTATTTGGTTTCAATACAGATAATTATAGAAGTTTTCTAGTATTGGTATCAAAATCACGATTCCTTCCATATAACACCATAGTTGGTTCTGTTGGTAATATGTACCATTAGTCCTATGCTATCAATAGATTTCATTAAAAGTAAATGAGGTATAAAAAAATATTAATATTGATAATATCTTCTTACCTCTATATATAATATAATGAAGATATAGATAACTTAATGCTCAATCACGCCAAAAATAAAACCGACGTGAGGTAACAGTGCTTGCATTGTTACAATTCGTTCGGTTAGTGAGAGCGCTGGAGGCCCACTTCCCCTCCCCTCGTCCTTCCCCTGCCCCTTACACCCTTCCCCACACACACAAGCTGGCAACGCACTTGCGACTCCCTTGGTGTTGCAAGTGTGTATGGATGGCGGTGATCACTTCACATAGGTGACCCGCCTGTTCGTTTGTCGGCTATGACATAAAAAAAGTTGAACATCGGTATAGGACTATGACCATTTAATGCAAAAAATTTGCAGATGGTTCTAGGCCTAGATTTTTAATTTCACTGATCCTTTGTTTTTATAATGTCCAACGACGTAGGCGGGAATCTACTATAACTCATCAAAAATTATAATTGTTTCTAATCTCCCTTGGAATATTAGAATGTTATTCCATGTAATAAACTGTCAAACACGTGTCTAATTGGTTGTTTATTTACAGAACCGTAAAGAATATCGTGTCAAATTATCAAAATATTTCACGGAGTGGATTTCAACAAATCAACACATTATGCTTTTAAAATATATTACCGTCGGGACTGAGACGCTCACAGTTTTCAAGAAATGATCAATCATAAAGCGCGAGGTGATTTTTCACGAGGACGTACAAGCAACGTTCCGTTTTCCCAAAACAAAATGAAGCTCAATTTAAATATAGTTTGAAAACGGCGAAAATAACTGACGTGTTGAAATGAAGTCTCTCTCACCTGTTCGCTGGGACTCGAGCAATTTGTCTCCATTCCTCACGAAATCATTTACGAGGTTTACGTTGCAATTAATAATTGGCGAGTTATATATATCTGTATTGTCGTTTAGATAGAAGGCTCCGATTTTTTTTTTTTCCATAGAAACTTAAATCATACTAACATATTTATTCTCTCCTGCCCCGTAGCTTAGCTTGGCTATAAATTTGACCTATGCCTCGGGAAGAGTATTCTTTTTACTATAGATACCCAATGCCTTTTTATGTGGCCTTAACAACGTGTATGACAATTAAATGATGATTGGTTGACTAGTTAAATCGTGATAGCGTAACAAACAAGCAAACCCACATTCGCATTTCTAATACCTATTAGGATTAACATTGTTGAATTGAAGACATTTAACTACTATGTATCTGTGACTTTTGGATGGATATTCCAGAAAATTAAGCTCTATGTACCATGATTTTTTTTTTCTCTCGAAATGACTACGCTATTGACCCATCAAGGTCTTAACAGCTTCACCGGACTACTAAGGCGAGCGCTTAAGGCACTCAGCCGATTTTATTATGGCAACCAGCTCAAGGGTGCACGGCACACCTCGGCTTGGCTGTTGCCTGTTGCATGCAAAATCGCGACCTATCTTAGCTAACCTAGCTAACTATTCATATATGTATGAGTTATTGAACCATATATGTGTACCAAGCATACACGCCTCAACAACTCTTCCATATATTTATTATCGGAAAATTGAGAGTTTTTCAGTTCGATAAGGGAAAAAAAAAGTAAACCCTTCCACTTTCATGTGTAAGCGTGTAGGCGTGCACGTGTGTGGGGGTGATCGTGTAGTGTTGTAGCGGTGATGTATATTTGTGTGTCACCGTATCGCGCAAGCAACGCACTCAAGGGCTCCCTACCGAGGGATCGAACCTAGGCTTGAGCCGCTGCCGTGAGAGGCCTAATCGGGTGTGCGGGAGCGAAATTAACCCCCAGGCCACGTCGGCGTGATCTGTGGTTACGCGGGCGTGGGCGTGAACACGCTCTGTTTCGAGGGACAGGCTGGTACTGATCGTTCGCTGACGTGATTGGATCAGAAGGGTCGGTAAAAATGTGTCGCGGACATCTTTTATAACGCGCAGCGTTAGGTACGGGTTCATAGTATGCGGCGGATACCACTAACGCACTGGGATGATTCGTGGCTTTTTCAAAATAGCTAATCGTAAGTGATTTTACGTACGCCCAGATAGAAGGGAACTCTAGGTCTCTATGGAGATCGATTCTCCGAATGTACCACGGGGCACCGGTCACTTTACGTAAGACACGGTTTTGGAGAACCTGCAGCTTATTAAAGTTATCTTTGGACATATGCGCAAAAACGGGGCAACTATATGTCATTACGGGACGGATACACGTCTTGTACAAAGTGAGCTTGTGTCTGAGGGGCTATGTACCATGACTTTTGACTAACTTGGTCATTTTCTAATTTTAGTTCTATAGGCTAGATGTTTATTTATCAATGCGAGATCTTCTTTGGCAGGTAATACTATATAATAGAAAGAATTAAATTAGTTCAAGCTAAATATTAGGCTTCTATATGTTCTGTTTTATAACGACACAATAAACACAATTTACCAATTTTTATATTCATAAGAAATATGAATTTATACATTATATCTAAAAAATTGTAACGAAAACGTAATATGTAACATTTCCTTTCAATTAAACATATTTCAATTTATTTATCTGTGGTTGATGAAGACTGCTGTATAATCTGTTGTGTTGTTTTTTGTCTGTGAAAACAGTTTGAGTTTTATATTTGAAATGATTCACTTAGTTGTAAAAAGCGATTGATGTTTATGGAAATAAGTTTTAATGTTATTTCAATTGCTTCAGTAGAATCTTAGTTATAACTTTTCGTTGTATTGTAACTATTTCAGAAATTAAGTATTGTTTGTTTTTATAGTACAATTTCTCGGAGCAAGACTTAAGTCATATGTATTAAAAATTATTCATGTTACTCACCATTTTATTTAAACTCGATTTGTATAGAAACTAAATTTCTAAATTAGATTTATCGATATAAATTTCACATTATAATTTAACATTGACGAAGTCGTGAGCATTTGCTTGAAAAATATAAATTCGTATTTATATTTCGCGTCTAATTGTCTATTATCAGTTGTTTAATAGATTATATAGATAGCTTAAACGAGAAAACTTTGCTTTTTTGACTAAAATATTCAAAATGAAGAATTTATTGTCCACATAAATCATCATTATCGAATCATTAAAAAAGTAACAACAGACTTTTCTGTACATATTTAGTTTTTAATTATCTGACACAGGTATTAAAGAGGTAAGTGGTGAATCTAAAACTAGATCTGAATTATGTTAACATCTTTGTATAGCAATTTTATTAAGTTTAACAAGTAGTTTCATATACTGATTCATACTTTTTGCATTGAGAATTAATAATGTTTTAAATAAATCACTAACTGAATGTGTACCTTCTTTTTGATTCATGCACGGCTATTAGATACTGGCCACTTACTTTTGTTGAAATTGTATCAAGACGACTACCGCTTTTGCTTGTTCGGTGCGCACAGTGATGGACATTAGGCGGTATTTTTTTCCTTCGTTATTAGGAAGGTGAGTGCGCGGTCCCAGTGAATGAACGCACGACCGGTTCCACCGTTCTAATATGATGCGAGTTCACAAACAACATTATGTCAGAATCTTCGAACTACACTTTTTTTAATGAGACGTCTTTCTTGACTATTGTACTTTTTCGTTACGTGAAAGTAAATGTTGCACGGCTTTTGTTTTTTTATTTTATTTATTATTTAATTCAATTGTAGGATTTTATTATATTTGTCTTTGAAGATTCTAGTAGTTTAAGACAAGTAAAATAAAGTTACGCCGACGTCCTAACGCGAAACTGATACTCAAAAATTTTTATACGTTACTAGATTTTGTTCCCTGTTTTGTTCGCAGTATAGCATCCACGCTTTTTTGGATGAAAAGTGCTGGTACTTATATCCCTTTCTGTACCTGTGACAAGGTAGTTCGGTGAAGCTGTTAAAACCTTGCTAGGTCAATAGCGCAGTCAGTTCGAAAAAAAGTACCCGTGACAAAATGTATGCAAAATTTCATGATAATCGTTAGAATAGTTATGAAAACGCAACAAACAAACAAATTCATATGCATTTACAAGGTTAGGAAGGAAGTTTTTAACATTTCTCCGCAATCTCAGATAACGATATAAGCTAAGATAGTAACAAGGAAGACTTACCAGACAAGCATTACAAGTTTTTTTTACTATGGGTTTGATAAGCCTTCATAGCTTCATCGGATTAATGGGGCGAGCGCTATAGCGCTTAGCCGGTTGACAACAAATTTAAGAGTGCATAAATCTTGTTGTGCGGATTGTCCTGTGAAGCTATTAAGGCTTTGCTAGGTTATCAGTTCGAGAAAAAAAATTTTGTTGTGTTGTGCCAAAGGGCTGTTATTTTGGATGCAACAACGCGAATCTTACTACGTTGAACTAGCATTAGATGGTGACCAAGACATACCACCAACGAGTCAATATCGCCTCAGAAGTGATTATACTAGCAAATAAAATAGTACTTCAAATTGTAGTAAAACACAATAATTATCCTTTCACATACCGTATGCATATATAGAAACGACTGGAATAGGAACAACTTATCAATTGCATATAATCATTGCATTTCAGTCAAAACCTTGGCCCACCAGTTTCCTTCCGAGCGGATACATCTATCCACGACTATATCCTTCCGTTTCTGATACAACGACATAATTACGTACCAATCACTTATTAAGAAATTATTTAGTTCGCGAATGTTCCCGACTCAGATAAATTGTATCTGCTATCTACAATTATTATTATTATCATAATTTTTCTTTCGAGCCTACTCTTACTTTTACTGTTTACAGCCAAATTGAAATCAAAATAAAATTTTCACAACTGTAAAAAAGGTAGATAAATTGCTTTACTCCAAAAAAAAATTGAGCTGCCACGGGACGTCTGACAGATGTGAAACATCGAAATTGTTCGTATCGAACGAATATTAAATTCTCAAATTACACTATTATAGGTATGGGAGCTCAGTGCGGCAAGACAGATTACGCACAGTCGTTTGCGTATGGCGTCGTCGCGTCGTCGCCACGCCAACAATCAGGTTTACCCGTGCCTAGTTATTCGCGTTTAACTATTGTACATACATAATGATTTGTTAATATTTTTGTTACCTAATATTAAATGACGGTGTTTGTTAACTAACCCCGAAAATCGTTAAATTTAGGCCAGGACTTGCTCTGAAATGTAGGATCCATTTTCAGCTTAAAGATCATAGTTGTCAAGGAGGATATTAGACAAAGTTGTATTAGCAAGCATGCTGTGCATAAATACTAGTGAAAAAATAATTAAAATAATGACTTACCTTATTATCATACTGTTTGTTTGTTTGGTGTTCTTAGAAAACTATTATGAGGAACATTTTTTTTTTTTTTTTCTCGAACTGACTACGCTATTGACCTGGCAAGGTCTTTACAGCTTCACCGGACTACAACGAGGAACATAATATTACCTGAAAAGATAAATACAGATTTAACATTAATTTTCATTAAAAAAAACAATAGTTTTAAAAAAGTATTTCGAAGAATAGTCTATATATGTGTTCAGATTGTTTAAAAAATGTAAGCTATCCAATAATAGTACAATTTTATTATATTAGTTTTTGTCCGCGGCTTCGTTCGCGTCGATGTAGTTTTATTTATATCTTTCGGGTGCACCTCTTTTTTTTAGACGAAGGTACTCTGTGTCGTTTTCTTTACGCTTGACAACGTGTATGTACAATTTCATGGTAGTGGGTTGGATAGCTAAGGCATGATAGTGTAAGAATTAAACATACTTTTGCATCTATAAGATGTCATTATTATTGGGAATTTTATTTGATATTGTTGTGAAGATGGACATGAAGAAGTTAGAATATTTGAATACGGTGATTACAAGTTAGCGTTTTTATTCAAATGAACAATAAATAACACTAGCGATTTGAGAGATATCGATAAAATATATTTGGGTTTTTGAATTTTAGTATGACGACAGGAGAAGAATAGAAATTTTCTAAAAAAACTTTGTCATAATTCTGAATACTCGAAGTCAAACAATTAATTAAAAATAAATAATGTTGGCCACTTATAATTTCAATTTTAAGAAAAATGTACTTACATGGTTTACCTACAAAGGGCACGATAGAGCTTTTGGCGGGATCTTAATCTGTCATGTAGTGGATTTTATATTCTATTCATAATCTTGTGTAATTTGACTCTAAATTTTGTGTATTTGGTGGTGTTTTATGTAACCTACTTAGTTTATTATGCATAAGTGAAGTGAATAGAAAATAATACCACGAGCATGAAATTCTGAGATGCCACAAAAACTCCCTGGAAGGTTCTAACAAAGGATCCACCATCTTGTTAGAATATTGAAATAATCACACGACGCTTGTACTATCGATTGAAAGAAAACATGGACTCTGGCAAGTGCTTCAGCGGAGCCAAAACACGAAGAAGAAGAAAGGGGACGATATTGCAGCTATGATATATATTTAATTTTATACTGATGAAGCCATTCGTACAACTGTATATTTTATAACGTCATAATTATTATTAATTCTTAAGTATCATCACCCTTTAATTCAACCAATAGAATAGAATTATATAAGGGGTGATTATAATATAAAAATGTAACTGTCATCTTTTTATGCGGTGAAAGGAAGAGGCGTGGTTACTAGACAGCTTCCAATGGGAGTCACCCTGAAAGTGTCAGTTGTATAATAGTAATATAAAGCTGGCTTCTTTATTAAATTGAATAGTGTTAGTCGGATGGGGCAACGGGTTCTGTATTGTGTTTGTAACTGTTATTATTTACTGACATATTTATTCTACGGTGAATGTATTTATAAAGAGGCATGATTATGTGTTAACATGACAATTTGATACACGAGCGTAAATAGTAATAGAATTAGCTTTTGCTAGCATATTTTACTCATGTTAATGAGATTTTACCTATTTTGAGAAAAGAGTGTTACCAACGATTTATTCGAAATTCTCGCATATTTACTAATGTAAATTGGTAGCATTATCGCCTAACAATTATAGAAATAATTGTGAGGAAACTGGAACTCTAAGGACTGAAACATTATCGATTCACTAAACAATTACATACGATGCATACTTTGTCAAGATAAATTGTGGTCTGTAAATGTGGTTATTATCTTAGACTCAAATTCCCTTACTGCTAACGATATTCTTCAGAGAAAAGCCTGTACTAAGCTTAAATATATAATTCGTTCAAGCTCTTAACACATGCTAAATAGAGTTAGTACAAAATGCTTTCATGTACCACTTTTCTCTATTATATGTCATTCCATTACATATTTTATATACACGCATATAAAATATAATAATAGGTCTTTACCTATGAAATTGCCGTTCTGCAGTACTGGTCATTTCAAATCAAAATAATTTTAGTTTGGCTAAGAATTCTAATTTCAAATTAATTTTATTTTAAAAATATGGAATTCTTTTTCCAAAAGTAGTCATTTGTTTATTAATTAGTGTTACATTTTCATCGCATCTCAATATTTTTTGTCGTCATGAATACGTTAAAAATTCGAGTAATTATGGAATATGAAGTACCGTCATGGCAGCAACGTGACACAAGCGGCACGTAACATCAACGACGTTTACAGAGCTAACACTACAAACCAACGCACCACCTGTTATTGGTTTGCTCGCTTTCGTTCTGGGAATTTCGACCTGAAAAATGAACTTCGCGATCGTCCGAAGACTTTGGTCGACAATGACGAATTAAAGGCGCTTGTGGAAGCTGATGATACACAATCTACGGCTGAATTAGCAGCAGCTTTCGACGTTAGCGTCAAAACAATATTGGTCCATTTGCGTCAAATTGGCAAGGTAAAAAAGCTTGACAAATGGGTGCCCCACGAACTCAATGATCGCCAGGGCGAAGTACGCGTCAAGACGTGCCTTGCACTGCTCAACAGACACACAAATGAAGGAATTTTGACCGCATTGTTACCTGCGATGAAAAATGGATTCTGTTTGATAATCGCAAGCTCTCAGCAAGTTGGTTGGATCCGGGTTCAGCACCTAAACAATGCCCTAAACGAAAACTTACTCCTAGAAAAGTCATGGTAACTGTTTGGTGGTCTAGCGCCAGTGTGATTCATCACAGCTTCTTACCAAACGGGGTGAGCATTACTGCAGATGTGCACTGTGAAGAACCGAACACAATGATAGAGAAGCTGGCACATGTCCAACCAGCATTGGTCAATCGCTCGTCTCCGCTGCTCCTGCACGACAACGCGTGACCTCATACTGCACAGCAGACGGTCTCCAAGTTGCAAGAACTGGGGTTGGAAGTTCTCCGTCATCCGCCCTACTCACCAGACCTTGTGCTTACAGATTACTACTTTTTCCAGAATTTGGATAACTCCTTGGCGGGAAAAAATGGAATACCCGAGAGGTAGTACAAAATGCCTTTGAAGAATTTGTTGCCTCCCGTCCAGCTGATTTCTTTAAGAAGGGCATAAATAAACTGCCACTGCGTTGGCAAAGATGCATTGATTGCATGGGTGATTACTTCGATTAATACAAATAAAAAATACATGAAAAAAAATCGTTTAAATTTTTTCATACAAAACGGCAATTTCATAGGTAAAGACCTAATATAATTATATGACTCTCATGACTCTCTATGATATGTTTAGACAATGTTGGATATTTTAAGTTAACTTATCCTGTTATTAATTCTACTGTCATCCTGTATATAACTTAAAAAGAATTATCTGAAGGCAATAATATAACAACTGACTTTCAATGAAATATAGTTTGGACTGATCCAAACAACGAGATCAGCGGGTGGATTTTCCCTCTAAGTTTCTAATCGTTCTGATTTTGGTTAATGATTGACAAACTTCATAACTAGTTAATGTAAGTAAATCTTGCCCTTTACAGTATCTAGTCTATTTTCATCATTTTGAAGTATGTGATTATGTTATTATATTATATTCTGCAATGAGTGCTTTGAGAAAAGTGGGTATGACGAAACAGGGGGAAAAAAAATGTGCCGTTGCGGGAGTCTTAGCAGATGTGAAACATCGAAATTTTAAGAATCTAACGAATCCCATATTCTCGAATTCTTAAATTACACTATTATAGGTATGCGAGCTTAGTGCAGCAAGAGAGATTACGCACAATCGCTTGCGCATGCCATCGTCGCGTCGTCGCCACGCCAATAATCAGGGGGCCTAGCCAAGTTGCTTATCTACAATAATACAAAAGATGATAACGTGATATAGCGTTCAGATATGTCACCTCCATACATTTTTCCGTTTTCTATTTGTGTTAGTGATTGTAGATAAGCAACTTGGCTAGGCCACCAGGTTTACCCGCGCCTATAGATGTTTCACATCAAAAAATTTGCAAGAATTGATATTGGATAATGATTATAACAGATATATTAAAAGGATTAAATTAACTTAATTTCTTAATAAATAATCAATAATTCAAAGCTTGCGGAAGTTCTGGTATAGTTTCTACAGAAACCACAATCTTTTCTTATTATAATACAAAGAGTAAACAGGTAAAAGAAATGCAAAACAATTTATTAGCATAATAAAATGCTATTAAGACGTTCTTTCCGGTTATCTCCTTCATCTCCAATACGAGCAAACATTTCTCACGCTAGTTTGCATTCGTTTGACGCGTTGACAAGCGCAACGCCGGGGGAGGTGCGGCGCGAGGAATGTTCACACAACATAAAAATTAAACTATTTCCTAATTAAAAGTTATTAAAAGTAAAGTTAGCTCCGATAGAATCGCCCACTTCCGCATTTAGTTATTTGTGGCGGTTAACCCTTCACCAGCTATTAAAGGACCGTTGGGGTTAAATGAAACATTTTTCAAAGCGGGCCTAAACGCTCTGACGGGCTTAATGAGATGTCGCCACGAGTTATTTTCAGTTCTCTATATCAGCTCCGAAATAAAATAAAAGGACGTCATATTATAAAAAAGAGTACACATTGCAGTAGTCGTATTAAAAATAATTAAATTTATGTAATAAAAAAAGTGAGTTTGTTGGTTTGTTTGTTAATTTTTGAGCTTTCACGACTCAAATACTGATCATGTAACTTTGCACACAAGTTCATCCAGATTTCATCCAGAAAAATAGTAGTTCTTAAGAGGTAGGTTATTTTTATACTAGCACGAAGGATTCCGTGAATTAAAACTAGTTTATTTATAAAAATGTATATTGATATACAAATCGAAAGACTTCGAAATTTCTTTAGGTGGCTGCCGTGAAAGTCTGCGTACTTAAGTGTTCTTTAAAGGAGTTTCTATGAATTTTGTTATAATATCTCGTCACTATATGGCGCTGCAGTGCACCAACTCTTGTACAGTTCAACTGATTCTCATGAAAAATAGAATGCGTATATATTTGAATACAAATAATTTTATTGCAGTACCCAATTTTTGTTATATAATTCGCCACTATACCTATGGAAGCGTGCGGAGACGACACAACTAGTATTGTAGTTTATTTGAAATTATAGCTTTCGTTCTAGTTTATTTTAAACAAAGTCATTTGTCTTGTATTTTATCTACTTTTTTACATTAGTTGTCTATACTATTATTATAAAGAGGTAAAATTTGTGAGTTTGAGTTTGTGAGTCAGAAACTACTGGTCTGATTTAAAAAAATCTTTAAGTGTTATATAGTTCATTTATCGAGGAAGGTTATAAGCTACATATCATTGTGCTAAGACCAATAGGAGCGGAGCACCAACGAAGAATATTTCAAAATCGGGTTCTTTTTCCTCTTGAGGGTTTCCGCTGCGTGTTAGCGTTAGCTAAAAGTAACTATTCCACGCGAACGAAGTCGCGGGCATAGGCTACTCATATATATATTTCCGATCATGTATTAATCGGGTAACCCATGGGATTTTCTTCTACTTGTATCTATATTTCAGTACTGAGTATCAGGTATCTCTGTAAAGAACCCCGTAATTTAGTACTTAGTGCTGTTCTATATCATGATTATCACCGATATTATTTAAATCGAGAACCTACATGTCAACAAATAACTGTTTCATCGTTTCTTATAATGTAAGGTGTACTCGAAGTATCTATTAGTATCTGAACAAAAAGAAAACTTGAACTAAGGCAGGTATATTATATGTGTTTACATGTAGTAGATGTGGTTTTATAGCTCGTGAGTGTTCGTTTGTTGTGTGCGTGTACATTTCTTGAATGATCGGTAAGTGGAGCGTGGATGTTAGTCGGATGGCCGCGCTACGTGTATAGCTTCGTGTTAGGGTCGATTGATTGCGCGACGACTGTACTCAACAGCCTGTGACGATTACTGTCGCATTCTACATCGGTTTATTGTATAACTCAAATCTGTTCTTGTTCATCGATTATTTTTTTTAAAGCTTTTATAGCATTGTAAAGTAAATGGCATTATTGTAAAAGCAGTGAATCAAAAAGTAACGGCGACCACTAAGAGATAAAATAAATCGACAATCGCTGATCTTAACACTCGGTCATTTATAATTTATCGCGAACAGGGAGTTAATTAGGAAACTCGTGGTTGTCGAATGGTCCCCGGTTTGAAATTCCGCATGCACTATCTTTTTAAGATCATCATGAAAAACATCATGAAGAACTTTAAACGTAAGAAACTATAGTCGTGGTGGTAGTGAAAGACGTTTTAACCCTTGAAATTTCAAATACTTCCTAGGCTAATGTAGCGATTAAGACCATACATGAAGAAACTTTTATTCAACAGTGGGACATTAAGAGTTTCTTCTTTTGAGAATCAAGTTTGTTGGTTGGTTGGTCACATAAAATGTTAAATTCGCCACATTTTATTATGTTGAATGAACTGTCATCGAGAAATAATTGTGACTTAGAATGTGGTAATCTTTTTCAAGAGGCCAGTGTGCATAGAATGCCTTAATGATCAGCAGACTTTCATTATTATATATTATTAAATGTAAAATATATATTTTATGAAGATTCGTAAAATATACTATGTTTTACGATTCCTTATTAAATCAAAACGCGAGTGAAATTAATTATAATGGTATTACTTTAAATAATAGTATGAAGTTTAATAATTTTTATATAGATTAAAAATTACACCCAGTAGTAGAGTTTATTTAAGACTGAAATTATATAATAGAATAAAAAATATTTATGTCCAATATCGCTTAATGTTTATTTAATTAATGTAAGTTACACGTATTTGTTGACTAAAAATTATATGTCATATTTGTATATATTTAGATAAACAAGTAAGAAATAAGTCATTATAAGAAACGAAATCGATTTATTTTTATCAAATAAATAATTCGTTCCGACTCCGTTGTCTTTTATCTATACTAATTAATCGAAGCCTTAATCGAACAGTGCACTAAGCGTAAAACAATATTAAAATTATTAGCGCTTCTAAAGTACTACTGTTTAGATTATTATCTGTGGATGACGTGGAGCACCTCACGAGCGCAATCGACATCCGACTTCGGTTCATTCGTACAACGCTCAGAGCTAATTAGGTACAATACATTAATAAACAATCCATTAACGATCGAGAACAATAAAAAGAACACTGTTCGATTTGAACCCGTCCGTGCGTCGGTCGATCAAAAGTACTCGATCGTGGCAGACGTGTTATTGTTTCCATTTAAAAACATGTAAGGACAACGCAATACGAATGCATCTTATTCATTTTTAAGTAGTCCGGTGAAGCTGTTAGGTTAATAGCGTAGTCAGTTCGAAAAAAACTTAGTGTTTTTCTTATTTCATCGAAACATTGACATCTGTACTTATTTTAATAATTACAGTTAATTTGCAGTAAATAAAATTTTATTAATAAGTTTGTATTGCGAAATTTGATCGTGTTTATCCTGAACATTTGCACAGAATGTTTTACTTTGTATTTTGGTTCCGCATTAATTTGGTTTGTATTTTATTTTTCAAAAATAAAATTTGTATTAGGTATTTTTATTATTTAGCAATAGGAAACTAACATTAATTCATTGACACGACTTAATTCTCATGTATATGTCATGGCCATCTTTAACAGCACACTCATCCTATATATTCTTATGCACTGTGCATGTCATCTTCAAGTTAGATTAAGTGTTCATGTGTTAACACAACATATATTTTAGTTTTTCATATTTCGTTGTATTTTAGACAGATTACAAAAATTACTTCATATGCGCTACAGTTGCACAAGTTTTCTAAGCTGTCCACATCACGCAATTTATTTAAGGTTAACTTTTATTGTTACCCTGTTCATAATCTTTCTGAATTTGTGACTTCGACCTCTTCGTAAGGTGAAGCATAACTGACTAAAGGAGCCATCACTAAGCTTTCTTCAAGCTTCTTTAGTGCGATCCAATAAAGGTACTGTTGATTTTTAAGCATTAAATACCTTTCAGATAACTTATACAAGAACGATCAATATAGAGAGGATACCGTTCATCAGCTTCTGGTTTATTTTTCTCTCTGACATAGGTGTTGCTCTTATCACATTTTAACTATTAAATAATGTTGATGTTAGTCATATTTTGTGTATTGTTCATCTATAATTTTGTCTATCTATTCATTTCGATTCGACAGAGATCGTGTTGCTGTTGGTGATAGATTTATTTCAGTCCGCTTGATGCTTATGTAAAACCTATCTCAAAGGGATCACAGTCCTGTAGATAATAGTAATTTGCTACTGCTGATAATGTAGTCGAGACAACTCGTGTGCGAGTGCGTGTTTCCAACCATATACTCAGGACACGAGCACAGAAGTGCTTTGGAGAAGAGATAGGTGCAGACGAATCTATAACATATTAATGTAGTTCTGAACTACTGGTTTAGAGTTATTTTCATACAAAATAACTGTCAAAAATTGAAACAACCCACATTTTGAAACATTAGAGGATATTCACGTGAATGAATCCGTGAATATGATAGCTAGTATTATAAAAAAAAAAACATATCACAAAACGTTTAATTATGCATACAGAGTTTGGGTCATAGGAAAGGATGCAGGAAACTGTCGTTGAGTTAACTAATTTACCCGGTCTCGTGGTGAGTTTATCTCCGAGCTCAGAACCTGTTTCGCACGCCGTGGGAAAGACACTAACATGCGCAATAATATCCACCTTGTTTTATTTATAGGGTTGTGCATAACAACGAGCGCGCTTTCGATTCAACTATGCATTGATTACCTACTACTTTCACGGCATTCTTGAAATATACGTAGATACAAAGCAATTTTCTGTCAAGTTACATTGTTAGTGTTTTATATTTAATTACCGAAATAATAAGTTATAATTATAATGTTACCGATATGTGTATAAAAAAAATAAAAACATGTAATAAAAAAAAAGAAATCCTTTAAATAATTGGTAACCCTATTAATAATATAGCCGGTGGCAGCATCCCATTCATTGCCTTGTATACGCGTGGTCACATATGTTGTATAAGGTTTATTTGAGTTGTACCGTGACTATATATTGGTAACCACTACCACGTGTTTCGCGTTATAGATTTGTTGTCTTATCGTCATTTTATTTGAGGAAACATACCTATAGCAAGGCTTTTAGAACGCAAAGGCGACATTTTTGATTCAATCAAATCACACTTGTAGTATCCATTATTTACGCGAATTTTATTCAGTGTTATTAAAACTGTTTATATCTTTACAATACTAACTTTTTCCTGCAACTATCTCTTCGTGAGTAAGAATGAAAATTAGTCTAAACATGCTCTTCTTAAAGTCCCAAGTTACCTCTATCCCAAATTTCAATGTGTTTAATTAAAAAGTAAATTTGTAAATATAACAATCACTACACATTTCATTACGTTAATTTTCACGAGACCGGAATAAAAAATACCCTATTAATATTATCTATAGTTTAAAAGTAATCGCCGACTGCATAATGCAAACATTCTGATTACCTAGAATCAGTATAAATAATAATATAAACGTACAATATTAGAATACACATGTGTTCAATAATTACTGTTGAATAATTCATGCGGTTAAAACGTTCGTGCTTATCGCTAACTACATTTAATTATAAGAAAGCTCATGGTAGTGTCCCGGCGCCCGCGCCTCGCTACCGTTACCGCGCGGATAAGTAACCAGTCGAACTGTCAGACCAGATGGAGATGTATGAACAAATGACTATTTTTTACGATCTCCATGTAGAACGATTGTCTTCCAAACAGTTATTAATGAAGCCGATATCTCAATCGCCAGAACAATATATAAATTAAAACGTGACTTGAGAAATAAAATAACAAGGAATAAATTTATGTGTTACAGATTAATTCGGAGGTGGTTCCAATTTTATATGTGAACTAGCTGCTAACCGTGATATTGTCTGCTTTGTTTATTATTTTAACAATAAATTTAATGTACAGAGGAATAATATATTTGTCTCGCAACGTTTCTATGTAAACAACGTTATTCATTTATTCACACTCTCCTGCGAATGCGCATTACACCGCTTGCCCCATTTCGCATATCGCAAAACGTATAAAAATCGTAGTTTCTTAAAACTTGTATAACTTGGAATGAAATGAAGATATAATGATAGACCTTTTAAGATAAGGAATAAGCGTCTAATAAGTAAAACAACAAGAACGTTCGGAATTTTTTCAATAGTTTTTGAGTGATGCACAACACCAGGCTTTTATGATTTTATTTATATAGGAGAATCTATGCCTGTTACGATTTAGTTGGGTTAAAGATGTTTTGTTTTTATTTTTATTTTAATTTTGGATTATAATTCTGTTTTCGGGTTGCCATATTTTGTATGTAGGAGACGTTTCTGGACCGTTTTTATTATCGGAGCTCGATAAGGCACTCCGACTATTGTTAAGTACAGAGCAATTCGTAAACTACGGCAACCATTGAGAAAATTGGCGATCACCAGGATCAACAAATGTGACAAAACAAAACAGGTTCACTGTGACATAACCTGTTCTTGATTATGGAAATCAAATACAGCACAGTTACCCTGTTACGGTTTTTAATTATTGCACATCCACCATCAGATTCCGAACCACGATACCTAAAAGCAACAATATTATAACTAAAAAGCTGTAGATACCTCATATGCGCTTTGACAGGCGCCTCGTTATAACTTGGCTACCTAGCTTATTTTTAACGGCTGTCCTGTCAATCCATCCGTATCTAAGTAAAAAATATCTTTTCTTTTTCACCACCAATATTGATATTATGCCGTCCTACTTCCACATTTTATCTAGGACAGTGTGGCGTTATAATATTACTCTACGAATGTGTGCATTATCGTACCATTTGTTTTGTCAAAATATCATGTAGGTAACGTATCTACAGCATGTTATTACTGCAGGAAATTCAATTGATGTATGATGGTCATTGTCCAGTTTAGGACGAATGATCGATTAATTTTTTAGAAACTAATTAAAATTCAGCATGAATGGGATCGGCTGCCGGGAGTACCACCTTCTCGTAGAAAACCAGCGTGAAGTAATAGTGCTTGCACTGTTGCATTTCGTTCGGTCAATGAGAGCATCGGAGGCCCACCTCCTCTCCCCTCGCCCCTCTCTCTTCGATTTACTATTTCCCCCCAAACACAGGCTGGCAACGCACTTGCCACTCCCCTCGTGTTGCAACTGTCTATGGACGACGATGATCACTTAACATCAGGTGACTCGTCTGTTCGTTTGCCTCCTATGAAAAAAATAATTTGGAAGATCATAAAGTTACATGAAAAGAAGTGATATTATATACTTATATGTGTTCACTTTATATCTTGTTTTCAAATGACAAAATGCGAACGGACAATCATAAAATGTCTACGTGCCCGTACGAATTTCTTTTTATCCGGCAATGATATTGTTAAATGTATTAAATTGCGTTCATAAATCTATTCAAGTTTTAATAAATGAGCTCCTGTAAGAGTCAAAGTAAAAGGTCCCGAAAAAAACTATAAAAGATGTGTGTTTTGAAGGCGATATGCGTTAAGTGCCACCGCCATGTCATTGAGTAAAACGCAAATAAATTTTAAACGCATTACGTTCGTCGCGTGATGAATCACGTCCTCTCGGAACGGAGAAAGGGTTAGCTTCAAAAGGATTTGGTGCATTTTGTATTATCATAATATATATAAAACATAATAAATATATCATATACATATATAGGTCATACTTATGAGTATAGATCCTGTAGGTGGTAGAGCCACGCTGAAGCTATTACTGGTTTCAGCATGAATGGGACGGCTCGTCCGGGATAGCACCACCTTCTCACAGAAAACCGACGTGAAGTAACAGTGCTTGCATTGTTGCGTTTCGTTCGGTCAATGAGAGCGCCGGAGACCCATCTCCCCTCCCCTCTCCTCTAACCCCTTTCCATTTCTCTCCATTCCCTTAAACATAGGCTGGAAACGCATTTGCGATTCCTTAGGGGTTCCTAGTGTCTATGGACGGCGGTGATTGCTTAACAACAGGTGAACCGCATGTTTGTTTGCCTCCTATATGATATAAAAAAAATATATATTTTCTATCAAATATAAACTTTAAAGCATAGTTTATTGCATAAAATATACATCTGTATCCCTTTTCCAAGAGAATTCATTCACATATGCAAAAACTGAACGATAACGGCTTAGTATTATTAGAAAATAAAAATGCTCATTTCATTGCTATTAGAGGATCTGTGCAGATTGCGTCTGGGTTTGGTAAGATACTTTGTAATAAGTTGAAAATCAGCGCTACAATTATACTTTGCCTTAACACATACGGAATTGGATTCTCCATCAGTGTTGGAAGCGGTATTATTTGGGTAACGTATACACTTGTAACGATTGTTGTACTCGTGCTTTCAGTCGATGTTTTAACACTGAATAAATAAATATTTTTTCTTTCTATATACAAATTAAAATACGTAATTAAATTGTAGGATTGGGGAATAGTTTTTAACCAAAAAATTCTATTTTTGTATTTTATTTACATAGTGTTACAATTACCCATATTACGTAAATCAAAGTTTTAAATAAAAAACAAAAACAATATATAGATATATGAACCCGATACTAAATTAAAAAAATACAATCATTCGAACCTCATAAAAAATCTTAAAAGCGACACACAATTCTTTCCACTCGCAAGTAAATATGTCGACTAGTAGGAACTGTACCAAGACTTCATTAAGACGTCGAAGCACCTGATGAATTCAGATATTGGACATGTCGTTAAGGTCTAACATTAATCTCTAATATCAATGGACTTTTGTTTCACCTTTCTTTAGATTTCGAAAATATTAAAACTATATCTCAAAGCATTAGTATAGTGTATCCAGTTACAGTGCTGATTATTGTTTTCAGTTAGGCGATACAAGTTATACGTTTGTATTATAAAAGGCGAAATCTTTCTTTAAAGTTAAAAAAAATGTGTTGGTAAAAACTAACTTCACTATAATTCCTATTTCCGATAGTAACGCCTACATAAATATACTATTATAATCATATATCAACGATAATAAAGAAAATACGAAAACATGTAATTTGAAACAATTTTCTCATAGAATCTACGGTAGGCAAACATGAAATACCAATAAAACCTCCTTAAAGCATCAAATAGATTGTGGGCATTATTTATTAATCTTACTTGGAATAGAATTGATCTGACTGCTATTAAATATGAAAAATAATATGGAGAGCTCCAACGAGCGGTCAGCGGCATCGGTAATAATCTGTAATAACGAGTCTTGAGTATTTTTAACTAGTGAATTATTGAGTACCGTGTAGAAAATTGTTAAATCACGAACATTATATGTCAGTGGGTTAATTCGCTGAAGATTTCAAAGATATTATTTTATCCATCTCTTATTAGCCTATTCATAAAAGTATAAAGAACATACGAAGAATCTGATAGACACTATCTTTTTACCTTATATTAAAGAAATAATAGATATTTAATTGATTAACTAATTTAATTTTTTACTATTCGTCATTATATATCTCGTCAATATTCAATTTAAATAGTTTTTTTCTTTCTAACAACATTTTCAAAGTTTATAACATCGTTTCCAGTAACATTATTTATTTCATAAAAATCGCACTAAATTCTTTAATAACAATAATATCGTTGTTTGATGTGAAACATCTATAGGTGGAAGGTAAACCTGATTGTTGGCGTGGCGACACAAAACACGAACATTGCACTATTAATGAAATACTCAAATCATTTGCAACACTGTCTTGTAGGCCACTTGTTCTACTAGTGTTACGTGGCACGCGCCGACGACCTAGCGTCCTTTGATAAATGTCGCCAAACACACTGCGCGAGCGCCTAGTTGCATGTTTATATTTTGCATTTAATAAAAATGAATATTTAGGTCATTATTTTATGGAACTGGCCATAACTGGTTCCTGTCATAATCTGCTATTTTATGCAAATAACTTATACAAAACAATTTTGATGTTTCACATCTACCAGGCGTCCCATGACGGCTCTATTTTTATTTCTTTAGTTAGGCTAGTTTCCTTTCTTGATCTCTTGGTTATATGACATCTACTATATATTAACAGCAAAGTCAATGTGACGCGACAGGGAAGCCCTCGTAAACTGCCAATAAGAATTTTTTCATAGTTTATTAAATTATAAACATGTCCAATTTCGATAATTTACGACATAACTAAAGAAGTTATTTGGCTTCTAATAAATGAATTTACCATGATTTTTATATAAACATTTCCGAAATGTCTTAACGAAACGAATAGTTAATATTATCTCTCAACTTAAACCTTTATCAGAAATACTAATCTGAGTTGTTGTAACAAGAAACCAATATATCGTACAAATAATATTTAAATTAACTAACGATGATTTTTTTATCGACGTTAAAATGCTTCATTGAGCATATCAAGGTTCCTTCCTAAAGCAATAAAAATAGATTGCGGCTTCTGAATTGAATATTAATTTTAATGTTACATCAGAGCCGGGACGGAGCCCGCTGTAGATTATGAAACCCAGCGAAGCCTCCGCTATTCGATCATGGTGAGTTCACGGTTTTTAGAAACGCCTGATAATAAATCAATAATCGCAGTTTAATTACTGTACCTAATATGACTAATACATAAGTCTGTCTATCAATACCATAAATTGTATCTAGTTTGTTTCCTTTGTCATTGAAGGAGATGTTACTTTTCATAAAACCAATGATATTATAACTAAGAAGCTGTGGATGCGTTAACTACATGATACTTTGTCAAAACAAATGCCACGAAAATGCACACATACGTAAAGTAATATTGTAACGCCACACTGTTTTATTTAAAATGTGGAAGTAAGAAGGCATATGCTCAACATCGGTGGTGAGAAATAAATAAATAATTTTTCAATGATATGTAGAAATTAAAAATGATTACTCTAGGTAATTCTTAGGAGATAGGCATATATCGTTATGGACTTTTCTGTAGGCATTTCTAAGGTGTACAATTCTGCAATATTTTATCAGCGTTACCAATATAAGAGCCCGGTAATTTCTTCTTACGGACCTCATTAGAATACATTAACTTTTACGTTTTATATAAATATCTGTATAATAATATGTTAAACATATAAAACTTTAGGAAGAAAGAATGTAAATTATAGTAAATATTGTATCAGAATCCATTTGGTAAATTAGAGGAATTAAGGAAGCACAGAGACAGACACGAAAAGCGACTTTATTCCGTGATATTTATGATATAAATTAATAGCGCCCAAGTATTGGTATTATAATAATGAAAGTAATTTATCTTTAAGAAAAGCACAGTCACTATCGTCCAGGTGGACACCTAAGTAAATCTCGGCTAGATCATTGATCCCTGTAAATGGAGAAGCCGGCGCCGGTAGTGGGAGGAGGCAAGCTCCGAAACACCTGCCGCCCAACTACTATGCACAAGTGTTTGCCAAACGTATCAATACGATTTACATAGATTATAGAATCATACAAAGTTGAACTGTATTGTAAATGTGATAAAGAATAAACTCATATAATCCAATACATCGTTATTGATGTTTTGTAATTGCAATCGGATGTGCAACCAACCTCGCCAAGGCACAAGTCTCGTACAGATTATCTTGAAAGCACATTAACTATAGACGCATGAGGCTGTTTATTAAAACCATTTGTGAACTGTGCATTTTCCAAGTTAACGGTTTTCTATGGTAACCGATACAAGAATAGATATACTATATACATAATTTAATGTATTTAATTTCTTCGAATAATCATTAATTTACTGTGCTTCAAATACACATCACGCCTTCTGCTTGTCATTGACATAGTAAGAATTAACTTAGTCTTTGCTTCATTGAAATCGGTCTACTCTAACAAAAGTTATTGTAATTTGAATGACGGCTCGAGTTAAGTACAAGAGAAAAGTGGATAAGTAAATGGAGTAGTCCGGTGAAACTATTAAGAGCTTGCTAGGTCAATAGCGTAGTCAGTTCGAGAAAAAAAAGGAAAATGGACGTATGATTTTATTAATCACTGTTTTTTTTATTTAGGGTTTCACGCAGATGAAGTCGCGGGCACGGCTAGTGTATTAAGAAATTCATTGAAGTCTGCCGTTGTGCTTTCATTACGCAAAAGTACTGGATAGATATCGACCTTTTTTAGTTTATCTTCTTAGTTACTTCTTCGCCCTAATATATAAAAATGATAGCTTCATTAAATGTAAAGTTATTACATTTTTATATGTACTTTAAATATGTTTATAAAGAACTAGCAACTTTGGGCTAACGCTAACACGTAGCGGAAGCTCTCAAGAGGAAAAATAAACGATTTTCATACATCTTCATCGGTGCTCCGATCCTATTAATCGTAGCGTGATGATATATAGCCTATAACCTTCCTTGATAAATAAGCTAATATATAACACTGAAATAATCTTTCGTAATCGGACCAGTAGTTCCTGAGATTACCCCCTACAACGTCATAAACTTTATGTCTTTATAATATTAGTCAGATATATTCAGTAGTCTGGCGAAGCTGTTAAAATCCTACTAGGTAAATTGCGTAGTTAGTACGAAAAAAAAACCATATACATACAGTAATATGTTTTGTTGCCATGGAGAAATGGGGTAAACGGTGTGGTGCTTGTTTTTTCGTATCTACATAAAATATGTTGTTAAAATAATAAACAAAGCAGACGACGTCGCAGACTTCAGTTAGTTTTCAATAGTTACTTGTAATTAAAAGTTAGCTAACAAATCTATTACTCACTAAATTGTAAATAAGAATAATTGTTGCTACAAACCGAATCAATGTTCAAAATAAAATAGATCTAGATAAAAAATCGAAACTTTTCTTAGTTCATTCTGCTTGCTTGTTAAATTGGCGCCAACATAGTTTTGATCTTTGAAACATGTTCGTAATTATAGTTAGTCCGGAAGGCATGCGATTTCGCAATTTACATCATAAAATAATTATTGAATTGTGTATACATGTAGTTACAGTCACGTCTTAATATTTTAACAATCAGATATATCTGTAGATAGTTATTTTAGTTTTCTAATTGATAATATTTCTTCTTAGTTTTTTAGCTTTCTGTTACATTAACTCTGTGTTCATTCCGTCAAATGGGTAGTGATTTAATTCTTTGTACTCGTATAAACATTCAATTACCTACGATATACGATTTAATGTCGCCTTTAGATATATCATGATGGTGTGTCTGTTATTTCGTATTATTCTTTTCCTAAAGTAGCTGACCGATCTTAATGCATTTTTTTTGTCTTCATGGGGTTCTTCATAACTATAATCGGTACCAGTATGTGGCGTTCTTGTAAAGATATATTTGCTTTAAAATCTTCTCTACTATTTTTCCCTACAACATGTGTATTCGCAAAATTCTCTCAACATCTCTAATTTTTTTTCTAGACACCGTCTGCCTACTAGCAACGCTATTTATTGTGTTATTTCTAACAAAAATTATAAATGCGAAAGTGAGTTTGTTTTTTGTTTGTTTATTACGCTTTCAGGCCTCAACTACTCAACCAATTGTCATGATTAAACCAATTATTTTGCACATCTAAACGTAGTACTTTGAAAGTACAGAAGAGTACATAGGGTACTTTTCATTCAGAAAACATATACCGCATATACTATCAAATCCGGCGAGCCGGCGGACGTTGTCCTGTCCTGTTAATTTAATATAGACAAATTATAAACTTAAATCTTCCTCAAGTATCACCCTATCTACTGGTAGAAACCGCATGAATATCCATGCAGTAACTTTTGACTTTATTGCGAACAGACAGATATACAGACGCGGCAAAGGACTTTGTTTTACACTATGTAGTGATATATACACGATAATCAAAAAGATCTTAATATCCTGACACATAAGCGACACATAGAGCACTTGTACTATACTATATCACAGCTACCATATATGATGATGTTCTTACCAAAGTATTTGTCTTTTATTTTCTCGAACTGACTACGCTATTGGCCTTAATTTTTTGGTCTTTACAGCTTCACCGCACTACTCAAAGTATTTGTCGCCCACCAATGGAACCTCATCAACGTACGTAGGGCAAAGATATGCTAAGTAAGTTTTAAAAATATATTATTTTATAATTATTCCCAAATTTGAAATTATAAATAATATTACAAATGACTACAGTAGAAACTCAATCGCAGCAATTGGTTAAGTAAGCACGTAATTATCAAACACACTCTAAGATCGTTTATTTCTTTAAATATTTGATTAAAAAAATATCGCTCATCGCATTAACCAGAAGTTTGTTATTATTTATTTGCGCATTAGTCATACAAAATACATAAGTATATTCACTATATGCAAATACGAGTTTTAAACAAGCTACTTATAATTGCGGATAAACGAAGGTATTTGTTAATAACTGACCAATAAAATATTTAAATTTAAAACCGAGGTGTGCCTTTTGCATTAATGTATCATTAATATTATGAGTCATTCTATGTGAGTTTGTGAGCTGTCGATCAGGGCTTAAACTCGGCCGCTTGGTCACACAGTCCAACACAGTCTCTCACGCCTGTCTCTGTGTTGATCCGGCGACAACATGTTATTACGAATAATTATTTAATTTATTATTACAAACAAATGTTGCTCAATATACGTACTTTGTGCTGTACGTATATGACTCACTTTAGTTTTTAAGTTTTAACCCATTATAAAAATGTACTTTTTATTTTGTTGGATGTAATAAGTCCACGAAGATTGGGTTTACTTGGAGTGAGGTGAAGCGTCAAGCCATCGACAGGTCGAGATGGAGAAGCATTGTGTCTGCCCTCTGCCACGACAATTTGGGGACATAGGATCCCGAGAGAGAGAGAGAGAGAATAATAACGTTTATTGTACATATTACAGAATTAGTTAAGTAGGCATTACTGGTCATTAGATCTGTATACAACGAATTTTGTACATATTTTTGTTGTACCTGTCCTTTGACAACTGTATTTTTTTGGGTAAAAGGTAATCTATATCTTTATCTGGACTTCTGAGAATGTCTATTACGAATGATCGATATTAGAAAAACATTAATGTTGACATTGATGTTAATATCGATCTGAAAGCATCGATATATGATAAACATCGATAGCAAAACATCGATGTTTTAGTAGCAAATAAAAATGTCTTTTCTATTTATTAAATATTTGTTATTGTCGAAGGTAAAAAATTAATATTTCCAGTATTATTGGGCACACCCAGTAAAAAAATGAACTTGATCAGGTGTTTTCCATTTTTTCTGTTCCGTTGCTCGTACTGGAGTTCACCAACTTTGAAGAAAAGCCTTTCTAAAGCTTTCCCTTTCCCTTTTTCCCTTAGAAAATGCAAAGAAAAGTAACTATTTGTACGGCTTATTTCGGTTATGTTGATCAGTATCATCTAGTGTGAAGCGGCTAAACTTGATAGTTATCTAGTCCCTAACTAGTACATCCAACGCTAGATGATCCTAAATACTCTATATGATATTTCGATGTTTTGTACCCATAACATCGATATGTCGATGTTATCGAAATTAGAACATAAATGTCAAAACATCGATTTTTTTCAGCTAAACATCGATGAATATCGATCATCTGTAATGTCTATGCCAAACTTCATGATAATCAATTTAGTAATTCAAGCATGAAATTGTAACACTTGAAGAAACAAATTCACATTCGTATTCATAATATTAGTAAGGATTTTATTTCAGATTCAGAAATAATAGTTAGATGTATAATAAATACATCATCCAAAAATCCATTTTGTATGGAAATCGAACATGTGAACTTTAGCTCAAATTTCCAGATTATTAATACTATAATTTCGCTAGCGAAATTTGTTTATTTTTAATACATAATATAAGCAGTGCTTTTTTTAACTTTTTTAATGAATATGTAAAATTAAAAATACCTCATTTGTATGTAAAATTATTTCGCAAACCTATCTTTGGCATTTGGTGTTTTTTTAATCCCTACAATTTTTTTAACTATTTTTATTGTTAGAGATCGATGAAAAACATATAACTAAAGGAGTTTTTTGTCCTACTTATAGTACGGTATTGTCTTGAGGGGCTTAGATAGCTTCATCTGACTAAATAGTTAAATCAGAGAAATTTGAAAGTGTTTCATGCATGTATGGTTGACCTGTAGTTACATTATCTTGATAAAAATATTATTTGATCTTTTTCCTTTATTACTAAAACTTATATTGATAGATATATAGCAACTATATAGAGTATCTGCATTAGGGTGCCCACACATTGAAAAACACTGGTTTAGGAATAACTTCTCACGCAGCTACTTATGACTACAAAGTAACAGGAAAGATGCTACCAACAACGAGTAAAAAGACCTTTTACCTTTTAGGTATAGACACTTGATCTCCGTGACCCGACTATAGATAACCACAAACAATTTATCAACTCTAGCACGTTTATTGATATTTCCTAGTAACCTCCCCTCTACAGCCAGCACCTTTCTAGCTTTACAGTTATAATTACTATGTTCACTGTTACTACAAGTGAGATTGTAACCAAAGTTTGCCCCTGCGATAAAATTTTTGTGCAAAACTTTGAACATTTAATTCGAGAATTATCCAACTTTACTGTACTGTACGAAGAGACAGCATGTAATGCTTTGTGACAATTTTCGTATATGTCCCTTCGATTTTTTAGGCTTGATGGAGAAGGAGTCTGCTATCAAATTCCTTAATTTTGTCAATCATGTGACCATTAGTCTCAAGGTATCTAACGGAATTTGGAATTATCACGACTCTCTGGCTTGCATCTAAATTATAACTGACAGATCTTGGTGTCTTTTTTGTAATGCTCATGTAACGTATCAATAGAAAGAGAAGCGACTTGTATCAAATTGCGATCGACCCTCTCTCTCTTTATCTATCAATCTATCTAATCTAATAACTTTAAACGAGCAATTCTTGTATATTTTTATATTGTTATATATTCAGGATCTGGGAAACGGCGTCAGCGATTTCCGTGAAACTTAGTATGTAGGTGGTTTTGGAGACGATAAATAGATTATCATACATTTCATTCATAGAACACTTTTTTATCTGAGTTTTCAGGCAATGAAAAAATATAGCTAGAATATAAACGTAAATTTCGCCGCCGCTGTCAAAACAAAAATAGCTCAGATGGAAATCGGCTACTTCGAAAGTCCATCTAACCCCAATTCGAATCCGAGTGACAGCAAAAGAGACATCTGTTTAATTTTGTGAGGCAAACGTAACAGTTTATTTTAATTTAAATATGTCTTTTTAAAGAAACAAGCTAGATCTTCCAGGTACTATTTATTGTTAATCCAAACATCTTTGTGCGAAAAGAACATCGAAAAATAGTATAATAACAATATAAAAAATATATTAACAAGGAATTTAAAACAAAACGATTTTTTTAATATCACATAATCAATTCCGTCTGCCTTCTTACAATATCAATAAAATCAAATGGAACAAACAAAAAAAAAGGTCAGCTTCGAATGGTACAAATGAAGTCGAAGCAATTTGTCTATAGCGATACTGTATTGTGTAGTTCGTAGTGTGTGTAGTTCCTCGCCACGCTATAGTTTCGGTCGTGTCGATCTAAAGTCCAGATAACGATCATAATGACCAGACGATCGGATACTCAAAACTCGCTTCTGATATGCTACTGCTAGTAAGCATCTACATATCGGTGTGTTTTGAGGTGGAGAAACGATTCGAAAATCTTTAATGCTTCTCATTTTAAAATAACTACGGTTCAGTACGTTGTTATCAATCAATTAAAAATAATTGTATCTCATCTTAGAATATCATTTTCATTCTTAGGTATATATTAAAAATAATTAAGATTTCTCCTTATTTTATCACTATGAACGTATGTTTTTGAAAAAAAAAACCTTAAACCGTGTTGAGGGACTTTTGGTAGTAGAAAACTTATGGGTTCGCGTCACTGATTACCTTGACATACTCATGGAGTATTACGCTTGCGTCAGGCTAGCGACGCGTAGTATAGTGATCTGTGTAAATGTAATATTGATATTTTGTTTTAAGCTTGTAATATTATATAAGTATTACTTAAAGTGCCAATAAATGTGAAAACCAGCTAATGTTAATAATTCTAATTTATAAATTATGACATTTAAATAATTAACTTTACTGTGTTTTGGCAGGTACTCCACCGTGGGAGTTGGTATCACGCTTGCATGCCACAATGTTTTTCTGGCAATCGGAAAGAACCACCAGGGGAGTGGTAACTACCCTCAGAGAAAAGGAGAAATTCAGATTACACCTTGAAGAATGTGTGCTACAAATCTGATTGGAAAATCTAGCCTCACCGACAGCCGGATTCAGAACGTTTGAAGCAATTCGCCCAGTGCTAAGGAAGTGGATGGAACGACAGCATGGACCACTGACTTTTCGATTGGTCCAGATGTTGACGAATCATGGCTGTTTTGGGCGATATCTGCACAACATAGCCAGAAAAGAAGGGACACCTAGATGTCACTATTGCCAGGAGTGTGATATGGACACAGCTCAACACACGATGGAGGAATGCCCAGCTTGGTCCACAGAGCGTTCAGAGCGTGTGGTAGCGATCGGCTCTGACCTTACCCTACCAGCTGTGGTGCGCTC
>JACEII010000006.1:681042-691135 GCA_014332785.1 Antheraea mylitta
AAAAAAAAACAATGTTTTATTATGAAATTTTGATGCAGGATGCGATGGTGGTTACCAATTATCATTGTGTTGGTATCTCGCGGGGTGGTCTCACAATACAGAGAGCTACTTTCCTCTTGTAAACATGACTTCCTCTTTCGTAATTATAAACTAACCTTGATAAGTTTACGCTATTCGAGGGGTATTATGGAGATGTCAAAAGCATTCTTTAAAAAATAAGGAATGAGAGCTATAAATAATCAATTAATTTATCAAGAACAATTATTCCCTTCCCTATGACAGTTTCTAAGTGTGGCTAGTTTTTATAAATCTAAAAATATACCGATAAATTCTCGAATACATATCTCGAAAATAACGTGATTTACATACGTACAATACCAATTTTTATGTAAAACTTTTATCATAAGTATAATTAACTAGCTTTTCCGAGAATTCATTTGCATGTTGTTCGGCGTGCTCAGGAAAAAAGTTGCCTATTTCCTTCTCGAAGATCCAAGCCTATTATTATATTAACTAAATGTCATTATAAACAGTTCAGAAGTTTAGTTTTAAACAGTTAATAATTCATTTCAATTTCATTATTTAAATTGCTCTCATTTTGCGCTCATTAAGGAATGCATTCCAGAATTCTAGTATATGTGTCATTAATGTTATTGTTTCATTAATTTGTTATTTATTTAAGTATATATAGTCAATACTAAAAGCAATATCAATGAAAATATTTTTTACACCTGTTTTTTAATGAGTCGTTTTCTGTTATTTAAACAGGTATTTATTTTTATTATAGAATGTATTTTGAATAATGAAACATAATTAAATAATCTAAAAAGAAATTCATGAAAAAGATTGACTACATTCACTAGGTAAAATTGACCTAACATTGTCATATAGTATTGCAATATTTTCTCAACGAGTGACAGTTAAGAGCGATAGTTACACCGGTACGTTCCTATTATCTGTCGTGTCACGTTTATTACGTATCACGTTCTCCTTTATTAATTACTAACAATTTACCGCGGCTTTGCACGCGTTTTCTAAGCAGTAATTATTTTGTACTCTTTAATTTGCTTCTATACATATAACATAATAACTGGCTGGCCGTCGGAAAAATGACGAATTTTCATACATAATTTTCCTTCACCTTCAACGGTAAATTTCCCGAGGTCTTTTCTTTGTACTTAACGTAAGAATAACCCGCATTCAAATTAGTTTAGTTAACGCTGCGCATTGGTATGTTAGTCAGTTGCTTTTTATATATGTAGATTTAAATAATTTTATATTATTGAGCATGTTTTAAAAACAGGGTATACACAATATTAATTCTTATTTAAATAATTGTTTTCTGCTTTTTAGTATTACGTGGTGAAATTTTGCAATGGTTTTTAAAATATACTGACAATATTGTGGCAGACATATGGTATAGATTCGTTTAAAATGGATTATAAATTTGTATAAAATTGTACGAAATACAAATTACAGCCAAACAAACACATAGATAGAATGGCTAGTAAATATTGCATTTTCATTCAATTATTAAGCGTGCTTAAACCGATAAACAAAGAATGAATAAAACTTGTTAATATTAGGAAATAGTCTTGCTTTTAAAATTTTAAATATTTTAATTGAGTTACGATAGGCTTCATTATCATAGTTTGTTAGTACATTACAACGATAATCAAATATGCAGTATAAGTTAGGTGTTTTATCCAGTAATTCCTGGAACCTGTAGTTGCATTACGTATCGGCGCCTGATTAACAGACTCGAACTCAAGACCTCTTGTTCTCCGAACATGTCTATGCGACGCGTGCGCGTCCTTTGATGTGCGCCGACAAACGCGCCGCGTTCTTATCTCGTCTTAAGTCGATTTTTGTTCTAACAAGTGACAATAATGGTATTTGTGGTTGATAAATATGGATTTTACTGTACTTCCTGAAAATGTAACATAGGGTATACAAACACTAGTCCTATGTTTGAAGTTCTGTAGGTGGTAGAGCTCCACTGAAGCTATTTTTGGTTTCAGCATCAATGGGTCGGCTCCTCCGGGGTAGTACCACCCCTCTCACAGATAACCGACGTGAAATAACAGTGCTTGCATTGTTTTGTTTCGTTCGGTCAGTGAGAGAGCCGGAGGCCCACGTCCCTTCCTCTTTCCTTCTTTCCCTTTCCTTCCCCTCCCCTTCTCCCATATACAGGCTGGCAACGCACTTGAGACTTCCCTGATGTCGCTAGTGTCTATGGACGGTATCACTTAACATCACGTGACCCACCAGTTCGTTTGCTTACTTTGATATGAAAAAAAAAGTTTATATTTATTACAATTTATATACGAAAATAATATATTTATGAAAAATTCGAAATTTATTACATTTGCCCGTACTTAATTATCTTACTTAATTTAAATAAACAGTAAAAAATGCTAATTAAATCATTAATTATTCTTATAAAAATAATCTAAGATATTTCAGCATTGCATAAATGTACAAATGTTGAAAACAAAGAATCAAATATTGGAATTTAAGATTTTAATATTACTAGTACAATATTCGTTCTAAATTAAAAATAAATTCTGAAGTTTTAGACCAAGAAGATGACAAATAAAAATCAGAGATTAATATTTTTTATGGTAAGTTTTAATGTTATCTTTTTGGAGAACTTTTTTTAATTTGATGTATAAATAAGTCAGTAGGTATCCGAGACTTTGTTAATGTGAAAATTAAGTTAGTTGTTTTATGGAAGTCATGTATTTCATTTGGTGGCTCTATTTTGATCACTAAAACCTTTTTAGCGATTTCATGATGCCTCTATTTATTTTTATTATTATTACTTAGTCTCTATAGATAACAGTGATTATATGTAGCCTAGACAATACTTTAAAATCGAACAGGACAAACGAAATACACTTCAGTTTTATTTATATGCATAGATTATAATTACATGAAAATTGTATTAACATAGTAAATTATTTATAACTAACAGGAATTCGCTCATAGGAATAGAAACGAAAAGTAGGAAAACATTGTTTCACATCAGGAAAGTTTACAGATAACAATATAGATTTCAATAATATAATTTATCATGCGCGTCTATACAGATAACTTCTGTACATTGGATTTACATTTTTAATCTGGAACTTAAAAGCTTGCAAACAGTCTGTGGTAGACGCTCACCACCTCCTCATTTGTACTGAAGTACATCGTTGACAGATCAGTTCTATTTTGACAGTAACGACAAAATGGCCGCCCGGTACCAGGAGCTTGTTATTTAATTAGAGCTGCATTAATTACGTAACTGCCGCTTCCGGCGCGGCGCGGCGTGGTGCGGGGGCTCGTCTGCGCGACGAACCTAGTTTGGTTAGCTGTTTACACTACTGTGGTTACATGTATGCATTAAATTTTGTGGTTACGAGCAATGGCAATTTGAAATGTTATATTATTTCGTTATTGAAGGTATTAATCACCATTGACTTCCTCACTTGCTGTTATTTCGAAATTGGAATATGTACTTGTTTAAAAAAAAAAATAAGATACAAATAAAATTAATTAATTGGTTGTGGAAGTAAATTGAATTGAGCAGTAAGTTAACAGTTCTTGTATAGTATAAGTGACGCATTTAAGCAGTGAAGTAGGCATAACTTAATGGACGGATAATAAATTATAATTATAACTTTTTTATTATGTACAATTTTCGTATAACATACTTTAAACTATTTAAGCACACTAACTAAGCGTAGTTGTATACTGTAAAGTCGAATAAAGGATTAGTATAAATCATTAGTTAGGAATTATTAGTTTTTCATTTCCTTCTTTCAACCACTGTCATTACATAGCATAAAACAAAGTCCCCTACCACGTCTGTCTGTCTGTCTGTTCGCGATAAACTCAAAAACTACCGAACAGATTTTCATGCGGTTTTCACCAATAATTAAAGTGATTCATGAGGAAGATTTTGGTATATAATTTGTAAAGGATTTTTTTATAATCAAGGCGGGACAACGTCTGCCGAGCCCGCTAGTGTATTATAAAACAAGTATAATAAATAATAGTCCTATTTGGTAAAGTACACCCTATTCAAAATCTTTAACTACAACTCAAGTCGTAAAGGTTAGTTAACACTTAACTTTTCTGAATTCATAGATGGTACATGAATACAGTGCTTTTCTTAAGAAAATAAAATAAAACTAAAGCATATTCTCATCAAATATCCATTAATTATAAAACATTTACACCAAAATATGTTCACGTCGAATTTAAGAATTACTACGGTATTATTACGGCTTCTGCTTATGTAGGCAATTTCGCCAGTGTCAAAAAAGATTGATTGTAATAACTACCTTTTTATTTCATTACACATATTTCTTTTTTTTCTGTTTCTTTGTTAGTACGCCTATGCGAAGCCGGGGCAGACAAGTAGTTAAAATACAAGTAGTATTCCATACCATCATTAGTTGATTCTAAATTTAGTACGGGCTGAGAATAGTCCTTTCATAAAACTCCTTAATGTTTCGTTCTAGGTCATCGATGAATACCTACATCACTCACTGACATCAGCAAGGTCAAAGTAGTGAGGCAACTCGCCTCGCGTCCCTTTCCGCTCCAAAAACTGCGTCGGTTATGCAAACCTCTTCGTGTTGTGTTCGTTTACTTTATAATATCTATATGATGATCGTGTTTTGTTTTAGATGCTTATATTTTTATACCATTCAAATTCATATTCTTATAAAAACTAGAGGAAGCTTAAATATTGATCAACTAATCGATTAAACAATTTTTTTTTACAGGAAATCTTGAAAATCGGTGTATTAAAAAAACTTGTATATTATTCATGTCACAATTTTTCATTATTATAACGGGATTTAAAAAATCATAAGCCATAAAATATGACAAGCTAACCGGAAATGCAGATTGTAGACGGGCGTGCGCGTCGGCCGGACGTGCTCCCGCGCAACTGGGTCAGTTTATTTCTGTTTTGGCGGGAACCTGGCCGGAAGGGACGCCATTGTGGATGCGCCGGGAAGCCCGGAAAAACAGCCACCGGATTTCTTGCTAGTTGAAATATTACACGACGATGCGGCGAACAGTGAGGTATCGTTTATTCTGTGGCTACCACATGACACCGAATCGTCGTTTTTCGTCGGAAATCAATGTAGCCGAAAGATCTTTGTTGCCATTTACGAAACATAATCCTTACATGACCATGTCAATGTTAAATTAGAAAGGAGGGCTTATTTCATTTATGTATATATATAATATTTTAGTGTTATTTAAAATATAGTACTTGGACGATCGAGCCTAGCTAGGTTCTTTAAAAAAAAAACTGTTTTAAAAAAGTTTCCCTCACAAAATTACTAGTTGTTTACCAAAAAAATAAAATAAGATATCCCTTTTGCTGTCACTCGGGTTCGAACTGGATTTAGACAGATTTTCGAAGCAGCCGATTTCCATCTGAGCTATTTTTGTTTTGACAGCGGACGCGAAATTTACCTTTTATATTCTAGATATATTTTTTAATTGCCTGAAAACTCAGATAAAAAAGTTTTCTATGAATGGAATCTAGCTAGATCGATTTATTGTCCCCGAAACCATCTACATAATAAGTTTCACAAAGATCGCTCACGCCGTTTCCGAGATCCTGAATATATAGCAATATAAAAATATACAACAATTGCTCGTTTAAAGGCATTAGAAGACAAGATTGTTCAATTATTCATTTTATAGTGTACGTGTGAATATGAAGATACCATACTTTCCAAACTGTTGGAAATAGGGGAGCAAAACACTTGGTGTGTATTGATGCGGGCGTTTGCAATAATAATCGCAAAGGCCAAAAAGAACTCTTAATTAGAATCAATTAAAGACAATTTAGCAAGCTCAGAAAATAAACGGCCACTACACAATATACGTGATTTAAACTTTGATCTCTGAATTGTTTTATTAAATGATATTTTTTGTTTGTATCTTTCTGAGGGGAATTCTTTGACTATCGCAATTATTTTTATAAGTTTTGTTAATATTTCAAATTGACTATTAGCTCTTACACTTTATAAAGTGTGTTGTCTACAGAATTTAAAGTTTAAGAAATATAATACAACTTTTTTATACAAAACTAGCTTTCGCTCGTGGAATTGCTAGCTTTAATGTAAATTTGACCTATTCCTCGTGAACAAGTACATTTTGTCTGAATGAAAGGTGAATGAATTATCTATATTCCAGACAACATGTATGCAGAATTTAATGATGATCGGTTGAGTGGTTGAAGCGTAAAAGCGTAATAAATAAACTCACATTCTTGCTTATAATATTATTAGTAAGGGTAGGCAAATGTGTTTTATGTAAGAGAATTGTATTTTTCGAACTTTCACCGATCTACTAAAGGTGAGCGCTTAGGGAACTCAGCCGATTTTATTTGGGCAACTAGTTCAAGGGTGCACGGCACAACTCGGCTTGGGCTGTTGCCTGATACATGCAATTCGCAACCTTTTTTTTACTTTTTTTTTAATCTAGGGGAATTTCTTATGTATACGCCACCCTCTCGGAAGAGAGGGTGAGTTATGTCCGACTCGCACGGACCAAAGTCCCACGGTGTACGTCTGCCGCTAATCAGTTCTAATAGATTTATTTATTTTTGTTTACTAAAAACTGATGACCTTCAGTGTTATCATTAAACAAATTGGATTTTTTTTTATTTCATGAACAAGTCCAAACCTTTATTTATATAGTTTTTACGTACTTCATGCTTTTTAAACAATCATTATTGAC
Organism: Antheraea mylitta; assembly: GCA_014332785.1. Lineage (NCBI taxonomy): Eukaryota > Metazoa > Arthropoda > Insecta > Lepidoptera > Saturniidae > Antheraea > Antheraea mylitta. Next base: position 687,799 of record JACEII010000006.1, read on the forward strand.
CACTAGTTCTAATTAATGAACCATAAGTCTACAACGAATGCTAATATAAATCCCGACCTAACGTATCTTTTTACGTGTATACAGATTATCCTCATGAAGTAAGTCAGTAGATTTTACTACTATGTAAAGTTATGTTATACTGTGAAACATGCTTATAAGAACATCTAATTGAAAATGCATTAACGAAATAAGTTAGAAGCGGTGATGTCTGAGGCAGGGTTCCAAGAACTGTTCCCGCGAAGGAAACATTACAACACAGTGGATTAATGCGTCAGACGGATAGCCAAACTGCGCGTGCGCACGCAATGTTAAACTTATGTCACTTGGCTATAATGATGGCATCAAATACTATAAACGTTCTAAAGTTCAATCCAAGTAGTAGTTAAACGGATTTTTTTATAAGAGTGCTTCATGACAATCTAGCGTACGTTGCAATCAATATCTTCAGGCGCACATAAAGCAATTGGTATCATCTCCGAAATAACAATTCCTCACAACTCACAAGGTATGTATATTACCCGTAGTGTTTTAACAGTGTCATCAGAAATTAGGAATTTTTCTCGAACAGTATATTTTAGAAATTTGTACAATGTTTCTAAGAAACTTCAGGCTTTCAGACTTCGCAACTTATTTCAGTAACACGTGTTTCCATCTGATCTAAACATTATTGGTTGTAAAATAATGTACCATTATTTGATACCGAGATTATAAGTTTGTTTAATCATTACTATATTTATAGTTAAAAATGTGTAATAATCATTTTAAATATATAAATATAGTACTATATTTTTTTGTATCATGGCTTAGGGATGTTGCTATGCGTATTGTTAAGCATAATACTGTTTATAGTAAAACGCTCAATGAGTTCAGCATCAGATTAAACGACTTTATTGGATATACCACAGATAACACATATCATAGACTTTTTTTTTAACTTTATTTTTGGCAATCAATCTTTCAGGTTATTACTGCCATTGTCGAGTAATCAATAATATTACAAGCGTCGTACGATCATTACAATATCAAGCGTCGTATCAATCAATATTCTAACAAGATGGTGGATCTCTTGTTAGAATCCTCCAGGGAGTTTTTGTGGCACCTCGGAATTTCATGCTCCGTGATATTATTTTCCATTCACTTCACTTATGCACAATAAACTAACCATATTACATAAAACACCACCAACTTTACACGATATAGAGTCAAGTATCACAAGATTATGAATAAAATATAAAATCCACTACATGACAGACTGAAATCCCGTCAAAAAACTCAATCATAGACTTATTATAAATCGATTAGGATAAGTACACAGCGAACAACTAGATGTCACTACTGGTATATAATAAGATATTTTGATACATTCGATTACCTTAACAGTTTAAGAACAACGGCAGTCACCGAGAGATTTGTTGACCCCGAAACGCTATACAATAAAAACAAGTCACTATGACGAGTTCATCACCATTTTTATGGTGGTGGCTTCATATCACATGGTCGGGTACAGACCTCCAGCGGTCCCATGAAATATTATACTACAATTAATGTAAATCTATCCAATTATAAGTAAAAAGGTGTAGATTTGTTACCTACACGATATTTTGAGAAAACAAATGGTATGATAACGTACACATACGTAAAATAATATTGTAACGCCACACTGTCTTAGATAAAATGTGGAAGTACGATGGCATATTCTCAATATTGGTGGTGAAAAAGCAATAGTTAAAGCAAAAAAGAAAACGTTCCCTAGATCTGCTCGTCAAAAATAAAGGATAATCAAAACAGTCATGACATCTTGCTTTGTTTCTTTGTTTGACTACTTTTGGAAAAAGAATTCCGTTTTTTTTTAAAATAATATTAATTTGAAATTAGAATTCTTAGCCAAACAAAAATTATTTTGATTTGAAATGGCCAGTACAGCAGAACGGCAATTTCATAGGTAAAAACGTTTATGTACGCCCAACAAAGTGGGCACGGGTCAGCTAGTACTGTATAGGTATATTTGTATTTGTGTGTGACTGTACACTTTCACAATTGAAAAAAATTTAACACTTTTTAAACACTAATCACAATAGAGAAAATCGTATCGAATTTTGAATACGTCATTGTACTACTGGATTTTTTATTCGTTCTGTGTTTTACCAGCGACCTAGACGGCTTCCTGTCTTTGTCGAAAAATTGCTTAAGATATCCAAGCGAGATGTCATTCGCTTCTTTTCCAAATGTTTTCAGTTCCGGCTTCGAATATAACATTGCTAAACTAATGTAATAGTAGTTGGCCTTCATAATTTAAATACATTTTATTCAGTAAATGTCATGAATTGACGCTAACGTATGTTAATCAAGGATCATTTTCATATTCATGACATCGTGAAGAATCTGTAAGAACACTTGATTTAAAAAGGTTACGTTTAAAATGCATCGCGTTTGTTGAATGTTCGCCATCTTGCTCTTCTGTCTCGGTTTGGTTAGGTTAGGTTAGACTTGCGAAAACAGGATAACGCGAACTTGCCTCGGTCGAACGCGGTGCATTTAGTACAAAACCTTTTTAAAGCAAATATTTAATATGTATTTAACTTTTTTGTAGTAACACCGTATTTGTTTAGAATTCATTTTATTTTCTTTAAGATGTGTTTAAACCTTAACCTGTAATTAAAAACTATATTGACAAACATACATAGATTGTTATAATGTTACTTATAGATATTTCCTCTGAATTACTAAATCTATTCAATTTATTTATCTACTAGCCTCTGCCGACGACTTCGTCCACGTGGAATAGCTAGTTTGGGTTAACGCTAATACGCAGAGGAAGTTCTCAGATGGAAAAAAAATCCTGATTTTGAAACATTTTTCGTCGGTGCTCCGCTCCTATTAGTCTTAGCGTGCTGATATATATATATACCCTATAGCCTTTCTCGATAAATGAGTTATATAACACTGAAATAATTTTTCAAATCTGACTAGTAGTTCCTGAGATTACCCCCTACAACGTCACAAATTCACAATGACACAAACTCACAGACTTTATTTTTTTATTAACCGACGAAAAAAACGGACGAGGTTCTCAATTCGTCGCGTATACTTTTTTATGTATGATCACGCATAACTTTTTACATTATTTGTTGGAAAGGGTATACTCCGAAGTTAGTCCCATTTCAATTTGGAAAAAAAACTTCAACCCTAAGGGTATGAAAATTGACAATGATTGATTACTCACGCACTGATTATGTCTATGACCGCGCATAACTTTAGACAGAATAGTCTGAGTTAAATTATTATCCTTTGATTTGAAAGAGTATATCCAGAAGTTGGTCCCATATACATGTAAACA
>JACEII010000006.1:691145-836692 GCA_014332785.1 Antheraea mylitta
AAGGGTAGGAAAACGGGGCATGATTTATAATTCAGCTTCTGAGTTGTGTATTACAAATAAATTAAGCTTGTAGTAATTAGTCCACAAAAAATTATAAAATAAAAACTTTTCAACAAAAAATTAAACCGCCGAAAAAACTGAAAAGCAAAAAATAATAAACCTTTTACTGGATTCATCTTAATAACTAAGTTCTAAAACTAATGTAAGTATACCTAAGAAATTTTGAGTCGGCGCCAAACAATCAATGAACAAAGATCACTAGATTACTTAAATTCACACAAATAACCAAATCAAATTAAAAATGCAATTTGAAATCTCCAGCGGTAACGTGTGTGCCCGTTCGGGTTGCTTCGTAAGCGCTCGGCATGCAAGGAGTGTGTCACGCTGCGCCGCCGCCACGCATCACGCTTTACGTAATGAATTAATATGATTGTTTAGCGCCGACTTAAAATTTCTTAGACCCGATTAGGCCTCCCACGGCAGCGGCTCAAACCTAGGTTCGATCCCTCGGTAGGGAGCCCTTGAGTGCGTTGCTTGCGCGATACGGTGACACACAAATATACATCACTGCTAAAACACTACGCGATCACCCCCACACACGTGCACGCCTACACGCTTACACATGAAAGTGGAAGGGTTTACTTTTTTCCCTCATCGAACTGAAAAACTCTCAATTTTCCGATAATAAATATATGGAGGAGTTGTTGAGGCGTGTATGCTTGGTACCCATATACGTTTCAACAACTCATACATATATGAATAGTTAGCTAGGTTAGCTAAGATAGGTCGCGATTTTGCATGCAACAGGCAACAGCCAAGCCGAGGTGTGCCGTGTACCCTTGAGCTGGTTGCCAAAATAAAATCGGCTGAGTGCCTTAAGCGCTCGCCTTAGTAGTCCGGTGAAGCTGTTAAGACCTTGCTGGGTCAATAGCGTAGACATTTCGAAAAAAATAAAAAAATCTTAGGTATACTTACATTAGTATAAGAACGTAGTTATGAAGATGATTAAAGTAAAAGGTATTATTATTTTTTGCTTTTCAGTTTTTTCGGCGGTTTAATTTTTTGTTGAAAAGTTTTTTTATATTAGTATAGATGAATAAAATTTATATGTCTATTTTTGTTCAAGATAATATCTGAAATTACTGAATCAATCTTGACATGACCTCTACTGAAGAATTTTCAGAATATTATCTAGGCTTATATCATTAAACTTTTCCATTGCGACTAAGCAGTATGGTAATATTTATTAGAATTAACTTAAAATCGATAAAAGGCAAGTAGAGATTAATTATTAACGTGAAAACAACAATAAATAAAAATAAATATTCAGCAAACTCCTCATAAAGCAACAGGACCATTTACACAATAACAAAATTAATTCAAACTATTTCATAACAATAATATATTGGTTATTGAACGAAATATTTTTTGAAGTTATACTTCTTTTGGAGCGTTAGGGTAAAATATAATAGGCATGAGAGTAAAGTATTACGATGCGCGCACACCGTCACGAAAAACCGACACCTTGTAATTAGATATATTCAACATTTTGTATCTCTGTATTTGTTGTTTGTGTTTCTTTGTATTACAACTTTCAATCGATTAAATACCTTTTTAACCGACTTAAAAAAAAGGAGGAGGTTATCAATTCGTCTGTATGTTTTTTTTTTTTTTTTATGTTTGTTACCTCATGACTTTGGACTGGCTGAACCGATTTTGATGATTCTTTTTTTATTTAAAAGCTAGTGCTTCTCGTGTGGTCCTATTTTTTTTTGGTCCAGTTCTGTCAACGGCATCCAGTGCAAAACCGTATAAGTGTTAAATTTGCATTTGGTGTGTATACGACAAATAGACGAATAACTCAATATCATGCCAACCGATTTCGATGATTCCTTTTTTATTGTAAAGGATGTTCTTCAGGGGTAGTTTGATGAGAGTTTGGTTAGGTTCTGATTATGGGATCCGTGACAAAGTAACACAACTTTCAAGAAACAAACCTACTCCTTTCTTAAGGGCCGGCAACGCATCTGTGATTCCTCTCGTGTTGCAGGTATCCATGGGCGACGGTGATCACTTACCATCAGGTGACCCGCATGTTTTAGAAAAAAAAAAAATTATGTACACTTAAAATGGAAAAATAAAGTAAATTTTCAAAAAAAAGTATTAACCGACTTCAATATGTCATATGCCAACCGAAAATCATATCATCTACATCTAGGTACAAAGGCACCGACTTCCAATACATCTCTTGGTAGCACACATATTCATATGTTTCATTAAATTTGGTTAATTTGATAAATTATTTATTTTCCGGTTTTTAGTGCTTTATTTTTATGCCTCTGATCAATATTGAAGTCGGTTAATACTTTTTTTTTAAATTTACTTTATTTCTATTTTTAGTGTCGTTTTTTCTACAAACGTAGTAGAATAAGGCAAAAGATAAAATTTTTGAAAATATTTTATCTTGTTAATCCAAAGAAGTATAACTTCTAACGCGTGTACATAAGTACACCCACATTAATTTTTTTTTAGATATATTTTAGTATTTATGCTCTCAAAAAGTAGTGTCAAAGGAATTTATGAGTTAGTGTTTATAATTCCTGATTAAAAAAAAAACGTAAACAAATTTTTTTCGTACACCTGAGGACACAAACAGAAATAGCTGGTGATAAAGATTACATCCACATTCCACGGATGTAGATTAATCGTTTTCACCTTGAACTTTATCAATATTATTACTGTTTTATTTCAAATATTCGTCGTAATTAATTAGTGTGATGACTAATATGCGTTATAAAATGATATTATAAAAGTAAGAATTAATACATCCTCCCAAAGATTAAAAAGGTGCAATATTGGTATAAAAATCTTAGCTGCACAGGTGTATGTATTATTTATTTGAATATTTAGCAGACTTCCCATGACAAGGCGTTTTATTATTTTAAGATTAACTTGAGCTTGAGCTTTAGAGTATCATCATTTTTTTTTTCATCTGACTACGCTATTGACATAGCCAGGTCTTAACAGCTTCATCGGACTACTAAGGCCAGCGCTTAGGGCACTCAGCCGATTTTATTTGAGAACTAGCTCAAGGGTCCACGGCACACCTCGGCTTGGGATGTTGCCTGATACGTGCAATTCGCGACCTGTCTGAGCTGACCTAAGCTAACTATTCATACATATGTGAGTTATTGGAACATATATGTGTACCAAACATACATATCTCAACAACTCTTACATATATTTCGTATCGGATAAGAAGAGTATCATCATGTTTTAGGTTTCGATGCTACAAACGTTTGGTGGTATTATATGCACATACTTATTTTATACTAGCCGCGCCCGCGACTTCGTCCGTGTGGAACCTCATGTAAAAACAGGGATTAATAAAAACATCTGAATGTATTGTCTTATCCACTTTTCTCTCGTATTTACGCCACGTCGTCATTAAAATTATAATAACTTATGATAGAGTGGACCGATTTTAATGAAACACAAACGAAGTTATTTTCGAAGATATGCTTATTGATTTTCTTTGTGTGCTTTTATTGCGAACCCAGTGCTTTAGCAGTGATGCATATTCATATAAACAGGTAGGCAGACATACATTTCTAAAAATGATTAAAATGTATTTTACAATAACTTTTTATGGATTGCACCGATTTTAATGAAACTAAAATTAAATATTACTCGAGGAAATATGCTTTGTGAATTTCTTAGAGGTTTTATCGTAAACGCATTACTTTAGCAGAGATGCATATGCAAACAAACAAACAGACAGATATTTCTAAAAATGATTGATATGTATTTTTTACCTTGTTCAAAGATACATGCAACAATTTTTTAACAAACATCGCATAAATACAAGCACGTTTGATTTACATTCTCATTATATGTATAGATTTAATCTCCTTTAACTTGACGATTTTAAAATATAATATAGTAAATTACTTATTACTTAAATTACTCGGTTTAAGTAGGAACACAATCTACCGTATAAAAGTGAGAAGTAGGTACTTAGAAGTGGCGCGGATGTAGAAAATATGTTACTTAATGTGATCGAAGCCAAGGAATGACACTGACATTGGTGCAGGAGTCTAGTGTTCTCCTTTCTGTAATTATTGCATTGTGTGTAACGGGTTTGAATCATTCATATGAATTTTTTTTGGACCATCCGTAAATTATTGATGCACGTCTGAGTTTGCCAATTTTTTTTTCTCGAATTGACTACACTATTGACCGAGCAAGGTCTTAACAGTTTCAACGGACCACAAGAGTGTGCCCATATTGCGGAGATTTTTGTCTTTTATTAGAAATACGCATACTTATGCCTAACTGGGGATAGTTCAGGGGTTAGTGTAATCGAAAAACTAATAGATTGACATGGGTTCAACTTCTTGCGAATGAATCGAAGCTTTTGGTGAAAAAAAATGGTGCTGAAATTATAATATGGTGTTAGTACATATTTTCTAAAACGACCTGTCTTGACCTTGAAAATCTGTCTCCCAACAATTTCTGATATGTTCCAGCATTTGAGAGCCAGCCCCTCTTAGTTAAGTGTGTTTACCATCTTGGATTGGAGCGATTATTGTAATAATAGAAACAAGCGTAATGATAGATAAATATCGATAAAGGGCTCGGAAAAGTTCTTGCCTTTTCGAACAAATGAAAGCAAATTATGAAGATATGAATTCTTCATTTCTGTCCCGTACGTCTAACCATCCGATAAACACCTTTAATATCTCACATTTTTGCTCAGTTATGTTATAAACTGTTTACATAAATTGGCGTGTGTTATATTTAGAGCTGGTGCCATAAAAAAATCAATTACTCCCTTCTCTTTAAATAACAATAAACTTAGTGAATAGTGGCTCATAATTATCATAAGAGCCAACATGTTTAAGATCCGTAATTGGAAATAAATTACTTGAACAGAAGCGATGTTCGTTACCACGCGCTAAAATATTATTCAGATGTTTATTGTATTATGGTATTATAATTAAATATATCGACTGGTAAGTAATCTGTTGCTAAATAATTATATCATATGTATACTCGGGCAGCTATCTTTAAGAGCTAGTTCGCATCTAGGCTTATACCAGGTGAAAGGTTAGACACTAGCAGTATTCTAGGATATGACACTTCATGGTCACATTTAACACATAAAATAACAACATTAAAACCAAATACTAATAAACAACTAAGATAATTAATTTAGAGTAAGTTAAAGTTTGTTTTAAGACTTTCAAAAGTATAGGCTACAAACGTGTAGATAAAATAATAAACAAATAAAAAATTAGGTCAAATATTAAGTACCTATTTTTTGATTGATTTAGAACGAGAATCGAGAGCAGAGTGTCCTTCAAAAATATTGCTACTGTTTAAACAGTCACCTCGTATAAAGGTATCTATATGTATTGCCTTTAGTAAAATCGTTTAAAGTTAATAACAACTTTCTACTTACTAGTTTTTGCTCGTGATTTCGCTCTCGTTAATGTAAATATTATTTAACACTCTGGAACAGCACACTTTCTCCTACAATCTTCCTTATATCAATATATGTACTCCTAATAACAGGTATAACTAGATGACATGATTATAGGTTGGGCAAATAAATAAATAAATTCACTTTTATATTTGTTACAATATTAGTTAAGATGTCTTTGTTATAAAAAGTAAAGTTTTTTTTTGGATATATTCTTGGGATCTCGTAACTGCTAATGACATTTAAACCATTCTTTCATTGATAGATTTCACACCCCTGGGGTTACAGAGGTTTTATTTTATAGTGATAGAGTTTTACATAGTATCTAATCTTTACCATCACGTCAGCCTGGAAGAGACCCATTGTAATGCCATAGGCCGCTTTTCTAAGGAATGTAGAGAGGTAGAGGCAAAATCACCATATAACACACGATACGGCTGTGTTTTCCCGCCTTCGCACTTCGAAACACTGCACCAAGCCACACGGCTCACCCATCTCTATTACTTTATATAAGGTACTGGTGCATATTACTCAGTTCCCGCTTAGCGCATTTTCTGACTTATAGTTTGTATGATAATTGGTCTGCTGCTAAGAGTTGTAGCGTGATGTTAAAGACCCTACAACTTTTCTCAAAGCATGTATTGTTAAATGCAAAAAAAATCTAATCTAAATAGTTTAAGATTTTAACGCATTCAAACAAATATTTAAAACAATCTCACGAACTTTTTAATATTAGTGTGTGTAAACGAAATCGCGAGATATTAAGTTATTTAAGACATAAATAAATGTACCAAGATCATAAATAGAAAATAGGCGTAAATCCATATTTACTTTGATCAAAAGAGATTGTCGTTGCCGTCGTTGGTATATTAATGCTTTTAAATAATAAGGGCTACATTATACACATCCGAATACTATGGCATATATTATTATTGTTATATGAGTATTATTACCCTTTATTGTGGAGCTTTGCAGTGGTAGAGCCACGCTGAAGCTATTATTGGTTTCAGCATGAATGGGTCGGCTCGACCGGGGTCGTACCACCCTCTCATAGAAAACCGACGTGATGTAACAGTGCTTGCGTTTTTGCGTTTTGTTCGGTCAGTGAGAGTACCGGAGGACCACCTCTCCTCACCTTCCTCTTCTCCTTTTCCCTTTCTCCCCCAACACAAGCTGGCAACGAACTTGCGACTCCGTTGGTGTTGCAAGTATTTATGGACGGAGGTGATCAACTAATATCAGGTGACCCACCTGTTCGTTTGCCTCCTATGATATAAAAATATATACATTGATTGTGGGAATTATGTACCTATTTATTAAGTACATAACATAAATCATACTAACCGTTTGTCTAAACAACCTGATATGTGAATCGTATACTTGCCGTAATCAGTAAATAAAAAAGTTCGGATTTCCGTAGTATCGATGATTAAAAAAACAATAAGTTTGTGCAAATGTCTCGTTTAAAGTAATATAGTTCCATAAAAAATAATAGTGTCGTAACTCCTCAAAATTATTTCCCATCGCAATTAAATATAGCGTTTGATAAGGGATACTTGAGTTGGTAAATAATTGGGCCGAGTGTTTAACACTCTGGTCATTAACTGTGAATTAATCAATGCTAGAGGCACGCCCCTCAGCGCCTCCGGGTGTTTGACGGATAAAATCAAACTAAGAAAGGTCTCCGTCTACGTAGGGGCCTATTAAATTAATTCTACTGTGTATATTTATACATTACTTCTATTGATGTCTGTATCTATGACGTTGTAAAGTTTAGTCATGTCTTTTAAAAGTCATATGTAAAATATATATTTCAAGTTAAGTATTTAGGTTTGACGAGCTTTAGTGTTGTCAATAAAAAAATTGGGAAATACCCTTTCTCCCCTTTAAATCGTTATTCCTCATCCACATCGAGAATATTTGTATGATAAATACGTACATATTTGTGCATTTTTTATACCTTATTTGAACTTCTAGCACTGGACAAACAGTCCAAACTTCCTAGGTAAAGCGGTTCTATGGTCTTTTTTGAAAGAAACCGGCAGGTATGTCATTATGAACATATACATGCTTCATATAAGACGTAGTATTATTTCATAGACAAAATGGTAAAAGTTTTATAAATAAATTAATTATTGAAAAAAAAAAACCTTGAATATATTTTTTTTGTAAACACTCGAGCTTTTAAGCCACTAAAAATTATTTACGTAATAACTTTACAGAGTTGTATAGAGGCGAAAGGAGCTGAATTCATTAATAAAGATCAAAGTGCCAATTTCCCTGTGTCTCTCTCTGTCTCCCTTTGGTGGCGGAATCTAATTTTTGTACCACTTTTACGGAACGCGCCCTCGGCGCGGTCACTCCGTAACATTGTTAAAGTAATTAACTATGGAGGTTTTAAAACTTTCTAAAACAATGCGTTTAGTGAAACGCTTTTAAGGTTGACGGTTCATTTTATTAACCATCAAATTCCCGCGCGTCGGTCTGCAAGACCTACGACATAGGTTTTTTTTCTTTATTTCAAAACGCTGGGGATCTGGACTTTTTAGTAGCTGTATGGTTCGTGAGCTACTTCGAATAAGTATACTGTGAAAGTTCGTACACCTATCTGTACACGACGCAGATCGGTCCGTAAGACCGAAGATGCTATTATAGGAGGGCTGAGTATTGTAGGAAACACTTCGTTTTTCAGATTTATTATTAATATATGAAATTCTAGGAGAAATTCAAGTCAAGGTGACTTTTGCAACAAATTCAACCACTTTCATAACTTTATATTACTTTTCAATTTACTAAAGTGAAACTTGAGTTTTTTGCGGGATTTTGGAATGCCATGTAGCCATCTATATTGTGTAATATGTTGGTAGTGCTATGGGTAATACTGTTTGGTTATTGTACACAAGTGAAGTGGATCGAAAATAATACCACGATGCATGGATTCCGAATTGCCACAAAAATTCGCAGGAAAGTTCTAACAAGATGGCCACTATCTTGTTAGTTCATTGAAATTATATCAAGAAACTTGTGATATGGTTACTCACTTGACAATGGCAGTAAAAGTCTACTAAATAGAAGACTGGTTGCCAAAAATAAAATAGAACAAAGAATGAAAGAATATCACGAAAGAAAGTAAATAGGCAAAGCCAAATAAATAATTATTTTTTGTAATATAAGTTAAAAAATAAAAAACAATTCAACTTGAACTGAATTAAGAAATAATTGTTGCATTCATAGGATCAAACTTTTTGGTTATTTACTTTTATATATTATTTTTATTTAAAATTGTCATATACGAAATACATGTACGCGTTCATGTGGTACATAATATATTAAATATTTGCTTAGTTCGCTTGGATAGCTTAGCACGATATGCGGTATTGTATTTAAGGCAACAGCCCAAGCCAAGAACCATCCACTATGAATCTCTTGCGCTTGTTGCTATTGAGACAGAGTACTTTAAGCGCTTTACCCGAAAAACTCGGTGAAATAGTCAAGGCTCTTTGCGCTAACAGCGTATATTCAATTTGTTTTCCTCCATCGAAGGACATGTTTTCCAAACTCACTACTACTGCCATATTTTAACTTCTAAAAGTTATTGAAATTACGGTATTATGTATTAAAATAATCGCGGAAACATATATTTCATTAGGCGTTGATAAACTTTGTTGTTATAATTCTTATGTAAATATCTAAGAGAGTGGTAGTATCATAGATTATGGAAAGGCGGAACTTTCACAATAACGGACTACGCGGACAGGACGATGTTTACCTGTGTGTGCGTTTCAAGTGTTTATAGTAAAAACATGTTACCCAACACGTTAGTGTGCGTGTTCAGGATCAGTGGCCGGCGCGCGCGCACCTGCCGCGCGGTTCCCACGCCTCACCTCCCGCGACTCGACCCCTATTGCCGTGACGTCATATCCACATAAACAACGGTCCGCAAACTAACCTTGTCTTTTTTGTGTATTAGTTAAATTGTCTATGTTATAAATTATTTGAATAGTTGATTAATGGATTGATAAGCATTTCTACACTATGAAAGCAAATTTAAACAAAAACACTAGGAGAATACACGTCGGTTCCGACAGGCATATATCGGTTTTACAAAGATTTTAAAAAGTTAGTATCAGAATATATAGTTATTATGATAATTGACTAAGTATTAACTCTATTCTATGACTATATAGTATGTAACTATATACATATGTTAAATATCATTTGTGATATCTAACCACGGTCTCAACTATCAGTTGAAAAGCGCCAGGTACAATATCTAAAATAACTACAATACGAATATAATATATTACTTTTGTTTACTGAGTTATATGAAAATATGTATCTTATAATGATTTCATACAAAATCTATTAAATAAACCTATAACAAAAAACGATATCAATTGTAGATTAATATATCAGAATAAACTATTAAATACATATTACTCACACAAAATAATATTTAGAAATAAACGTCGATAATCTAATGTCATCTTTTGTCAGATTATGAAACTATAACCAGATTTTATTTAGCGCCATCTAGTGACAAGTACTTGCATTGCATTGATAAAGCCGAGAGCAAAATGAGTTCAATGTCAGTATTAATACATAGATGGCGTTGTGTCAAGTATTTTTGAGTTGCGCAGGATTCATTTTGTTGCTTACAGTAATTTATCCTTTTTTATTATCTGTCAGGAAATTATATATAAAATAGGTTATAAAATAATTTGTACTTTAAACTCATTTTATATGTCCACAAATTTCTTTCAAATGTATAAGGAAATCTTAACAGGATAATAATGATTTATTTATTTAATAATTCAATTAATGGAATACATTCTTGGAAGTTTTACAAACTTCAAAAACTATGTCAACAAATAATGGGATGAAAGCATTAAATTGAAATAAGTATATTGAAACTGATATGGATATGCAAATGCTTACATCAACTATCAATTAATTACCATTAATGTGGAGGTGCACGTAGACATCATATCAATATATTATTATGATCTTCACAGCGTATTGGCCCACGCTGTGTTTAGAGAGCATGTCTGATTGATATGGCTTATTTATTATATATGTAAAGTCAACATACGATCTGTCTGTGATGTCAAACATAGGTGTGTAACAAACTTGGTTGTGAACTTTTGTCATTTAGTTGTTTGAATTTACTTTATTTTCTTCTTGTAGATAAATAAGAATGAATAACATTTTTGATTAAGTAAACAATATTATAGCATTCTACGATTTAATTTTGTAATACATAAATCCTATGATAAATGTATAGGTTAAGAATGATTCTGACTTGTTTATAATATTTTAAATACAAACCGTTTTTATATAGAATTTTCCCAAACCGTATGATTAATAATTAACAATAAATTAGTTATAAATCCACACGTAAAAGAGCATTAATATTTTTAAAAAACTGCATAGGATAGGACTACATATTGAATAGGAAGCAAATGAAATCTAACACTTAGGAACGTTACACGTGAGTTATTCTTAGACATGATCTGAGCTTTGTTTCATCTTCACACAACAAATAGTTCAAAGAAGAGAGAAGTTAATAAAATAACACAGTGATTGGAAATTCAAATTTGAAAAATTGGCTAAGACGTTTTGTGTTTTTTTTAATGACATACAAAAATATAAACAGAGATGTTCTTGAGAACAGACGAAATGAACAAAAAATGTGTTAAAGCATTAAAAATTTATTATTTTTAGATATTACAGTTATCTAAGTCTCATAGCAAAAGTTTACTCGTTAGCCTTACTCAGCAGAACTGCAGTATGTTAGCAAGTACCTTTTCATTTGGCGCCTCTATAGTGGGTGTATATTTTAAGCTGCGTAAGTATGTAGCCAGTAATTTGCCGCATGTTGGCAAGATTTCAAACGTCTCTGGCGTATCATAACGAGGCAGCAATGGATTTATAGTCAACGTAAATCATATATTAAGGCACAAACTTCAGGATAATGCGGGAATTTATTTTACAAGAAGTTGGAAGAAGCGGCCATTAAGACTGGTATTATTAGTACCTGTTTCATTTGCTGCGGACGCTTATAAGTATAATACAAGAGTTTTTGGCAGGATTCTAGTCTGTCATGTAGTGAATTTTATATTTTATTCATAATGTTGTATTATTTGACTCTATATTTTGTAAATTTGGTGAGTTAGTTTAATGTGTATAAGTGAAGTGAAGGACGGAGCATGAAATTCTTAGATACTATAAAAACTCCCTGGAAGGCTCTAACAAGGGATCTACCATCTTGTTAGAGCATAGAAACAATCTCACACGAAGCTTAATATTGAAGTAATCACACGACGCTTGTTATATTATTAACTACACGACAATGGCAGTAATAATCTGATAGATTGGTTTCCAAAAATAAAGTATAATATAAGATTGCATTATTACTGCTTAATTTTAAGCGATTATATTTTCCAGGGTTTTTACCAACGCTATCATATCTCACAATATTTACAATTATTGAGATAATGCATATATATGTATAGCGTATTGAAAAATGACAACAAAACAAAAATAACAATAACCACAATAATATCATATTATGTAAAACTATAAAAAATAAAATGTAATAAAAATAATAATAAAATATAATTTAAAATAAACTATAAAATGTTATATTATAATCTGTAAATCATATTTCTGTACGACTGTTAGACGTAAAAGGTTTAACGAATATGGCGGACTAACACATTTTCGATCACGGTGGTTAAAAATACTCGTTGCTGTATATAATGCATATTTCATTTAAATTTAGTTCTAATTATACATACAGATTGAGTTAGTGTCTGGTAATAAGTGAAAACGTTTAATTTTCAGTCTGTTTCCTTTTCCGTTATTTCAAACGGTAGTAGGTTAGTAAACGTTAGCGGTGATTTTTTTTTTTTTCGTTATGACTACGCTATTGACCCAGCAAGGTCTTAACAGCTTCACCGGACTACAAAGGCGAGCGCTTAAGGCACTCACCCGATTTTATTTTGGCAACCAGCTCAAGGGTGCACGGCATGCCTCGGCTTGGCTATTGCCTGTTGCATGCAAAATCGCGACCTATCTTAGCTAACTATTCATATATGTATGAGTTGTTGAAATGTATATGTGTACCAAGCATATACGCCTCAACAACTCCTCTATATATTTATTATCGGAAAATTGAGAGTTTTTCAGTTCGATAAGGGAAAAAAAAGTAAACGCTTCCACTTTCATGTGTAAGCGTGTAGGCGTGCACGTGTGTGGGGGTGATCGTGTAGTGTTGTAGCGGTGATGTACATTTGTGTGTCAACGTATCGCGCAAGCAAGGCACTCAAGGGCTCCCTACCGAGGGAACGAACCTAAGCTTGAGCCGCTGCCGTGGGAGGCCTAATCGGGTGTGCGGGAGCGAAATTAACCCCCAGACCACGGCGGCGTGATCTGTGGTTACGCGGGAGTGGGCGTGAACACGCTCTGTTTTGAAGGACAGGCTGGTACTGATCGTTCGCTGACGTGATTGAATCAGGAGGGTCGGTAAAAATGTATCGCGGACGTCTTTTATAACGCGCAGCGTTAGGTACGGGTTCATAGTTTGCGGCGGATACCACTAATGGACTGGGATGATTCGCGGCTTTTTCAAAATAACTAATTGTGAGTGATTTTACGTACACCCAGATAGAAGGGATCTCTAGGTCTCTATGGAGATTGACTCTCTGGATGTGCCACGGGGCGTCGGTTACTTTACGAAAAACACGATTTTGGAGAACCTGCAGCTTATGAAAGTTATCTTCGGACATATGCGCAAAAACGGGGCAGCTATATGTCATCACGGGACGGATACACGTCTTCTACGAAGTGAGCTTGTGTCTGAGGGACATCTTATTCTTGTGACAAAGCAACGGATGGAGGCGACCCAAGACCATAGCGGCTTTGTTTCGCACTCTGTCTATATGTGAATTGAACTTTAAATGTCTTAATGTAACACCGAGATATTTGACCTCTTCGACCCAAGGGATATCGATTCCGTATAGCCTGATGGGCTCAAATTTATTAGCGCGTTTCGTGGGATCGAAGAGTATTGCGGCACTCTTATCGTTAACTTCTATGCGCCATCGACGAAACCATTCACCGAAAGTATGAACGGCTTTTTCGATGCGCTTCCTAAGAAAGTCTGACCGCCAGCCGGAAGTGTAAATTACGGTATCGTCAGCGTAACAACTTACCTCGACCCACCGAAACCGAGGTAGGTCATTGATGAACAGATTGAAGAGCGTGGGCGCGAGTATGGAGCCCTGTGGCACACCTGAGCGTATCGGGTGGGGCAGCGATAGTTCACCATACACTCTGAAGCGGAATGTCCTATCAGTGAGATAATCGCGGATAATATGAATTAACCTATCGGGTACGCGAGATTTACATAATTTATGGATGAGCCCTCCGTGCCAGACCTTATCGAAGGCCTTGGCGATATCGAAGAAGACTGCAATTGTAGGTTTCGGTTTACGTTTTGGATCGGCGTTAAATTTAGAAAAAATGTACTCCGTGAGGCGGTGTACTTGATTCGAGCAAGAGTGTTCGGCACGAAATCCGAACTGCTCAGTTGGTATTAATTTTAAATCTGTAATCGAGAACTGGAGACGGTTCAGAAGGAGCCGCTCGTAAAGTTTTCCCAAGGTATCTAACAGACTAATGGGGCGATAGCTAACGGGAAGCGTAGCTTTCTTGCCAGGCTTATGAATACCTATCACTACGGCCTTTTTCCAGACGGCCGGAAAATGACCCTGGGACATGGCCGCATTGAAGACGCAGACCAAAAGAGCTATGATGCGATCAGGAAGGAGTTTCAGAACCTTGTTCCTGATCCCATCGGGACTTGGGGACTTCCTAGGCTTGAGATGCTTGATTGCGCCTGTAACTTCATCGAAAGTAATCGCGGTTAGGGTATCCGCCGGAGGAGACGCGAGTACATGCTCCGCAGCTGATTCGATTAATCCGTTATGGAAAGGGTCAGTGTTATTAGTGTTTGGCGAGCACTGTTTCTCTAAGCTTGCGGCAAGGCATTCTGCTTTATCTATGCTATCGAACGCGGGAAGCAACCCGGGGCCTCTGTCGAGAGGAGGCATTGGAGTGACCATATCTGATTCGAGAGTTCGCGCTAGAGTCCAGTACGACAGGTGAGACGGCTGGAGACCCTCCATGAATCTGTCCCACCTGTCGCCCCAGATCTCAGAAATACGAGACTTGACTGTTTTTCGTAACGAACGTAAACGATAGCGATTCTCTACAGACGGGTAAGCGTTGTAAGCTCGAGCCACGGCGTTCTTTTCCGTGATCAACGCTCTTACGTCGTCAGGGAGTATAAAACGGCGATCGTTCGCCGCTTGTAGCCGCCTCTTTCAAGGTCACCCTGACGGCGGTCTGGAGATAATCAACCATGGAATCGATGGCCGAATCCGCGTCGACTTTAGGCACCAACACGTCCGGAATCCTGTCTAAACTACTAGGCGACGGATTTTCTTTAAAATATTGAACAAGTTTCGCGTAATCAGCCACCCTAACCAACGGCGGGGTGAAGTCTGAAGACGGTGATCTGAATCAAGTTCGTTTATGACTTGTATGAGTCGTATAGGAAACGTGATATTTTTTAAGAGAGCTGTGACTAAAACTGTGGGTCGGCAATGATCTTGATAGTGCGTGGGTTCCAAAGGGGCTATGACGTCAAACGCGAGAACCCTACCTAGTTCGTAGAGTATCCTTCCGTTACGAGAGGTACACGGACTATTCTAGATAACGTTCCCGTTATTGAGGTCCCCCGCTATAATAACTGAATCTCCTAAATTATGTAGCGCCTGCAAATCGGATCTTAGTAATTCTTTTTCGGTGGCAAATACGCGGAAACTAAAATAATATTCGAGGACCGGTCATACCTAATTTGCACACTGACACTTCCATATTGGTTAGCGCGGGCGGATCTAACGGCATGCAGTACAACGAACGCCTAAAATAGATTAACGTGCCACCCCCGCAGGTGACACGGTCGTTCCTGACTATACAGTAATTTGCGATTCTCAGATTACGCATACTCGGTTTTAACATCGTTTCCTGAATGAGGAAAACGTCAATTTGTCTATCGCGCGAAAAGTCAGCTACTAGATCGCGCTGTGTCCGAAGGGATCTCGCATTGAAAAACGAGAAACATAGACCGCGTGGTTTTACTTTATTAAGACCCGTGAATTTTAAAACTTATTTAGAAGAGGTTGACCGGGCGAGACGCTGAATAGTGGCTCCGATAGCCGGGAAGCACGCTAGTGCGGTGAGAAGACCTAGCTCCTCCTCGAGCTCTACTATGGCGTGGAAGGCGAGGACATCCTTCATGTCGTGCTCGCGGAGTAGATGTTTCATCCAGTCAAACTTACTAGAGAGAGAGGATGCGGAAGCATAATCCGCCTGTGGCGGCGGCGTCTGAGGCTTAGAAGAAGCCTGAGGCTGAGGACGGGGGGTCTAGGGGGCCACAGGGGCCCGCCCGGGTGGAGCCGCGCGCGGCACAGATGGTAGCGAGCGCGGGCGCTACGGGGGCGCGGGAGGCGCCCGGCAGGCCCGGGAAGGCCTCCATGGACATGAGAGATGAAGGCGGAGGGCAGGCGGCGGCTAAAGGCGCCCTGGGCGCCTGCCTCGCCTGACGGGGACGTTGTGTGTGCGGCGCGCGGGGACAGCCGCGATAATTCGCGGGGTGACTCGCGTTACCGCAGAGCACACAGCTGGGAGGATCGGGAGTGCCAGGAGTGCGCTCGCACTCCTTCGTGGCTTGGTCTTTCAGGCACTTGACGCACCTGGGGCGAAGATGGCAATTCTTTGCCGAGTGCCCATAACACTGGCAGTTATGACATTGCGACGGAATATGGGTCTTACGTGGGGGCTCAACGGTGACGCCGTTGAGGTCGCACACAGTCGTGAGCGAATAAATGGCCTTGCCCTCCTGCGACCGGTCGGAGCAGTGAGAAAATATACATATTACATTACGGGTAACTGATTAACAAATACAGTTTTAATGTTCTGTAATAGATACAATTGAAGTGTATGTTGTCTGTTCGCTGGAATCTCCGAAACGATTTGACCAATCTTTTAGAGATAAATAAATGGCTCTTTAGAATAATATCTGGATTACGTACACTTCTTCTTCTTTTTCTTGTTTTGGCTTCGCAGAAGCACTTGCCAGTGTCAATGTTTTCTTTCAATAGATAGTACAATAATATTACAAGCGTCGTGTGAATAAATTTCAATATTCAGTGTCAATGTTTTCTTTCAATGGATAGTACAATAATATTACAAGCGTCATGTGAATAAATTTCAATATTCTAACAAGATGGTGGATCCCTTGTGAGAACCTTCCTGAGAGTTTTTGTGGCATCTCAGAATTTCATGCTTCGTGGTATTATTTTCCATTCACTTCACTTGTGCACAATAAACTAACTGTATTACGTGAAACACCACCAAATTTACAAAATATAGAGTCAAATAACACAAGATTATGAATAAAATATAAAATTCACTACATGACAGACTAAGATCCCGCCAAAAATTCATGATTACGTACACAAAAGAACCTTAAAATATGTATTAGTGTTGTGGGAGTTCAATGGTAACCACAAAATTATTACTAAGAACATAAAAATAGTCCAAAATAAATTTAAATAAAACATATTACTTTAATAAGACAATGAAAACATTTTCACGACAACAAATTAGTAGGTAAGAAATGTAAGCATAATGATAGTTACTACAGATTGATTTAGAATCGATGACAGAACTCATTTCGATGATTTTCGAAATTTCTGCCTGTCCCGCAGAAACTATTCAACTGATTTTGATGACATTTTGTGTACGTAATGGGTGTTCATTAATTATGTAAGTTGATTTTGAAGATTTATTGAGCCACCTCTTCGTCTACTGAGATGTCATGAAATTGTCTCGACTCCCTACCCCTCCCCTACGCTCACGTGAGGTCTTGCAAAATTTACATTTTGAGTACAAATGCGTTGGATTTATTCAGAAAAACACAGTATGCTTTATTATTTTTTTGCTTTTGAAGTTATATTTCTTCTGGCGCGCTAGGGAAAAATGATCACAGTAAATTTTTACGATGCGCACACCGTTACGAAAAACCGACATCCTGAAGTTAGCTATAGTTAACATTTTGTTTCTCTGTATTAAAACTTTCAATGTTTTAAGTACCTTGTTTCTATAGTTAATGTCATTTTTTCTACAAACGTAGAATAAGGCGAAAGATAAAAAAAATATTATTGCATATAATTCCAAATGTTATTCAGTATTCGCTGGCAATATTACCTGTGTAACAACTAAATCGCTATTTGAATGAATCTTTCACATCGGTTGATAAATTCTAACAAAAGTCAACTTTAATATCTATGCGGTATAAAAAGGTATAAAAATATGAAATTTATTATTGTGCGTGGAGCCGGTGCGTAGATTAGTATGCAAACTACAAGTCCGCGTCGTCGCGTCGGTGCGCAGGAGCCGAGGTGACGAACAAACCATTAAGATGCACGTTAGCAGCTCTCAGCGTGATATGAATGTAAAATAACTATCTGAATATGGTTTAATAATGTTATAAACGTTGACGTATTGTTATAGGCAATATTATAAAAAAATATTCTATACGTGCTTCAAACGATATTACAGCTTGGGTTGAATGTATTCGTCAACGTATTTTCTAATGTGTTGATATAGCTCTGAAATTTTATGACGGCCTAGTGGTTGCACACTCAAGCTCCGCGTTCGAAGACCTGGATTTGTCCAGTACAATGAACCTAAATTTTAGGTTAGAATATCGTTGTAATGAATTGGTTACAAGTTAGTTAAATATGTTCTCTTGAATGTCAGTACCTTCCAATAGTTTGTACTTAATTGTAGGTTTAGCGTATTGCCATTCTCTGATGTATCTATAACTTTTCTACGGCATATGCAAATTGATTTCTTGTTGTTGATGTGTTTGTGTCCCGATATATAACTAGATTTTGTGTATTCTGTGGTTGGCCGTTAAATATCTATATTTATGTATTACTTTATAAATCAACAGGGGTAAAACTTTCAAGATTATCATTAATAATTGTACATTTCGTGAAATAATAATACAAATAAAATAATTCCAACAGACCCAAATAAATGTTTTATGAAGTATCATTCCAAAATTGACAGCTTATAAAATTCATTAATTATAAATGTGTACAAAATGTTCATATTTAAATAAAGTAAAGTTACAAGTAAAGAACAATTGACGCTTAAAAAATGCTAGTTTCACTCTAAATACGGACAAAAGTAGAGTCCAATATAGAACCAATATTGTTTTATATATTTATGAATTATATCACTGGGACTTTCATTATATTGTTTTACAATATGTTTGTTGATAATTGAAAAATTGCTTCGTCGATTATTTATGATCTTGACAACACCTCACAAGTAAAGCTGGCCTTAAACAGTTTCACGGCTTGATCCGCACCTAAATTGACGTTACGTCACTTTCAAAATAGAAAACAGCTAAAATTCGAATTGAATAGAAGAAGTATAAGAGAAGAAAATTATTCTATTTCTGATTTTAAATTGCAGAAAGTAACGGAAATTCGCGACATTGTAATAATATTTGCCCGGTGCCGTAAATTTGATAAACACATGAATAATGTATGCAGTATGATAAGGAAGTTAGTAGGTTTCTTATGCGGATACATCAAAACGTTAAAAAATTTAAACTATACTGCTTTTATAAGTAGCGTTTACCCGTTTTTTAGCTTAGATGCTTTATTATAATACTTGATCAACTCAAAATATACAAAGATGGCTTACTGTACACTATGTTCTCAACGTTGCTAAATAATATAATTATGATGAATAGGTACTTAGAAGAAATAATCATGTTGTCTGTGATATATCTTATAAATCCTTAGTCATTTCATATTATTTCGACACCTGTAAGTATGGTAATATGAGTATGATACATTGTACATTATCTAAATTGATTATAACTGCATATTCTTGGTTATAAAAAAAAATTGCGGTCTGCTTGTTATGTACTGCTATTTTGTACAATTCATTTAGATTAATTAAAAGAAAAATTAAGAAAATTAATCTTAAGCATGAATTGATTATCGAGACCTTGCTATTTCTGTTAAAATACAATTTTGTTTGAGCCATCAAGTGTGACGTAGTAGATATATCTAATTTGGATATTAATTTAAAGTGGAAAGATACATACATTTTATCAGGTGAAACGCTGATACGATAAACATTGTTTTTCCATCAGCGTGATAAATGAATGAAAATGTATTGTATTTTTGGAACTAACAATGATCTTATCTTCTATAAATAAGCTAAGTACAACTACGTTGACAGTAATTCAAGGTAATCGCAATAATTAAATATAGCACTTATAATTTGTTATGAATGAATCGGTTTTCATAAAGAATTTGCATGTACGACTGATTAAATGTAATTTGATAATAACTATGTTATCAGGATATAAATATATTAATATGTACCTATATACATATAAAGTGTTATTTCATATGATATTCCAATGTTATTTGGCAATAAATAGATAACTAAACAAGTTCAGCGATTAAAAAGCAAATCGCAAACGAAATCGGACAACTTATAAAGCAACATGTCTGCCAACCGGTCCGCTTGCAGTACCAGGCGAGCATACACCGCAAGAGCTTTCGCGGCCGTCATTCACTAACCAATATGAATGGGTTTGCGAGTGTGTGCGTCGACGACGTCGCGACGCTCTTTAACGATGTGTGCAACATATGTTTATTTGAACCAGCATGGTAGGCATTCATGAGAATTTTCTTGTGTCAACATCGAAACTGGCTTAGACAGAAATAACTTGCCGCTTTGTGTTTGCAAAGTTGCGAACTGAAAGCTCCCCATTCATCAAAAGCGAGTCGTAGGCGATTGTAAATTTATGATGTCTAAATATAAAATGTTCTACACTTTGTTTTGAATTACACTTATAATATTCATTTGGTATTTGTTTAAATAATTCCTGTTTGTCAAATTCTTGTCTTTATTGTGACAATTATTATTGTCATGTTTGGTTTATAGGTTACTTATTCGAGTGATGATTGAATATTGAATGCAGTTTACCAGAAACGAAATTCAGGGGTGTAAGGGGTGTCAAAAATAATATCATAAGACTTGAGACACCCAAGCCAACCTCACCTGCGCGTGGTGCACCCTGCTGAATAACGAACGAGGCAACGGCGAAAGCGGGGTGGTAGGGTTTTACAGCCCGACTGGGTCGCGAACACCATGTATATGGCGAAAAAGCCCGTAATAGTGATTCGCTTCTACGGGTCGCGTTTCGGGATCAGCCTGTGCATATCCAGCTTTTTGCAGGCCGGCATGCTAGTGGCGAACGGCGACAGATAGTGTGTCAATCGGTGGTCGCTATTATTTTTGGATTGCACTGTGCTTACGATCAAGCATAGTGCCGTCATTTTGCAGTGCTACAATTAAAAAAAAATAGAAAAATATTTTCAATAATTTTATTGTACGCTAACTACTTCACAATTCGTATTATATTTTAAACGCGATACAATAAGATGTATATCACAAAAATATGATAAAAGCGATACGTAGCGATTTAATAGTTCAATTCCCACACAATCTGTTTAAACATGTGTTTACCAAAATTATTCTTAAGATGATCTCAGTAAACACGATTATCCTCTATCTCGGATCTGATATTTTATTATCAAGCTCTACGGAGCGTAATAAAACTTGAATTAAAGGCATATTTATTGTCAAAATGTCATCATTGATTACTATTACACCACCATCTGACACGAATAATCCAGCTTCCACATGTGTCTTCTCCTCATAAAAAACATCTTTAAAATAAAACGGACCAAACTATATTTAACTTTAAATTGTTAACTGGAAAGATGAAATCGGCTTAAACTTTTTTAAATCAGGTGACACATGAAACCGAGTTTCAACTTGATCGAGCATAAAAAAACTGCTTAGCACGCTACGATATTGTGTTACGTTATAGTGTTATTTTATATTATCTTATAAATAGCGAATAATGGATCATAAAATCATTTTATATCACTATGATTCTTGCTTTTGATAAATTACTTTTTAACACACATTTCAGATTTCATTGTATAAAAGTGATATCGATTCATTTGTTTTTGATATTAATTACGATTATTTAATCAGTATCGTTATCTTAATCATTATTTATTGATAGAGTTTATTCTTTTAACTAGATTAAACCAAATATGTATTTATTTTATTAGCGGTTTAGTCTTAATATTTAATTGAATATTCATAAAAAGTACTTGAATAACTGTATAACGAATGGTATAACATAATTTTTTTTTTCTCTCGAACTGACTACGCTATTGGCCTAACTAGGCCTTCACAGCTTCAGCGGACTACTAAGGCGAGCGTTTAAGGCACTCAGCCGAAATAATATAATATGGAATATTATGTTTAGTAATTTATAACGCAACTAACTTGAGCACGCGGCTTCGCCAGTTTTAATTTATATTTTATATTCGGGAACAGCATATTTTACTGGATCATAGGTATTTTATGTACTTTTCTGTACTCCTGAAAGTGTATTCGTATATGCAAAAATTCGTGATATTAAGATAAGTTATTGAGGCATATAAGCGTAACAATAAACCAACATTCTCATTTATAATATTAGTAAAGGTAGTTTAATCTATACTATAATATCATAAAGCTAGAGGGTTTGTTTGGTTGAAAGTGCTAAAGTCAGGAACTAGTGTCCTGACTTGAAAAATTCTTTCAGTGCTACATAGCTCATTTATTGAGACATTTATATCATTATGCTAAAACCAATAAGAGCGCAGCACCAATGAAGTAGGTTTCAAATTCGTTTTTTTTTTTTCGTTTTGAGAGCTTCCGCTGCGTGTTAGTGTTAGCCGAAAGTAACTATTCCATAAATACGAAGTCGCGAGTAGTAGCTAGTAGATTATCAAATACTATGTTTAGTATTTTATTACCTAACTAGCCTCTGCCTGCGACTTCGTTCGCGTGGAATAGATACACTAAATCCAACACTAACACGCAGCAGTTCTAAAAAGGAAAAAACATCCCGCTTTTGAAACATTTTTCATCTGTGCTCCGCTGCTATTGATCTTAGCGTGATAATATATAGCCTATAACCATCTCGATGAGCTATATAACATTGAAATAATTATTCAAATCGGACCCGGAGTTCCTGAGATTACCCCCTACAACGTCACAACATCACAAACTCACAAACTTTACCTCTTTATAATATTAGTATAGATGACGGGCCTCATGACACAGAGGTAGTATACCCTACTATTGAGTTGAAAGGAAGTGGGTTCGATCCCTGTCTCTGTCTTTTGTTGGAAGGAAAAGAATAAATAACATTTTAATTATGTAATCAAGTAAACATGTCATTAAATCAATTAAATGTATCACCTGTTATGTACACTAATAATACTACCTACACTTTTTTCGAATTTCCTGTCTATAAATGAAATTATGTCCTCTTATAAAAAGTATTCGAATACGAATTATTTTTCTATTATATTTAGCACACACTAATATATTATAACCCCTTAAAAGCTGGATATTGATTAATTTAGCACAGAATAATCCAATATTCGTGGAAATAGTTTTACTCATATTTACTTCGTAAGTATGCTAATTAATTGTTTTTTACACAGTTTTTCTTTACTCTAATATAATTTTAACAATGAATAACAAAATAGTACACACTTCCGTATTTATTTTCATATAAGCTATTACAAAATGTAAGCTTGTTTAAGCACGAACTTACTAATGTAATGAGACCAACAAACCATCGGCCTAAAACTGACGGTACGATGTTTATGAATTGTTAAATAATATTTGTTTTCTACGAAACGGTATGTAACTTTAGTTATGTGAGCGAAGAAAATATACATGCGAAGTTTTAGCAACATCCTGTGGGGCAATCAACAGAGCACCAGAGCAAGGGAAGTGGACACCGCAACATCCTGAGGTGTCGTGTGTTGTCAAGTTATATTGCTTTGAATTCGTTGGCTACGAGTTATTTTTTGCATGTAGATGCGTCATTTGTGCCGTTTATGCAAGATTGGTGTTGATTACACAATAAATGTATAATTTAATCAATACCCTCACAATATAATGAATATTTGATTTTATTTAAGTAACCGTGCTCGCGGCTACTTATACGCTTATTATTATTATACTAGCTGTATGCGCGACTCCGTCCTCGACTCCTAATGTAAAAAAGTGACTAATAGAATCATCTCAATTCCATTTGTTTCTCTGCTTTTCTCTAGTACTTAACTCGAGCCGTCATTCAAATTACAATAACTTTTGATAGAGTGAACTGATTTTAACGAAACCAAGACTAAGTTATACTCGAGGATATTCTTTATGATTTTATTGTGAACCTAGTACTTTAGCGGTGATGCGTGTTCATCCAGACAGACAGATATTTATAAAAATTGAAATGTATTCTATTACTTATTCCTAGACAAATACAACCTTTTTTTTCCACAAAAATCGAAGAAGTACAGACCACGTTAGATTTACATTCTTGTTATATGTATATATATACATAAATAGTCAATCTAAAGCACATTGGATATTATAAAACTCTTCTCTATCAAAAATCACTTAAGCGTACAAAGTATTATGGTAATCGCTCAAACGATTATGCGGTTATCAATCTAAGATATAGGTATTTACTAACATCCATTATATATATATATATATATATATATATATATATATATTCAAAAACAAGTATCTTAGAAACGATTATAGAAAAATGAACATCGAATGGTCATAGTTCTTTGTTACTTTCAGTAGTTTTGAATTGACAGCCTCAAAGATTATATTTTCATTCTTACTAATATTATAAATATGAACATGAGTTTGTCTGTTACGTATTTCACGCCTAAATTATTCAACTGATTATCATAAAGTTTTGTATATACCTTGTTAGAGGACCAATGAAATTTGGTATTTTCTTACTATTGCCGTGGAAGAAAACAAAACTTCATCAAAACTGTGGACAGAAACTAATCATATTATACAATACTGACAATTTAAGTAATACAGGGAATTAAATACGAACATTCTTTACTAAATGCTTATATAAACGTATTTTTTTACAAATGATGATATTTTCTACAGCGAGTAAATAGCAATATAGTTATACCATCTAAAGATATTTTTTTATAACATAGAAGGCAAACGAATAAATGGGTCACCTCATGTTAAGTGATCACCACCATCCATAAACACTTGCAATACCATGGAAGTCGCAAGTGCGTTGCCAGCCTGTGTTTTGAAGGGAAGAGGAGAGGTGGGCCTCCGGCGCTCTCACTGACCGAACGAAACGCAACAGTGCAAACACTGTTACTTCAAATCGGTTTTCTGTGGGTACTGCCCCGGGCGAGCCGACCTATTTATGCTGAAGTCAGTAATAGCTTCAGCGTGGCTCTACCATCTAGTAATTTTAAGTCGAACGTGTAAATTAAACTTTAATCGCATAAAATTAAATGTATGAGTTGCTTCTTCCTTTAATTATTTAATCAAAGGAAAAAGTACATTATGTATGCCAACAACTCGTAAAAGAATAGGATAATACGCTAAACGTTCGCGTATAAGAGTATTTTATTAATGAACGGGCAACATCTCATTGACCAAGCGTAGCCTAAACATGCATATTAATGAATGCATAGTATATACTTATAAACACAATATGTAATTATAGCTCACATGAGTCATATCACGCACGGGTGCCGAGCCGCCGCGCGACCAGATAACATGAACAGATCCCCGCCATTGTGATAACGATGTACTATTAAATATTTCAAATGAAAGAGAAATGACCTTGTTAATGCAAATTTTAAGTGATATTTATTTGTTTACAAGTACATTAAAAAAGCACAAGTAATAGGCACTGGCGTAATTATTCTGAGGCCTGTGGCAAATTCATTTGGATGGAAATCCAGTAAAATCATTGTTATTTAATTTTAGTAAATCCGAGTTACGTAGTATGTCCTGTCCCATAGAGTCCCATGCCAGATGCTAGTGGCATTTTGCCAGCTCTGCTACTCTATAGCTAGTTACGTCGCTGTTAATGACGTGTAATTTTCTACAAATTGAAGGTTCACTAACATGAACTTCAATTTTATTTATACTAATATTATAAAGAGATAAAGTTTGTGACTTTGTGAGTTAGTGACGTTGTAGGAGGTAATCCCGGGAAATACTAGTCCGATTTAAAAAAATATTTCAGTGTTATATAACTCATTTATCGAGGATAGTTATAGGGTATAATATCATCGCGCTAAAACCAATAAGAGTGGAGCACAAATGAAAAATGTTTCAAAATCAGGAAATTTTTCCCTCTTCAGAGCTTCCGCTGCGTGTTACCGTTAGTCCAATGTAACTATTACTACGCGGACGAAGTCGCAGGCAGGGGCTAGTACTTCATAAGAAAACATTAGCTTATTAAATTAAGCCGCATTGAAGTCGTTAAAAAGTTGGAAAATGTGTATTAATACATGTATTTCTGTTACAATGATGGTGGTATTTTCCACAACGAACAAATATAAATACAATAACACTACTTATTCCTACTTTAAAAATTGATTTAAAGTGATTTATTTATATTCAACATAGATTTAAGTCGAACGTACAAACATCTACGAGAACAAACATTCCACAAAATTGAAATTTTGAGTTACCTACTTCTTTTTTGATTAAAAGAGCGATATGTATTTTAAATTCAATTGTTAATATTGTGATGATTCACATCTCCTTAGAATTATATATATACTAAAATCCATATCGCATAGCTAAATACATTCATTTCTTTAATTTTTAGTGCAATGTTAATTTTATTTTGTTAGGGTTGGAAAGGAAATCCGCTGGATAAAATATTATCAGTCGACACCAGTCCAACATTAATTAACCGTAACACGTAAATATTATATTAACCATTTGTATTTCAAAATTATTGTTAGTACATATACAGAGATACACTATTGTCAGAGTTGGAATTAGTTCAGTTTTATGCCTATAGTCTTAGATCTTGAATTCGGTTCGAAATCCACAAAGAAAATTTCTTATAATCTGTCCGATCCAAAAATGATTGTTGTGTATCTGGGTGTACTATATGTCTGTTGATTATATCAATTATATGTGAGTCCGGACACCTATAGGTTGAAATCTAGGGCCGGAGTAGTCTTTTTAAACGAACGAAATAATACTCAAAATTTCTTCTGAGCGTATTCCTTAAGTGTTAGGCGTGAGATGTATTAAATTTGATTTGTACTTTTACATAACTTGTAATAAATTAACCAATATTGTAATATTTAGACGCTTGATAAACTGGCTCACATTTCGGATAGATATTTCAGAAGACTAAATCAATTAACTGTCATGACTTTTACTTTTTAAATAAGCTAAGAAATTTTTACGG
The DNA here is from genome assembly GCA_014332785.1 of Antheraea mylitta. Taxonomy (NCBI): domain Eukaryota; kingdom Metazoa; phylum Arthropoda; class Insecta; order Lepidoptera; family Saturniidae; genus Antheraea; species Antheraea mylitta. The sequence goes on from JACEII010000006.1 coordinate 718,160, forward strand.
CACCCAAGTCCAGGTGTGCCGTGCACCCTTGAGCTAGTTGGCCAAATGGAATCGGCTGAGTGCCGCAAACACTCGCCTTAGTAGTCCAGTGAAGCTCTTAAGACCTTGCTGGGTTAATAGCGTGGTCAGTTCGTCACAAATGCGTTGCCAGCCTGTGTTTGGAGGGAGGGAGATAAGGAGTGGATAGGGGAGAGAGTAGGTGTGTCTCCGGCGCTTTCACTAACCGATCGAAACGCAACATTACAAGCACTGTTACTTCACGCCGATTTTTTGTGCGAGGTTAGTACTACTACGGGCAAGCCGACCCATTCATGCTGAAACCAGTAATAGCTTCAGCGTGGCTTTACCAACTCCATATATGAATATAACATAAACACTATACATAGTAACATCTCTTACACTTTTCATATAATGTTCCCACGTCAAAATATTATTACAGAGAGATAAGAAACAATGGGCCCGTATACTTGGCCCACCCCGGAGAGTACAGACCGACAAACAAGTTTGTAATGAAGTTCATTGTCCTCGCATACATTAATTAGGTGCAAATAAACCGATATCGGTGTGAGGATGTATCTCATCAATAATCTATTTAGGTTAAAACGGGCTCGTTTGTAGTAAACGGTGAATCAAGATTTTTTTTAGAACGGAACACATGTGGTAACTCACTTGGAGGTAAAATTAACTACTTGATTAATATATATATGGGAATAAAGAAATATAGAATTCGTTCAAGGTAAGCTCTGTCACACTCTAACTGGAGAAATCAGCAGAAGTATAAGAATACGTTAATTATTTAAAAGATGCTTGCCAAGTTCATGAAAATATTAACATCCTAATTAATACTATAGATGTGAATGTGTTTATCTGTTTGTTACGCTTTCACTTCTTAACTATTCAGCTGATCACCACAATATAGTAGTGGTAGAGGCACGCTGAAACTATTACTGGTTTTAGCATGAATGAGTCGACTCGTCCGGGGTACTACCACCCGACCCACAGAAAGACTTGTATATGCTTATATTGTATGCTTATATGCTTGTATATTGTATATACTTGTATATGCTTGCATTGTTGCGTTTTTTTTCGATCAGTGAAAGCGCCGAAGTCCCATGTCCCCTCTCTTCAATCCCCCTTTATCCCCAACCCCTCTCTATCCCTCCTCTCCCTCTCTTAGTTGCAAGGATTCGAACTTAGGTCAGTCGACTCGGTGTCCGAACGCTAAGCAATCATCATCAACTTAGCCATCATCACGTTGTAAGGATATATAACAATAGAAAAAGTTATGTATCACGCAAAAAAGTACAAAATTAAAACGCAAACAGATAAAGCGATTAATTTTATCATATCCACGGACGATTCCGACTGTAAAGAAAATTGATATCATGTACCTACGTCAATAATATTCGTCGTAAATATATATAAGACGATTACCAGAGATCCGAATAAGATCCACATACATTTTTATTTTACAAATCAGAGCAACGATTATCGAGGCGATTGAAAATAAAAAATAATTTATTTTTTTAATGCTCTCCAAAATTAAAAAAATACAAAGTAATCATTTAAAAGGTCCTGATTATCACGAAGGGCAATTAGTCAGTTTTTTCGGACTTATCAACATTTCTTTTTTTTTTAATTATCTTCATCATTATCACATCAGCGCATAAGAGCAGTACTTCAAGGTGATAGTCCTTGTCCCAAAAGAAAGTATGAGTGAACATAATCTCCACGCTAGCCCACGACGTATTGGTGATTTCAAGCTCCGAGAAATCCAGTTTCTGGTTCTGGTTTCCGCAGTATGTTCTCTTTACCGTCAGCGAATAGTTTTTCCAATTGAATACAGTTTATGCGAATTCAAAAAAAAATTGTTAGTAGATCATATCGCGGTTCGAACCTGCTGACATTGAATTGATATTCCGCCGGGCAAATCACTCGACTAACATAGCTTCCTATTATTCTCATTGGATTTTTTTATAAATATTGATTAACAAATACATAGCTTTTGAGGCCTTTACATTTTAATTACTGTAAAGATAATTCGTAAACGAAATGAAGATAACAAAGCAACTACACTATCTGTGTGAACTACAATATGTATGCATATAGAATATTACGCTAGTGGAAGTAACAAATAAATCGCGTACAACTAGATAAGTGTATTATGAATCGATGTAAAGTAGGTTATTAAAGCGGCAGGTTACAAGTCTGAAACTGCATCCAGTGCCCCTAACAAGGATGAGCCATATTATCCTATTTGTATACCATTTATTAATCATTCTTTGTCTATCCTCTGTAAATTCACGGCGCGGTGCACTCGATTATACATACATAGTATGCTATCCTCTTTGGTATTGTAAACTTTTTGTAGAGATATAATAATGTAACCTCTTTAATAAGAAAAGAAAATATAAAAAACCTCTTTATTAAGAAAATAGTTATCAACGTATAGAGGTTTAAATATATGTATACACAAAAAGAACAGATATGTCAACTAAGCATTATGATATTGCTTAATTCAGTTATAATTACTCGAATTCTTAATGAAAATATTTCATAATATCCAGTTGTTATCAAATTACTGATAACTAGGTACATGTTTATAAGTGCAATAGCCATATTTTTCAAATTCATATAATACTCTTCAAAATATTGACCACTTTTTATGTCATAGGAGGCAAACGAACAGGCGGTTCACCTGATGTTAAGTGATCACCGCCGCCCATAGTAAACACTAAAGGTGTCGCAAGTGCGTTGCCAGGCTGTGTTTGGGGGAATGGGTGTGGGGAGGGGCGAGGGGAGCATAGGCGCTCTCACTGACTGATCGAAACGGAACAATGCAAGCACTGTTACGTCGCGTCGGTTGTCTGTGAGAAGGTGGTACTACCCCAGGCGAGTCACGCTCGCCTTAGTCAGGTGAAGCTGTTAAGACCTTGCTAGGTCAACTGCGTAGTCAGTTCAAAAATCTCTAGGCGAGCCGACCCATTCATGCTGAAACCAGTAATAGCTTCAGCGTTGCTCTGCCACCTACAGTACCACTTACTTAACCCTTACCAATGGCCTGAGCAATTTTATTTTGGACTATTTGTCAGCTGCGACTTCTTTCTCATAAACTAATTTGCAGTTTCTCATGAAAACTACATTTTTTATGTAATTTTGTAAATATAATTTAACACTAAGAACCTTCTTTGCGTTTTCATAGTTACTATATACCTATATAAACCTTAATCCTATCCATGTTCCTCGAATCGATTTAGCTGGGATGATTCGACCGGAGAATTGAGAAGTACTTTCATCTTTCGTTGCCGTAGTACTTATAACAATGAAAAATTATTCAGTTTCCAGCCTGGTTCTTCCAACTTTATGTATGTATATCTGGTGCTTTTTATTAATGCTGTTGATTCGCAGTTAATTTTTGCAACGAGTATTTATATGTATCTACTAAGTGATATCCGTGACTTCGTCTGCTTTGTTTACTATCTTAATAATGTAGTTCCTTGTCGACCGAGCCTAACTTGGTTCTTAAAAAAACATTTTAAAGACAAAATAAAAAATATATACATATGTAAATAGATATCTCTTTTGCTGTCACTTGGATTCGAAGTGGGGTTAGACGGATTTTTGAAGCAGCCAATTTCCATTTGAGCTATTTTTGTTTTGAGAGTGGCGGTGAAATTTACCTTTATATTCTAGCTATATTTTTTCATTGCCTGAAAACTTAAATAAAAAGTTTTCTATGAATAGAAGATCGATTTATCGTCCCCGAAACCTACCTACATACTACATTTCACGGAAATAGCTGACGGTGTTTCCGAGATCCTGAATATATAACGATATAAAATATACAAAAATTGATCGTTTAAAGGTATAATAATCTATTAAATTTACAAATGAAAAAATATAAGTGTCTTATCTTGCCCCACTTCCCTATAGCTAGAAAACACATCGCAGGTCACGCAGTTCTTATAAAAATCGTAATTACTTACATTTCGATATCAGTATGTTAAATGAAGTTATTGTGATATTTTTTTACACAAGGAATGTGTAAAAAAAAAAAATGTCGAAATCTGTTAAAAATTCAGTCGTGCACGCGCAATGGCAAACCTAAGCTGTTTACTTAGAATAGTATAATTTATGCTTAGACGAAACTCAATAAAAATTTGTAAGATTATTTTCCAAAATATATTATCATAAATTTTCAAAGCTACTTTGGTCTCGAAATTTCCAAGCATTTTTTTATCTTTATTTTTAGCAACCAATCTTTCAGCTTATAACTGACATTTTATGTACTTAATACTATTACAAGCGTCGTGTGATCATTTCAATGTTCTAACAAGATAGTGGTTCTCTTGTTAGAATCTTCCAGGGAGTTTTTGTGGCATCTCAGAATTTCATGCTCCGTGGTATTATTTTCCATTCAGTTCAATTATGCACAATAAACTAACTATATTACGTAAAACACCACCAAATTTACAAAATATAGTCAAATAACACAAGATTACGACTAAAATATAAAATCCACTACATGATAGACTAAAATCACGTCAACAACTGCCAAACCACGATTCATATGATATATGACTTCTTAACAGAGAGCAAGGACACACACTTTGGATGCCAGCTGACCAGTATCCGGTACTCTGAGCGATTTACAGAGAGGGAGACATGTTATTAGTTAACCTTCGCCACGTCGGGAAACAATATTGATATAAATGTGTACAGAATTGAACAATTTAACAAAAATAATATTCATTATGAATGTTACTAGAACGCATTAGGGTATAAGTCTGAAGTAGACAAACCTTACTTTAAGTCTTTATGTTTTTATTATAAATAATGTCAGTATACTTGATATTCTTGATAATAAACAATAATTGATTATACTATAATACTATTCATATAGAAATTAGAAATTCTTGTGCCTAGTGATTTAAAGTAAGCTTCTCCTAAGTTTTACACTATCTTGTTTAATAAATAAAATGTGGCTTTGTACGTCTTTTATGCTGAAATTTTAGTTAAATCAATTCTTCATAGAAAAAAATTGAAATCACTATCACTACATACATGTCTGTCGATGTGTTTGCGATAAAATAAAAAACTACAGAACGAATTTTCATGCGGTTTTCACTAATAGATAAAGTGATTCATGAGAAAAGTTTAGGCATATAATTTGTCATGGTTTTTCTTATTAACAGAACGGGACAACGACCGCGGGGCCCGCAAGTTTTTAATAACTAACTTAAGTTATATCTATATTTTAAATTGATTAAATTATTATATGTAGCATTAAAATAAAAAAAAGATGTCTGAAGGCGTAAAGAGCATTCATTGTAAATAAGTAACTGAATTTGTAGCAAAGTTTTTGATCATCAAATAAATGTTTTTTTTTTTATTGCTTATCTTGTATTTATCTCTGTCTCCATCTCTTCAACACTAGAATATTTTACGTGAATCAGCAAAAATTTAGAACAGTCAAAATAGCTAACCGTTTTCTACATCTGTCGATGCCACGCACCCACACGTTTGCTTGTAAAACAGTGCGAAATATTAGACAGTGTGAATATAAAGTATAGATTTTGAGGTATCGAAGAAATTGACTCACCTAGTGATGCTTCCGGGTCTGACAGATCGGAGAGAGATGGCACCTTCTGCATCGCTCTGGGTTCTTCCGCCTCCGGTGGTTCAGTCTTGATGTTGTCAGCAAGGCCACCACCCTCGTCACACTTCAATAAAAGAAAAATAATTATTCAATTTAATCTATCTCAATCTATACTAATATTATAAAGCTCTGGAGAGGTGGTTTATTTGCTTGAAGGCGCTAAACTCAGATACTAATAGTCCGATTTGAAAAATTATTTTACTGTAAGATAGCCCATTTATTGAGGGAGGCTATATTCATATAATCACGCTAGTACTAATAGTGTAAGTTTGTATGTGAGTTTAATCAGTGGTAGAGCCACGTTGAAGATATTATTCGTTTTAGCATGAATGGGTCGGCTCGTCCGGGGTAGTATCACCCTCTCACAGAACACTGACGTGAAGTGGGATGTAAGGAGTGTCGAGTAACATCTTAAGATTTGAGACACCCAAGCCAATCTCACCTGCACGTGGTGCACCCTGCTGATCAACGAACGAGGCAATGGCAAGAGCGGGGTGGTAGGGTTTTACAGCCCGACTGGGTCGCAACCACCATGTGTATGGCGAAAAGCCCGTCATAGTGACTCGCTTCTGCGCGTCGCGTTTCGAGTTCACCCTGTGCATATCTAGTACCGGGTGACTTTCGTCATTATGACCGGCATGACAGCGGCGACCGGCGATGTATAATCTGTCTCTTGGTGGTAGCCGATGTTATTGAATTGTACTATGCTTAACATCAGGCATAGTGCAGACCTGTGTTGTGCTTCAATAAAAAAAAAAGTAACTGTACTTGCACTGTTGCGTTCCGTTCGGTTAGTGAGAACGCCGAAGGACCATTTCCCATCCTCCCCTCTTCCCTATTCTCTCCCCCTTCCCTCTCCTCCCCCCATCGCCCATTCCCCTCCGACTCTCTTGGTGTTGCTAGTGTCTATGGACGGCGGTGCTCGCTTAATATTAGATGACCCGCCTGTTCGTTTGCCTTCTATATGACATTAAAATAAAAGATGTAATGATCTCACTTGGCCAGTTCGAAAAAAAAAAATTAGCCACAACAACATCTGATTATTACTTTAACTAAAATCAAACTTTGTTTTTGGCTAAGAGGATACATAAAATTAATATAAGCCAGTGCAATTTTTCATCAATATTTCTTATATTTGTTTATCACAGTAATTAAATAGGATATTTGTTGCATGTCTAATGAAAAAATTATTACTAACGTATCACTTTTAAATCGCGGAAAACGTAATGTATTGTGGATACAATAATATTTGTAGATTATAATATGCAATTTTGTAAAGGAAGGTATCTTATATGTCACATAACTCATTGGACAATAAACTGACGTTTACTTGGATAACGTAATTTTATCATTAGGTTATTGTACTTAATGTCTTCAATGAAATTATTGCGATTATAAATTGTTATATATGGGGTGTATGATTCATTCTCGTCTATAAGAGGTTCATGAACCCATATGCTCAGTGGTAAAGATAAACAGTATATTTTACTATGTTAAATTATCACAGATAATTTATGGTAGGTAGCTTTATAAACGAGGTTAACTGGGTTCTTTAAAAAACATTCTTAAATTAAAATAAACTGTTAGGTTAGCCTCACATAGTTAGCATTTTTTAACCAAAAACATAATGTTAAAAAAGACATCTCTTTTGGTGTCACTCGAATTCGAACTGGGGTTTCAAAGCAGCCGATTTCCACCTCAGCTATTCCTGTTTTGACAGCGGCGGTGAAATTTAGCTTTATATTCTAGCTATATTTTGAAAACTCAAATAAAGAGTTTTCTGTGAATGAATTAGCTAGATCGATTTGTAGTCCCCGAAACCACCTACATACTAAGTTTCACGGAAATCGCTGTCGCCGTTTCCGAGATTCTAAATATATGGCAACATAAAAATATACAATAATTGTTCGTATTGCATTAATAAATTGATAGAGGTTCTGTGCGGATCACTCAGAAAGTAGTGAGACAATTACAATTTTTTTTTTTCAGTTCTACTTTTTAGACACTGCCTTTGTATAAAATATTACAATATCTTCACTTATGAACATGGCCAAGCGTTGTGCTTAGTGTTGTATGTTTTTCCCTCTGAACATAAAATATATTGTTAAAATAGTAGCACAACACAGACGAAGTCGCGAATATTAGCTAGTATATAAATAATTTAATAAAAGCAAGAGGACATTTTACGATAATAGATCTGGTAACCATTCGATGCAAAATTTTTCGTAGATGATTGTAGACTTATTGCTAATAATCCTTTGTCATTTTTTTAAATTATAATTTTGTTTAATACACATAGAAGCGGTCTTTTTTGTTACTTATTTTTTGAGAGCACGTTAATTTTCAAAAATTAAGTCCATGTTTTTATACGATCTCTACTACAGAGACAGAGCACTGTGCTACGAGGAAACAGTTCAAGAAACATAGATTAGAATTTGTATTTGGATAACTTTGACCTATCAAAAATAATGTAAAAAAAATCGTAAAGGTTATGAAGATTGATTTTTTCTTTATTTTTAACTCTTACATTTTTCCGGTTTTTAAGAGAATTTTTCAATATTCCCTTTAAGGGCACTACATGCTCTCGCGTGCTCCGACAAAAAGTCCTGAATATATCTATAACAGTTTATATACATTCTAGTATAGACTAATGTTAAACAAATCCCTTAGTTTTTAGTTGCTTGATAGTTTTACGTTTAGATTCGTGCGTTATCCATATTACAATAAGAAAAGAAAATAATATTTTAAACGTTATAAATCAAGTCTGTATGCGGCTCACATAGCTTTGTCCGCTTCCGTTCCCAGTTCGGACATGCCTCGCTTAAAAATATTCACAGCATGAAGACAATGCTTACAAACGCGTAAAGGATCTTTGATCTATCTTTAGTCGCGTTTCAAAGAAATAAATCGCTATTCGTTTTATTTAAAACAATGATATTATAATGTGCCTTGCATAGCGTTTAAACTTCGTACTAACGTTTTCTTTTTCGATTACGTTAAAAAAATAAATGATATTATTATAAATAGAACAATAACGATGTTCTTAGACGTCTTGTAGGTGGTAGAGCCACGCTGAAGCTATTGCTGGCTTCAGCATGAATGGGTCAATTCGCCCGGGGTTGTACCACCCTCTCAGAGAAAACCGATGTGAAGTAACAATGCTTTCATTGTTGCGTTCCTTTCAGTCAGTGAGAGCGCTGGAAACCCACCTCACCTCACCTTCCCTCTCTCCTATTCCCTTTCTCCTGCGCATCCTCCAACACAGACTGGTAACGCACTTGCGACTCCCCTCGTGTTGCAAGTGTCTATGGACAGTGGTGATCATTTAACGTCAAGTGACTACCTGTTCGTTTGCCTCATATTGTATAAAAAAAATTCTGGATATACTGGATAATCTGGAAATACTGGACAACACTAACAATTTGACGACTATGAATTAATATGACGATGAATTAACTGATATCTCTTTTCTTGCTGTGCATTATCAAAATTTTTATTTAAGCATGTCAAAGGGTCTTTCGAGTCCAAAAATAACTAGCCTAGAACAATGTACCAAGAAGTCCGCGTATAACACTCATAGTCATATGCCGAATCTTTTTTAGTTTGAAAATGATTTAGCCTCAAGGGATTTTTCTTTTCAATACATATATATAGATTACATAACATATAACATATTAAATATCATGCACGAATCTTTATTACACATTTAACTAAGGTTTTTATGTATTGTACTCTAAATCTAATACAGCATTTACGTTTCTAGTTTGTAAGTTATCATAGGATATAATTATTTTCTCTTTATAATGTCGTTCGTTATAACGAAAAACATTCCAAGACGTAAAAGTTACTTCAAATTGTTTGGTTTAGCACAAACAATTTTTTCTTTCTCTTCCCTTGTTATAATGAAATCACTTCATAGCAAAAAAAAAAAAAATGTTTGGCCGCCCCAAATTTGTTATAAAGAGTAATTTTTAAATGTAATAATATCATTTTTAGATGCACAATTTTTTTTCCATAATCAGTGACGGTTCTCCAGCTATACTCGATCAGCAATCATCATCTCTGAATATGTAAATAGATAACTTAATGCATACCGCATCGTTAATATCTATTTCTACTAGCTCTTTTCGTATGTTCATATATCTGTTTTTATATGTACAAGATGAGTAGTGTTATATACTCTATGCTAAGTTTCAATATAATCGGTTCAGAGTTTTAGTCGTCAAAAGCATATTCAATAACAAAGCGTCGTAAACGCAAAAATTAAATTAGATATGTTGGAATGACATGTCTTTTATCTTCACACACTTTGACCCTTCTCAATTGAATCCCGTAACCCATAACACTACATTACAAAGTATATCAATATTACCCAATAAAAACGTCAAAATTGAATCAGTGTCTCCCCCCAGGGCAATCAAGCGCAATGTACTTGTGATATGAATAGGCCTTGACTCCGAGGCCGTTGCAGATTTATTATATCTGATGAAGTATGATATTTAAATATTTGTTGCTTATTTAAATATTATTAATACATCGAAGTATGAAAGTTCATTTAATTATGATTTGAAATTGTTATTATTTATAACAATAGTTATGATTACTGAATATAGGTATATTTTGCGTTTGATTTATTTAAACAGAATTATCAAATTATATTTTATATGTGAATATTCTTTCCAATAATTTTAACGGTGATTATACTGTTCGATATTAGCTGACTATTTTAGCAGGGCGTTTTATTTATATTACGCAAAAACAAAGCAATAGCATATATGGCTAAATAATAGTTTTATAATGAAAATTTAAGATTTGTTCTTAATCGTAAGAAGATTTTCTTTTACGTATACTGAGACACCACTATCATTTTATTTTGCAAAAGTCTCGATATAGTTTGTGTATAAATTTTGATTACCGTGTGAAAACAATGTTTTATCAATTCCGTTATTGCTTTGGCTTTGTGATATACGTAATTAAAGAACCAGAACCGTATACAATCAACTTAATATAGAACTGTAAAATAAAAAAAATATTTGATGGTTAAAAGAAATTTGTCAGCTTTAAGGCCTTGTTGGACCATTTGGTGTCTTAGTTAACGACTAAATATCGGCTAAAATTGCTAATTTAGACTATTTGCCTTGACAAAATATAATATTCTTGTCTCTGTATACGAAACATTTTTTTTCCATTCTCTAGAGTAAAGTATATATTTAAGTTTACATTGTCGCTGGTAATAATCTAAATATGCAATTTTGAAATCAATAAACCATTTTTGATATCGTTTTGCTTTTACGAAATACGTAATTAGGAAAGCAGATCATTTATTTCTAACAGCGAGCGTGCGACTTTAAAGAGCTGCCTGAACCCTTTGTGCTTCTACCATCGAACTATCTATTGCTACAAGTACTTAATTGAAAAAAAAAATGTAATTAGTAAGTTTGGATTTAAGAATTTATAAAATTGGTATATTCTAACAATAATGAGAACATTTGTTCCCTTTAAGCTCGCTCTCCCCTAAATGTTTGGTGTCTTGGCACGTGATTACGGATATCGTGGGGCGCGAACCCAATTCACTTACAACTGTTATTACTGATGCCGACGATTGACACACACTTAAAATAACTATTCCTCTTATACACTATTAAAAGGTAAGTTGAAAAGACGAATACACGTTTAAATAGTACTCGTATGTGGAATGAAATATGCTTTTAGATAGTTTTAACAAACGAATGTTCGTAGTCAATTGTTATCTATCTATGTAATACCTTTAAACGAGCAATTCTTGTGTATTTTTATAATTGTATATATTCAGGATTTCGAAAACGGTGTCATCTATCCGTGAAACTTAGTATATAGGTAGTTTCGGGGACGATAAATCGATCTAGATAGATTTTATTCATAGAAAACTTTTTTAACCGAGTTTTCAGGCAATAAAAAAATATGACTAGAATATAAAGGTAACTATCAAAGCCGGTACTATCAAAATAAAAATAGCTCAGATGGAAATCAGTTGCTTCGAAAATCCGTGTAACGCCAATTCGAATCCGAGTGACAGCAGAAGAAATATATATTTTTATTTTTTATTGTAAAAATATGTTAATTTTACCAGGCAAACCTAACAGTTTATTTTAATTTAAAAATGTATTTTTAATGAACAGACTACTTTTAGTAACATAGTCAACAAAAAATACTACATATGAATAAATTAATAAACGTACACAATAATATTCCAATGTTTCTAATTTCAATCATATAACAATAGTCATTAAAATGCATAAAATAGATTAGTAAATCATTTTGTTGTGTTGCATTTTATCTCTTTATTATATAACAATTTACAATTTCAACATCTGTAAAATGAATACATAAATATATTAGATACACCAATAATTATTCAGTACATATAATATACATCGTAAAAACGATTAGATAGCTAGCCAAACGGTTAAATTTGAATAAGGGAAAATATATATACATAAATACATTTTATTTAAGGTTTCCGATATGTAGGATTTAATCTGTGATACTGTGAAATAGTGTTATGAAGTTAAATGAAATCGATATAACGACAATTCACTTAAGAGTTACAGTAATAAGCATATCTGTGTTTCTTTTTAATTACTTATCAGACTAAGCAGTGGCGGATTTGCTCTAAGGCCCAGGAGGCCCGGGCCTAGGGCGGCCAGATATTAGGGGAGGCAAATCATGACAAAAAATTCACTGACACAGGGATGGCTGGTACTTACTACATAGACTGGCGCCTATGCCGGCCAAGACTGCAAATCCACCACTGAGACTAATGGTTTATTATCCAGTTATACCTTATTTTATTTGAAGTTTTTATCTGTGACCTGCCGCTTTCCTACAGATAGACTGAAAATCCTAAACGCTACAGTTGGTATTTCAACGAATGAAAATCGAAAGTGTTAGTTTTTATTCAGTTATAATAAGGGTACGTTCGTTATTCGTGTAATGAATACGTTTACTTGATTTTATGTAGATTTAGAACGTTGCATACTAAACTAAAAAGTATCTCTAGTATGTAAAAAGGAATGCTTCAAGAGTCTTCTGCTTAAATAACTTGCAAATCTATTATTAGGTGGTAGAGCCACGCTGAAGCTATTACTGGTTTCATCATGAATGGGTCGGCTCGTCCGGTGTAGTACCACCCGACCCACAGAAAATTGACGTGAAGTAACAGTGCTTACATTGTTGCGTTTCGTTCGGTTAGTGAGAGTACCAGAAGACCATCGCCCCTCCTCCTCCCTCTCTTAAAAAAGTAGACCTTTCTTCTGAAGATTTTTGTTTGCAATTGAGATTAATTTATATAAAAACAAATAATCATATTATTATTATAAAAGAAAAATTACATTTTTCTTTCTACCGTGTAATAGTTACAAATACGTATTTCTATAAGTAATAATAAGTGAGTGAGAATTAGTAGATTCAACCGTGCGTGTCTCATTAGGGTTCTATATGATATCCGGCTACTAATTAAAGGGATGCGACCAGTTACGTCCGCTTCGTAGGTTATGACAAATTCTCCGTGATTTTTCTATGTAATTGCAAAGGTATTTTTACCGTTCGATAAGTGTGCAGCCGAGTCGAATTGTTAAGCAATAGAAAATGTTGATAAAACCCCGCTGCACACAACTTGTGTGGTGTTTTGTAAATAATTCTGACGTTTCTAACATTCAGAACCACGATGTATGTATATAACGGGTACTTGAGCGAAAAAAGATTGAATTTTAAATAGACAGATATTTATTGTGTGAGTGTTGCCAGATATATTTTTTACTTTAAATAATACATTCGATTTTAGACACGGGTATTAAATGTGAAGGATTTACGGCGATTTGAATTGTAATTTATTATAAGTTGAGGATTAACGTGAATAAATCAGGGTGCGTTTAAAAAGTAGTGACATGTGATATAGTGAGGCAGTGGCGAGCCCTCGTGCACGTCACTTCCAGAACATTCGGGAGAGACAAATTGTCAATTAAGTACACTGATACATTATAAACAACTGTGGAGCTTTCTCGATTCAAGTTTAACATTTATTTATATTATAGTGTTATTGCTTTATTTTGATATTTCATACAGCTTGTTTTGACAGCGTTAAATAATGAGTATGAGGTGGTAATAAATGATATTAAATATGTGAAAACTCATACATTTTTGTGAGTATCGTCGATTTTTTTTTTTGTTATGACTACATTATTGGCCTGGAAAGGACTTTACAGCTTCACCGGACTAAGAGTATCGTCGATATCTATTGGTTTGAATTCACTAATTCACTTGTGTGGTCTTCTATTAATTACGAGAGGCGTTTTTGAGGTTTTTTATGCCCTCCGTCGAGATGGGAGCTATGTGTCGACCACTCTTCTCTCACACGAGATTTTTAAAAATTTGTACTTTGGGTATAAATGCGTTGAATATTATCTCACATTTTGACGTGACAACGTCTTATAAATTGGTTTGCCGGGTGACACTTCAAGAAACTGCGTTACGCTCCGCTCACGTTATGCGCTAACAATGAGAGCGAGTGAGAGGCACGCGTCCCTTCCACTCGGGCATGGTTAGCCCGCCTAAGAGCGAGAGAGACTACTATACGAATGAATATTCACATTAAAATTATTTTACCACTCAAAGTCGTTGTCACGTAAAACTTTCGCCCGTATACCGACTTTACAGGCAACCAATTTTTTTACACTATTTTTTGGTCGAAACAAATTACGCGATACTTGCCGAAACCTCTCTCTCTCACGTGAGATTTAACTTGACTACTCCTAAACCCCCATGTAATTAATGGACGACTTCTGATAATCTATTAGTACATTTACAATTTATTAGATTTTTTTTCTATTGTCATCGCACAGTTCGCGAACATTTACTACTTGCTCTTATGTATAATACTTATATTATGCAATATACATATACCTTATTGTGACTGGGTTGTATGAAATAATGGATCTTGCTTCAGTTAAATTGTCATCAACATTATTTCAGACTGTAATCAATTTGAATTTATCATTTACTAACTGGACCCGCGGACGTTGTCCTACCGTGATAATTAAAAAAATAGACAAATTATATAACTAAACCTACCTAAATCACTTATCTACTAGTGAAAACCGTGAGTAAATATATTCAGTAATTTTCGAATTTATCGTGAAAAATACAGACGTGGCAGAGGACTTTGTCTTATAATAATATGTAATAAAGTAGCTATTATTGTGTGACATAAATTAAATATTTGAGACGAAAACGAAATATTAATAAGATTTAAAAATACCTTTATTACGTGCTTAAATCTATACCAATATTATAAAGAGGTAAAGTTTGTGAGTTTGTGACGTTGTGACGTTGTACGGGGTAATCTCAGGAACTACTGGTCCGATTTGTATAATTCTTTCACTGTCATATAGCTCATTTATCAAGAATGGTTATAGGCTATATATCATCACGCTAAGACCAATTGGAGCGGAGCACAGATGAAAAATGTTTCAAAATCGGGATGTTTTCCTTTTCAGAACTGCTGCATGTTAGTGTATCTATTCCACGCGAACAAAGTAGCGGGCAAAGGCTAGTGAATTATAAAATTTATAGCCATTTATAGCTATGTGAAATGTTACCGGTATAAGTATAAGCGAATGTTAAGATAAAAATGTACAGTTGTAAGATTTTAAAAGTTTGTTGACGTTTATATCCGTGAGAACAAGGATGTCTCCAATGTTATGTAAATAAAATTGATTAAATTGTAAATTATATTATTCATTGATGCCTTAATAGCTTTCGTTCACCATTTCTCATATATATCATATGAAACAAAATTAAGATTAGAAACGTAATCCGTTTCCGGTGTATAATATCTATAAATTAAAATATACGTGTATTAATTCGCAACAAGTTCATTTTCAAATTGGAACACGTTTTTAAACGGGTATTTTAATTTTACCGTGTTACAACACCGTTTCTGTCGGGTTAAATAATTTGTTCGTATTGTGTAAAACTTGTAATTCTTGTAATAAAAAGTGTTTGCGTTGTGAGGCGAGTATATTACCATGATATACAGTCTCATATGTGTAATGACACGACAAATATTTATCACTACAGCTAATTAATATTAGCATACAGCTTAATATGTTACGAATAACTATCCTTCCGTCGTACTGAAGATTATTCTATTTGAGATATTTTTTTGTATTCATAATTCGTTATTTATAATTCTTAAGTTTTTTTCTGCATCCCATAATTACTCTACATTTAAATCGTTATCTTATATAAAGATAGTTTATTTGGTCTTTACCATAAAATTTAACAAAAATATAGTAAAACAATTACATGAAACTTCGTAGTATGCGTTTTGTGAAAGACATAAATAGAGCGTGGGGTTTAAAACATACTTTTATGGTATATATACACAGAAGTTTGCTAATTTATGTATATAAGTGAACGTCTTCAGGTCGATAATAGATATAAATTTATTAATATTTCTAGTTTCGATATCAAGGGAAAGAACTAACTATTCCATTGTTTTTATTGATAACACTAAATCTCGTCGGAAAATGTAAAGAAAATCGACTGAGAAACAGAAAAGGAGGATGAACTTAACTCTTTTATCTTGGCCTATTTATATATAGAAGATAACTTAAAAAAATATAATTTATGAAATGGTACCAGAGTTCAAATTGTTTAAGATGTGTAGTGACGATATACCGAATCGAACATGTTTCAAATTAAAATATGCATATTACAATAAGAATTTATGTTTTTGACATAGAACCCAAAGAGGTTATGTAACATATTTAATAATTAGTTGTATTACGTAAAAATACGCGTATTTACAGCACAAAAAAGTAAATTTGACAAGATATTAGGAATCTTATTAACTTGACTAATGCTCACGACGGAGTTTGGAGGTATACGTAAATCATGTTTTGATTTAGAACTCAAAGACTTTGTGTAACATATTTAACATTCAGTTCTATCACGTCTTTTTTTATATCATAGGAGGTAAACGAACTGGTGGGTCACTTGATGTTAAGCGATCACCACCGTCCATAGACACCAGCAAAACCAGATGAGTCGCAATTGTGTTGCCAGCCTGTGTTTGATGGGGAAGAGGGAGTGAGAGAGAAGGTATAGGGAGGGAGGGAATGAAGAAGGGGAGGCGGGCCTCCGGCGCTCTCACTGACCGAATGAAACGCGACAATGCAAGCACTGTTACTTCACGTTGGTTTTCTGCGGTAATACCTAAGAGGAGCCAACCCATTCATGCTAAAACCAGTTATAGCTTCAGCGTGGCTCTAACACCTACATTCGCGTATTTACAGCAAAAAAGTGTATTTAATAAGGTATTAAGAATCTTATTCACTTGACTAATGCTCATGACGGTGTGTGGAGTCATACGTGATATACGTCATAGGTTATGCTTTATGAAGATACCGCGGCGATGAGTGGAGGTGTTAACGTCATAACTGTCGACCGTAACTCTAATTCACCCCTGTCAGATATTAATGAGTCTTTCTTTAACTTTTGTAAGGGTGATTTAATATAAGTAACTCCACACGAACAAAAAAAGTGTAACACCTCGGTCTGCTTTAACTGAGACTTAATTTTACTTGCAGTATTTGTATACTAAATATTAATTTCACAATGTTGTAATATACGATCGAATGTTTAGGTATATTTCGAATAAAGAAATATATAAATTTATAATTATTATCTATACTAATATTATAAAGTGGTAAAGTTTGGGAGTTTGTGACGTAGGGGGTAATCTCAGGATCTACTGGTTCGATTTGAAAAATTCTTTCAGTTTTATATAGCTTATTTATCGGGGAAGGTTATAATAATATATATTCACGCTAAAGCTAATAGGAGCGGATCACCAATGAGAAATGTTTCAATAACATTCAACGTTAGCCCAAAGTAACTATTATTACGCGGATGAAGTCGCGGGCAGAGGCTATTCATATAATAAAAAAAGAAAATCTGAAGTAAAGAATAAACAGTATAAGACGATGGAATATGTTTTAAAAATTAATCCTTTCTTCTAAATTATATTAAAACCGCATAACACAAATTTACTCCAAAAGTATACAAATATAAGTACAGGAAAAATAAAAAAAGAAGCAAAGAGCGATTTTAAACATATTTCTAGTGTATGAAAAGGAGATCACTGTTCCGATTAAAAGATTATTTTTATATAGATCTTAGAACTAATCACATCATATCTTGAGAGAGTCACTCCAGAGCTACAGACCTCTTCCCGATGGAAGGTTGGGAACTCTCACTACACCAGCTAACGACCTATTGATGCTTTCAAAACTCCAAGAAATTCTCAGTTCTATATTTTACCACATACGATAGTCCTACAAGAACATTTCTCATGTTATGGTCTCCTCACTATTTTTTTCCGTTACCGTCAGACGATAGTGTTATCAATTTAAATTCGTAAATGTATGCGAATTCCGAGAAAGCTCTTAGTACATGCTGGGTTGCAAGAACCTATGAAAATCAAATCGAAATTCCACCAATCAAAATTACCCACCGTGACCTTTACTATCTACTAACTAATAAATATACTACATTTAAAATTCATTTCATATGTTATCGATTTATTTGTTGATTTAAAATTATTTGAATCAATTAAACATTGATCATTCTCCTCTCTAACTTCGTAACTCATTAAAAAACAATACAATAAATACTTTGTAACCCATTCGTAAAAAGCCCCGACATATTCACAGCCGTGAGCTAATGTCGAAACTCATTAAGGCAGCTTAGCGTCAGTGTCACGGGCAAGTTTAAAAATAAAAAATAGATAAAACCCAGCGGGTTCTTTGAAACCGTTGCTTCAGGTTTGTTTTCGATACTGTTTCACGCGACTGATGATTGATCGTTACCGCACCGCGGCAACACTGTATCAAAACTACTTCATTAAATCCTTCTATATTATTTCCACTCCGAAGAGTTGTGTGAAAAATTAATAGTTATAAGTCTAATGACCAATGTGAAAAGTTTGTGTGCACAGCAAGGAGTCGTTTGAAATTGTTTCATAGGCGTATTTATAAACCATTGTTACAAGCTTCTTTGTTGATGATGATCAAAATATATGTTAAAATCGGAACGATGTTCGAAAACTTCTATCTTCTATTACAACTATCCAAAGTTGTTCGAAGAATATAAATTATATCGGTGTTATTACAAAAATGTTAAATACGTATTGAGTAATTGTTTTACAAAGGTTACGTACTAAATGCATCGCGCTCGCTGAATGTTCGCCATCTTGCGCTTTTGTCTCGCTTTAGTTAGGTTAGGTTAGACTTGCGAAAACAGGTTAACGTGAACTTGTCTCGGGCGAGCGCGATGCATTTAGTACGAAACCTTTTTAAATCAAGTATTTCATACGTATTTAATGTTTTGGTAATAACACCGTATCTTTCTTCAGTTTGATATTTTTTCTGATTCGTGTCGGGTAATACGTGTATAAATTGTCCTTTGCAATTGGAATCCACGTATGTCCATACAATTCCAATGAATCAACAAACATTCAAACCAGGTGCCAGCTTCGTAGTGCGTTTCAAAAAATGGCAGAGTAAATCCAATTTACAAAATAAGTAGCCTAGAAATATCTACCAAAACATATGCAACAAATGGTCATAATCCAAATTTATACGTGAGAAAATCATCTTTCCACTGAAATTAGTAAGAAGTTACACAAAAAAGAATGGGAAATATTGTTTTATCTTTATTTTTGGCAACAAATCTTTCAAATTGTTACTGTCATTGTAGTGTAGTTAATAATGTTACAAGCGTCGTGTGATTGATTCTCAATATTCTAACAAGATGGTGGCGCCCTTGTTAGAACCTTCCAGAGACTTTTTGTGGCATCTCAGAATTTCATGCTCCGTGGCATTATTTTCCATTTACTACACAATAAACTAACTATATTACGTAAAACACCACCAAATTTACAGAATACAGATTCAAATAACACAAGATTGTGAATAGAAAATAAAATCCACTACATGTCAGACTAAAATCCCACCAAAAACACAAAAGAGAAATATTAAACTTAAAAACTGAAGAAATAGAAAATACAATATTAACGTGAAAGGAGGTAGGGTGATGTGTCAAAAAGGAGGAGTATAGTTAGTTTGAGCACGCTCCGCTGGTCCGGAGCGAAACATCCGGCAGGGTGCGGACAATATGGCCACTCTCGGGGCCGAACAATATCTAGGATATTAAGAATGATTCAAACAATGTGTATTTGATTAGATAAAATAATTTTGTAACGACGAATAAGCATTCTTACATGAGTTATCTAAATAAGATTACTAAAATATCGACTATAAATTTCGTCCAAGTTACACTTGTTTTTTTTTAGTAAACTAATGATTGCTCGCGATTTCTGCGTTGTTTATTATCTCAACAATATATATAAATACACAGGAAAAAGCATAGAGAATTTAAAGCAAAAATATACTTTGCTTAAAACATTTCTTTGTAAACAATGTTATCTGTTTATTTCGCCTCTCATGCGCATGCACACCATCCCGCTTGTCCCACTTCACACATCGTCTATCATGTAGTGATTATAATAATCGTATTAGCTTAATACATATAAAACTTTATATTAAAATCACGACATTATATTGAGATAAGTATCAAGTATCTAAGTAATGACTATTACTAATTGATAGAAATTTATCCAATAGTTTTACCGTGATGTGCGTACAACGACAGTCCTCTATTATTTTATCCTGTCTTAATAGTAAAAAATCACCAGCAGGGTAACATCTAGGGTTCAATTGTAAATTTAAACCATTCTTGAATACACCTAAACTCTCACAAAAAATGTCATCAAAAACTGTCAACTGTCCACGGCTTGGATTTTCTGATTACTATATAAAACTGAATGTTATTGAATAAATACCTTCTATACATAGTCTTTCTATTAACAAAATAACTTTCAGAATAGGTTCAGTATATCTGTAGAGTACTTTCTACAAACAGAGACAAACTTTAGTTAATTATGTAATTTGTGTAGATTATTTTTCCAACCGAAGCTCAGTATTATAGACATTATCTCCTAAATATAGATCCATGTTATTACGTGTTTATTATCTGATACTTTGATATCGGTCTAATACGAGGCGTTTACGTCAGTGTTTACCTCATTTTAAACGTTGAGCTTACTTATTTAATATCGGCGAGAATCATACAGTTTATATTTTACTAACAGTAATAACTAGTAACCGACCACGACTTCATCTGCGTTTGTATCTTTCTAAAGGATTATATTTTCCCGGAAACCTAATTTTGTATTTCTAAAATAAAAGTAGCTTGAGTTACTGCTTATATATAACATCAGCTCTCTCCAAGTGAAATTATTGTAAAAATCTATTCAACCGTATCGAAGACAATACTGAAAACAGACAGACAAACATATTAGAAGATTGTTTTTGGTTTATATTTTATGCTATAGAGCAAACAGACTGAGGGCACACCTGATGTTAAATGGTTACCGTCGCCTACAAATAGTTCAACACCAGGGCCTAATTGTTGAGTTGCCTGCCTTGATGAGCGTGATTCAATCTCTTTTTGAAGAATTCCATGTCATAAACAAAATATCAAAAAGGTCCTTAGAACATTACACAGGCAGTAAATCACAAATACAGACCCAATATCTCTATATTCTAATGACTCAAAACCGCATATAAATTCGGTGTCACCAATAATGCAATAAAACAATAGTGTAAGTAACGTATATACTTAGATATCAATTTAGTAAAAAACTATTATTTTATGATCATAAAAAGACAAATACATTTTTTTTATTTGTTTATTAAGTAAATTATGTTATTTTTTGTAATTAGATATTTAAATGATAAGAAATTATGTTATCGTATCCTCCTATCTAACCTATTTACACTTCACTATCTAAAAACTATCTAAAAACATAATAGAGCAGTGGATCCCAAAGTGGGTCCCACGCTCCACAGGGGGGCAATTTGATAGTTAAAGGGGGCAATTTAAAAATGGATTCAAAACGATTTTAACCCTTTCGCTTTGGGTTATTTAAATGCAATGCTACATATCGGTGACAAATTTAACAAAAAAGGCAAATAAAAAAAATGTTGTAAATAATTATCAGGTATAATTTCGTTTGACGTTATTAAAATATCAACTGGCTAATTAGAGTCGTCAAGTAAGTTTTTCACTGTGTTTTAAAATTTTACTTACGATGTTTTGATAACAATTTCATAGTGATTTCTTCGTAAATTTTATCATTTATTTTTAAAAGAACAAAACAATCTTTAAATGTTAGAAATTATGGAAGGCATAAATTTTTTAGAATGTTAAGGTACCCCATGGCCTAAAAAAGGTTGGGAGACAGTGTAATAGAGTGTACTTAAGTAAAATTAAATTACATTGAAATATACACGTTCGAAGAAGCTGTTCAATCAATTAAACTAATATGTTACCACTTCAAAGGTATATATATAACTAACATATGTTTATTCTTGTTCAATTATCACTCGAACTCGATGAATGGAAACCGGTATTATAAATGTATAAAGCAGAAACCAAACTGCTATAGAAATAGGTCAACTATAGTTCAGTTCCAGTCTAGTCAAGTTTTCTTTAGAAAGTAACGTAATTGCTTTTCTTCGTTCATTAATGTTTCCCGTCGTTTGTTGATTAATTATTTAGTCTATAACATCATATTTCAATGAGCTTTTCTAATATATTTATGATTATAATACAATTTATTTGTGCACAAATGATAAACGCACGATTATAGAAGCATTCATGTCTTCCCATATTTGGTCATTTGCGTGTATACATAATTCTTTTTATTTTCAAGTTATATTTTCCAATATTTCATACTGTTATTAAAAACAGGTAAAGATTGTATGTGTGTTTATCTCTGGAACTTCTAATCTAGCTAGAAAGTTACGTTCCCTGAGAGTTACATCGTAATTCTTAGTAATATTATAAATGAGAGAGTGAGTTTGTTTCTTTATATCATAGGAGACAAACGAACAGGTGGGTCATCTGATGTTAAGTGATCACCACCGTCCATAGACACTTGCAACACTAGGAGAGTCATAAATGCGTTGCCAGCCTGTCTTGGGGTGGGAGAGGGAAGGGAAGAGGTGAGGGAGATGGTGAGGAGAGTTGGGCCTCCGGCGCTCTCACTGACCCAACGAAACGCAACAATACAAACACTGTTACTTCACGTCGGTTTTCTGTGAGAGGGTGGTACTAACCCGGACGAGCCGACCCGTTCGTGCTAAAGCCAGTAATAGCGTCAGCGTGGCTCTACCACCTAAAGTTGTTTGTTTGTTCAATTGTTACGCTTTCACGCTTAAACTACCAGACTGATTATAATTAAATTTTGCATCGTTGTCAGGAATACAGAAAAGAACATAGGCGACCTCTTAATAAAAAAAATACTATTCCCAAGGGGTAGGTGAAATGTACATTAACGCGACCAAGATCGCAGGCAAATCTAGTGGGCTACATCTTATTATTATTAAGTTTTAGATAGTAATTAATGCTAACGTAGTCTTGAACAATTGCCAAGAAAGCATGAACATTGTAAAACTTTAAAAAAATTAAATTATTATCTTGTGAGCTAGAGTTGTTTTAGTGACTTTCTTTCTAAAAGTTAATTAATACAAAATGTATGTATTTTGATAGAATTAAAACGGATATATAATAGGTACTATACATATACCTAAATAAAATGTTTCTCTAAGTTAATCTCCAAAATAGTTAAACTACATTAGATAAGATTTTCCTGGTAGATAAAGGACTTAAAAGAATATTAACTGAGATACATAACCTTACGTTTTACTATAAAGTCTAGGCTGAGACGATAAAGTTTAACAAAGATTACTTAAGTTCGGTAAAAGCATTATAGGAGTTTAAAAGAAATAACTAAAAACCAGTAAAAAGATTATAGACGTAGTAATACCAAAATATAATTTAAAAAATTGGTAGCCTAATTCAGATAAAATATTGTACATAGTTCTCATGAAACATCAAAATCATTTTCCTATAACTAAAACAAAGGCACCAGTTAACAAGGAATTACTTTGTTCGTCAAACATGGTTATTTTCATAAACAATAAATAAATTAGAGAGTTTGCACAAATCCGTTCTTGGTGTAAAAATGTTGACAACATATTTTTAGTACAACAGGAGATTTATTGCCTAGATATACTCACCAGATCAAGTCTAAGGTTAAAAGAGACATGTTTCCGCGGCGGAGGTGCGACAACAGTCGGCCCTTCGTAGAAAGCAGCTTCCTCCAGACCGTAGTCGGATTCGCTCTCCGTCCACTCCAGCTTCATTGTGCTGGGACTGTAAAACAAAAAAGAGATATATTAATTAACTTTTTCTTCAGTACATATTCTCCTTACATTCTGCCAATATAGAACATAAATTGCCCGGCATTTGATTTGGCACTTCGGGGAGTAGAGTGAGATGTCCGGCTAAAATCAGCTTGCTTCGGTTTTGTAACGCGTTTTCTCTGTCGCACAGCGAAACGACTGTTATAGGCAAAGATAAAGCTATACGAAGCCAACTATCTCGGGCTTCTCCCCAACATGCCAAATGGAAAGTTATTAGTTATAAGAAAATTATTCGAAAATGTTGATTTTTTTACGAGTTCTTATTTGATTCTCACTTACAAGAAAATATTTAAACGCAAATTGTTTATACCTATGAAAATAAATTGTTCACATTGTTTCACTCGTCAATACATAATTGTTTCAGAATTTAAATTATAAATTTATGTATAGGTAATTTAATCATGATTAATAATATAAAGACGAATATTATTGAACATAAAATTTTTGAACTTCATTATATTAGTGGATTTATCCCTAAAACAAATTGTAGCCTTCAAAAAACCTAGTTAGCCTAGTAGTGAAAAATATGGTAGAGTTGAATATATGCACCATGTGATTATGTAATGTGTTTAAAACAAAATAAAAGACTAGTAAAATTCGTAAAAAATAGTTTTAATAAAAAAATAGTCTTGATCTCAATAATATAGAGTTAGAATTCGTTTTATAAATTACTAGCCTCTGCCCGCGACTTCGTTCGCGTGGAATAGATTCACTAACACCAACACAACACGCAGCAGTTCTCTAAAGAAAAGAAAAACATCCCGATTTTGAAACATTTTTCATCTGTGCTCCGCTCCTATTGACCTTAGCCTGATGATATATAGCCTATAACCATTCTCGATGAATGAGCTATATAACATTGAAAGAATTATTCAAATAGGACCAGTAGTTCCTAAGATTACCTCCTACAACGCCACAACATCACAAACTCACAAACTTTATCTCTATAATATCAGTATGGACTAGTATAGAAGTATAGACAAGTATAAATTGTTAAATCTCAAAGCGTTAACGACCTTTCAGTATTACAATTTGGTCGCTTGTCTTTTTACATAAATTCTGCCAGTAGGCTATGAACTCAACAGGGTTTACATACAAAAATTCTAAAAGAAAATAAAATGTTTACCAAATACCTATAATTGATTATTACATATCTGTATGTTATGTACAAACTCACAAAATATGTGGTGGCTTTTGTTACTAATTATCAAAGTAGTGTACATCTTTTTTGTACTTTTACAGCGAGGACTAATATACTATGATCATGTGAATTTTATTCTCATACCTTTGAAGTTTTATTTAACTACATCCATAAGAAACTTTACGAGAGCGGTATAAAATAACTATTTCACGCTTTAATACATTTATAAAATTATGATCCACTTTTATGGTATTATGTGGTCGTGTTATAAGGCTTCATTACCCACAATAACGTACAAACGTACCACCGTCTCAATATTCAATTCACTGTTACTTAATACCTTAAACGTATCCATGTTTTTTGTACAAACCGATATAAAATTACAATATATTTTAAAGTAATATTCGCTAACCTCGTAATATAATTAAATCATTTAAATAAAATCATAAATCGTAAAATATATAT
Organism: Antheraea mylitta; assembly: GCA_014332785.1. Lineage (NCBI taxonomy): Eukaryota > Metazoa > Arthropoda > Insecta > Lepidoptera > Saturniidae > Antheraea > Antheraea mylitta. The sequence goes on from JACEII010000006.1 coordinate 743,859, forward strand.
TTATAATCTACTAAATGACTCAGTCACGTGTTCCTGTGGCTCATTTTCATATGATGAATTTAAATTATGATAGAAAACTTGGTATGGGGTAATGAGACCGCCTAAAAAGTGTTGGGTTAAACGAGGTATTTGGTAAAAGAACAATTTATTCTTTAAACTTTCCAGTTAAAATGATAAACTGGAGTTGAAAAGAAATTTAAAATAAAACGTGGCGCCATCTATTAGATACCTATAACAGTTACCTTACAGTTTTCCGTCAACAAACTAATGTAAAGCGCCATCTGTTCGAGGCTGATGAAACTTACAATTTATAACAATAATCAACAATGACAATCATTTAATTTGTAATTTAAAAATATTGAGGCCATTAATATAAATATAAATTATCGTATCTCTCAAGTTGGACCATATTGTAAATAAATGGCAACTTTCAAGAGAATTGGTTGATTGGATTTATTTATACTTCGAAGATACATATGTAATGAGAGTATAGATCTTGCGAGGTTCAATTACATGAAAATTATTGAATACATAAGTATAGGATTATAACCAGTCGATGCAGAATTTTTCGTACTACTACTGGTTTTTGGATTTAATTGACCATTTGCCATTTTTTAATGCTAAACCAAGAAAGCGGGAATGGGAGACTTTTACTAATAAATGATTATCATCATTACGTAGTATAAAACAAAGTCCCCTACCACGTCTGTCGGTCTGTCTGTTCGCGATAAACTTAAAAACTACTGAACGGATTTTAATACGATTTTCTTTAGTGGATAAAGTGATTAATTACTTAATTATGATTTTGGTACATAATTTGTGGAGTTTTTTTATAATCAGGGCGGGACAACGTCGGTTGAGCCTGCTAGTAATAATTAATGCAAGTAATAATACATTTAACATTAAAATTGTGGCATTTAAAGTTTAGTAATCGTAATATAGTAATGGAAAAAGTAAATATATGTTAACAAATTATATATTATTCAGTTCATAATTGAATACAAGTCGAAATTAAGTAAACCTATAAATAAGTTTAGAACTCTGAAAAAATTAATCTTTCAAGTTTCTTTGAATTAATATAACATGAAAATAATTTAACACTTCAAACATAATGAGTCTATCCGGTGGAAAAGATCCTTCAAGTCACGTGCTAACTAATAAAAGAGTGAATCGGTGTACAGTGTGGAAAATAAGGGTTAAAACTGTTCGAAATGTACGTGCGTCTTTGTTTGGTAAACCCGCGTGTTGTAGAGTTGTTAAGTATTAGTTAAATTTCGATGTTGCATTGATATTACTTTTTTTTTTCGATCTGACTACGCTATTGACCTAGCAGGGTCTTAACAGCTTCACCGGACTACTTAGGCGAGCGCTTAAGGCACTCAGCCGATTTTATTTGACAACTGGCTCAAGGGTGCACGGCACACCTCAGCTTGGGCTGTTGCCTGTTGTATGCAATACCAGGAGCCCGCGGTTTTATTTGTGTTTAATTTTTTCGCCCACAGACTCTGATACACCGCGTCGAGCTAATCGACTTGCTGACCCTATTCTCTCGTTCTTGTTCAGAGTAGTATGTGATCCGCATTGGTATGGTAATTAATTCGCTATTAAATGTCATAGTGTGATGTTTGATAGCCTATAATCTACCTCTAAAAACAAACTATAAAATGCATTTTCTATTAAATGCGATCGGTAAATTCTAGAGAGCGTTATTAGTGCGCTGAAACAAACGTAAAACAAACAATCTCTCGAGTTCTATAATGGATTCTTAAAATAAACTGTTTTTGAATTAGACAATTGTATTTTTTCACTTTGTAGGTTTTACTGTTTGACCACAGTCTCAACTGATGGTAAACGACAATGTAGTTTAATATGGTAAATATGTTAAACCTGGAGGAGATTTGGTGGGTGGTAGAGGCACGCTGAAGCTGTAACTGGTTTCAGCATGAACGGATCGGCTCGCCTGGGGTAGTACCACCTCTCACGGAAAACCTACGTGAAGTAACAGTGCTTGCATTGTTGCGTTTCGTTCGATCAATGAGAGAGCCGGAGGCCCGCCTCCCTCCCTATCTCTTCCATCCTTCCTTCTTCCTCTCTTCCTTCCCCACCAATATGCCATGTGCCGGCAACGCCCTTGCGACTTCTCTGGTATTGCTGGTGACTATGAAGGTGATCACTTAACATCAGGCACCTGTTTGTTTGCCTCCAATGATATAAAAAAAGGCTGGGCCTCTAGTCCGGCTGCCAGAACCAACAGGTGCTTGCCGGCAGATTTTTAACTTAAGGGTGATAGCTAGCCAGGCGAATTTAAAAAAGGCCTACCACCATGTTATAGTTTTATCGCGATCACGAACACCGTTTTTGTTTATACAATATCGATATTCCAAGTAAGTGTAGCATCCCTAGTATGATATAATAAACATGTCGTCGGCAAAATTCGGCGCATCTGAAGCTTGTCGGCGAGGTGTCGCCTCGGTTAATATCCGGCGGATACGACCACGATGTGACGATTCTCTCTCTCGGTAGCTAAACAGAACGGTAATTGAAATGGCGCGTCGATTTGTTCATAAGAATTGGAACGATTGATGATAGAATACCGGTAGAGTTATAAATAACGATCCTTTAAATAGAATAGTATAAGGGCCAGAGGTTAATTTAAGGTTAAAATTTAGGGGCCGCGATAACTGATGTAGGAATTTACTGTTTAGTAAATAATCTATGCTTTTTTTCCTTTTTTTTTCTCGAACTGGCTACGCTATTGGCCTTTATTTTTTGGCCTTTACAGCTTCACCGGACTACTAAGGCGAGCGCTTAAGGCACTCAGCCGATTTTATATTGGCAACGAGCTCAAGGGTGCACGGCACACCTCGGCTTGGCTGTTGCCCGTTGCATGCAAAATCGCGACCTAACTTAGCAACCCTAGCTAACTATTCATATATGTTTGAGTTGTTGAAACGTATATATATGAATAGTTTTTTTTCTTTTTTTCTCGATCTGACTACGCTATTTACCTAGCATAGTCTTAGCAGCTTCACCGGACTACGTAATAATCTATGATGATTGTAAAGTAATAAGTTTTTATTAAATAGGATCTTAACTCATTTGATTAAGTTTGTCTTATGTATAACTATTTTTTATTAATTGGTAACATACAATTTTTTGATTGGTTGTATTTACTGTTTTCTTGTGTATTGTATGTAAATAAAGTTACCCTAACAAAAAAAAATTGAAAAAATAAGTAGATTTGTATAAATTATAATAAAATTTAGAAATGATTAAAATAAAATGTATTCTAAAAAAGAAAAAGGATTTGAGTTTGTGTGTGATGATTAAACTCAAAAAATATGAAAGTGATTAAAAAAATCCATTCACCTATGGAAACCACATTATTGGAGAGTAATATGAGCTGTATTTTACTTTCAAAGTCTACATTTTGATACAATCAACAATACGGCAAGCAAAGCCGCTAGCGAAAGAAGAATTATATTGAATTAGCCAAATATAATTGCAAAGGTAAGTGCAATTAATACTACGAAATAAATAATGTTTGAATTGAAATATAAAAATAGTAAACTTTGAAAGAACTATTAAACAGTCAAAGAAATAGTAATAATACCTAGTACTAAAAACTATAAAGAGTAAAAAAATATTCTTTCTTTATTTTCTTAATGGAATCCAAAAAAATCTGGTTACGTTTTTAAATTGAATTATTCCGTGCTTATGGATGACGTCAATAAACACATTAACAGATAAAATACCACAATCACTATAGTTGTTGAAGTATGTATGTATGCTTGGTACACATATGTCCCAACGACTTATATATGTACGAATAGTTAGCTTAAGTCAGCTCAGATAGGTCGCGAATTGCACGTATCAGGCAACAGTATCAGCCAAGCCGAGTTGTGCCGTGCACCCTTGACCTAGTTGTCACATAAAATCGGCTGAGTGCCCTAAGCGCTCGCCTTAGTATTTCAGTGAAGCTGTTAAGACCTTAGTAGGTCAATAGCGTAGTCAGTCTGAGAAAAAAAAACAGATTAACAAAAGTTTAGCATACAACCAATATTTACAATCGACTTAAATCGATTTCAATAAACGATTATATACATAGATTAATATGGAATATTAGTAGGAATGAGTTATAATTCGTGACTGATTAATTACACCGAACTTATCTTCTATCTTCTATACTATAAAAAAACTGTAACAAGTCGAAATCTGTACATTAAATATTTTTTGAAAATTTTAATCAGGGTAGACTATGTTATCGATATAGAAGCCAAAAATAATCTTCTTTTTACGATTTTTGTCTGTCTGTCTGTCTGTCCCTATGAACACGCATCACTCTGAAAGTACTGAACCAATCTTGACGAAACTTGACATAGTGATAGCTAATATAAGCTTTTTGTCCCATAAAACGCAAAGGGTTCTTCAGGATAAAGGATTAAAGTCTAGACACTAAACCCGTATTACTCTGAAATTACTGAACCAATTTTAACGAAACTTAACACATTGATTACTGATATTACAAGGCTACATCCAGGATAGTTTTTGTCCCATAAAACGCAAGGGGTTCTCCAGGATAACGGATGAAACTTAAAAAAATGTAGTTCATGTAATTCTTGATGGAATTTGGTAACTTTTCTTTGTGTTATATAAAGCAGTAAGATTAGATAAACGTTTAAGCTACATTTCATCACGTTATGCATCTTCAAAAAAAAACAAAAAGGGTGACCGGTGAGATTCGAACCAACTTCCCCATCAATACAAATAAGTCGACATACCGACGATTGCACCAAGACGAACTGACATTACATGGCGAAATTATCAGTCAGCTGAATTAGTTAAAAGTATAAAATCTAACGGCTAAATTCTATTAACGTATGTTTTTGTTTTTTATTATGAATCATTTTATTTTCATTGATTCATTTTCAAACTACAACGATTGTAAAGAATATCTTATATTCTATTATTTATTACTATGTAAGAAAACATAGTATTTAAATATAGTAACTATTTTTTTTACAGCTGTTGGTCATTAAAACAGCGATCAGGTACTCATGTATTTTTTTAGATGGCGTTTTAACATAATAATATCTCCATGGCAAATGTTGTCATGTTGAAATTTGACAGAAAACGGTGATTGTGGTTATCATTATAAAATTTAGATTAAGCTAAAAGCGATAAATAGTGGAATAATAAACTTTAAATGTCGTTTATTTTTTACAGAGTAAGGCATTAGTTTTATTCCAGTTCCGTAAAATTCCATTTGAAAGTAGTGTCTTATAACTATAATAAAACTGTAACTAGGTCAAAACTTATACATTAAATATTTTTTGATAATTATAATATCAGTAATCAATGTGTTAAGTTTCGTTAAAATTGGTTCAGTAATTTCAGAGTAATACGGGTTTAGATTCTAGACTTTAATCCTTTATCCTGAAGAACCCTTTGCGTTTTATGGGACAAAAAGCTTATATTAGCTATCACTATGTCAAGTTTCGTCAAGATTGGTTCAGTACTTTCAGAGTGATGCGTGTTCATAGGGACAGACAGACAGACAAACAAAAATGGTAAATAGACTATTTTTGACTTCTATATCGATAACATAGTTCACATGTTATCGATATAGAAGTCAAAAATAGTCTATTTACCATTTTTGTCTGACTGTCTGTCTGTCTCTGTGAACACGTACCTCTCTGAAAGTACTGAACCAATTTCGACGAAATCGACACAGTGGTAATTAATACTACAAGATTACATTTAGGATACTTTCTGTCCCATAAAATACAAGAGGTTCTCTAGAGTAACGGATGAAAGACTAAAATTTGTATTCAATGATATTCTTGACCGATTTTGGGGAATTTTCTTTGTGATATATATAGACAGATTATCTAAACGTTTAAGTTATACTTCATATTTTTATCGTTTGGTATTCAGGAAATCCCTGGTACCACCGATCCGAATTTGAATTTTTTTTCAATGTTAGAAAGGTATATTATCCCTCAGTATTATAGATAATGTTTATTTTGGAAAATTATTTTCAATAGTTAAGCACAAGGAATGTAATTTAAATTGACAAATATTAATTTATCGCCAATACTGGGAAGACATTTATCGGCAATATATGTAGATTAGTATTTATCTTAATTAAACCCGGTAGGCGATGCTGCGAATGGGTTTAGGCTTATTTTAGAAAATTTCTCATATACCAACTATATTTGACTGAGTCCCTGTATAGTTCGGATTTACAATTGAAAACGGTAGATGTCGCTGCGATTGCATTACAGTTTTATTAAGATTTTTCGTGGATAACAATAAAATTAAAACAGGTAATAATCGATTTTGTGCAGACGAAGTTGCACAGGTCAGCTAGTCCATAATAAAAAGGAATACGCCACGTGTTCATATCTAATCGCGGACTGTTAAAATTTATCTAACTATAATGACAAATACAATAATTATCATAATAATTTTCCCGCTATAATCATTATATCGTACTAATGTTTATAGTATATTTTCCATTCTTATGGTTATATAATCTCTCATAGGTTAAATCTTCTACATAACTTCTTATTTAGTTAACAATTTTTTTTTGTATTTGTAAGTAGCAGAACCATAGATTAACGAACCTGCGAGTAGTTAATGTAAGTTGTAAATGTAAGCAGTTTCATAATTCTTTGAGCGGAACAAACTAGGTCTGTCGTAAAGACACATCGTAAATACACACGATAGAAGTGAAACTTTTTATGTTACAGGGAAATATTTTATTTAAAAAAAAAATACAACAAAAAGCCATTGTCGTGCAATGTTCTTTAGCGATCGTTTATCCAAACACTTACCGTGCCCAACGTTGCTAAACTTCGGTGATAAAATGAATATCGCTGTTTTTAAGATTATACTCTATCACAAGAAGGTTGCTGATCAGAGTTTCATACCCCTCCTATTAGAAGTTTAATATAAAACAAAACACGATTGAGAATCTTCAGATTGAGGACAGACGCACACGCAACAAAGGCTGAGTGCCTTAAGCGCTCACCTTAGTAGTCCGGTGAAGTTGTTAAGACCTTGCTCGGTCAATAGCGTAGTCAATTGGAAAAAAAGCACACGCAACTTTGCATGTCAACCGATTTCTACGTCATATGTCAGACTGCTCGATCACTTATGCATGAACTGGCTGAAAGAACGGTTTTTAACGCTCAAACAGTTCTCGGAACGGTCGAATTTCATAGCGTTCGTGAATTGTTACGAGACTGCGCCTTAAGGGACCCGAAACCGAGATTACTCCGAATTAAATCATTATATATGTATAATAAAACATATACCGATTTAAATTTGTTAACACAAGATCATAACCAAAAGTCATTTAAAGTCACGATCTACCGATATATTTCCAGATGTTTTTTTTTTTAAATTCAATTTTGATATCCAATCTTCTAGATTATTACTGTCTAGTACGTTTTACAAGCATTTTGTTTTCGAACTTGCTACGCTATTGGCCTTGCCTTTACAGCTTCACCGCATTACGTTACAAGTGTATTGTGATAGTTTCGATGTTCTAACAAGGTGGCTACCTTATTAGAGCTTCCCAAGAAGTATTTGGCATCTCAGAATTCATGCTCCGTCGTATTCATTCATTCCACTTCACTCGAGCACAATAACCGAAATACTCTTAGTAAAATATTACAAAATATAGTCTAACAATATAAGATCTTAAATATACAAAATAACCTTTAGCAATTAAGATGTTACTAACATAATATTGGCTGTCCAATTTAAATTGTGACATTGTTGTCTGAAATAAAAATTATTATTATTATACTTTCATACTTTTCACCACCCTTTTCAACCCCTTATAACCCTTTTATCGCATTAAAAAGTATGTATGTAAGTATCTATGTCCTTTCTCAGGCTCTAGACTATCTGTGTACTAAATTCCATTTAAATCGGTTCAGTAGTTTTGGTGTAAAAGCGCGACAGACAGACAGACAGAGTTAATTTCGCATTTATAATATTAGTAAGAATAAGGTAAATAGTTCACTAGTCGAACTGGTACCGTACGTCATATAAAAGCCATGAAATGGTTCTAACATTAAGTTCTCTTACAAATTTCTTTAAGTTACATTTTAGTGTCTCCTTTGTTCTCATATTTTAGTTTGAAAATAAATGTATATGTATATATATATTTATGTATGGTATGTAAGCATGCTCTTTTATAATACGACAATAACCTAAGTACTGGAAGTGTATAGAGTTACAAAATAGTTTTCATAGAATTCGGTCTACTTCCCTTACTCAGCCGATAACCTTAATACGAGTAATATAAAGAATATTAGAGTGATATAAACCTCCATTGTCATTGATTTTGATTCATAATATATCCATGCTTACGTAATAACATTATAAGAATGACGTAGGAGTTTTTGGTGGGATTTTAGTCTGTCATGTAGTGGATTTTATATTTTATTCATAATCTTGTGTTATTCGACTATATATTGTGTAAATTTGGTGGTGTTTTACGTAATATAGTTAGTTTATTATGCATAAGTGAAGTGAATGGAAAATAATAACACGGAGCATGAAATTCTGAAATGTCACAAAAACTCCCTGGAAGGTTCTAGCAAGAAATCCACCATCTTGTTAGAATATGGAATCACACGATGCTTAATATTGGAATGATGACACTAAGCTTGTGATATTATTGACTACGTGATAATGGCAGTAATAATCGGAAAGATTGATTGCCAAAAATAAAGTAAAAAAAAAGAATGACGTATCATTCGACAACTCAAACGTAAGATAACACTTAAAACAATATTACGGCAACTTCTGATCTTTCTGGATGGCTAAACGTTTTATAAAGCCATCCATTAATTGGATCGAGCTCGAGAAAAGAGTACCACCAGATCAGAAGGCAAATTTCTATGCTTTTAAGGGGAAAGCCGATGGTTACCTGCGAAGGTACGTATTGTTTTTTATTCTAAAATATGCGAAAGTGAGCTTGTTTGTTATGCTTTCCCCCCTCTACAACCCAACCGATCATCATCTTTGCATACGAGTTGTCAGAGATACGACAAAGAACAGAATGACTTTGTTCTATATTTATAATTACTTAGTGAATCTGGAAATGAAACAGATGAGAATATAAAACTACTACAAGTACAAGCAATCAGATATTAGCCCTGAATCCAAATATGTACTCCAAATCATTGATGAATTTAATTAGTGAAAAATAAAAAACAATCCAAACAAGTTTTATTTAACTCCTAACAATAATCCTTTTGCTATTATTTAGAGTACTCGCAAATCCACCCGAACCTCCGAAAATCAATTGGGAAGAATATAAAAGTTTGGTACCAGTCCCAGGACTCGTGGATAAATTTAAAACAGCATATGAAAGTTTCAAAGTTCCCTATCCAAAAGATACAATGACAGCTAAAGTAGATGAACAATGGAAAACTCTTGAACCAAAAATTAAGGAATATTGTAGTGAGATGCAAAAGGAAATCGATAAGTAAGTATGATTTCTATACGATACTAAATGGGCTATACTTGTACTAAAAATATCTTAGAGAACTCAAAATATCACTTGCGGAAACATAACAAAAATGTTGTTGTTGATGTTATTGTTGAGAAATCAACGCCCTAGCTAATAACCGATAGTCGTGGAATATTATATAAATCTTGTCAATGATAAAGAAAAGGACATAGGATACCTTTCATTTAGATAAAAAGTATTGCTTCCGAGGGTTATATTTACTGTAACACGAGCAAAGCCGCGAGCAAAAGTTACTAATATTATACATGCGAAAGCAATTCTTTCTATTTGTTCCTATAACGACTAAACAGCTGAAGCGATCGTAATTAAATTTGGTCAAGAAGAAGACTGGAGATTTGGATGAGGAGATACATCCCATGAAATAATAGTTATCAAAATAGACAGAGATATAGTAAATCTATCTCGTTTAGTCATTACATAAAATATGAAATTTCATGTGATGTAATACCACCGAATTGACAACATTATAAATTTCGGAAGCCCTCTTTGCACTTATACCTACAGTACCTACAGTACCTACAGTGCCTACAGTATCCCTGAAATTATAGCAGTTTAAGTATGCAATAGCTTTTCAACTGTAATCATATATAATAGCTGTAGGTTTTAGCTGTAGGTTAGTCTTATTTGAAGTTATTCTTACGATTGTTTTATAATGACTTCATTGTTTGATATGTTTATCAAATTTATTTTACCGCAGTTTCTGCACTTCATATGTTGTGTTCTTATTTGTTATGCAAGTTTGGTTTATATTTTGTGTGTACAGAGCTTCGAAGGAATTATCAAGAATAAAAGCACTGCCCAAATTTGAAGAGATGACTATGGAAATGGTTTATGATATGTATCCTGAGAGTGCTTTAGATCCAGTTAAGAATCCGACATTTTGGCCTCACACACCGGATGAGCAATTGGGCTATGAGCCTCCGATTCCAGTGACCCCGACTAAGGGACATTATTGAAGCCATTTGCAGCTTGTAAGACTTATACATATTTGTGATATCAGACTCTCTTTTTCCATCTTGATCTGTTTTCACGCAACCTCTATGTAGGATTAAATATATTTAACGCAACAAGTTTATTATTCAATTGAAATATGAATTTTTTTTCATTGAAGACAGTTTTTACACGACATAATTTAAATAATTCTTGCTTTTATAATGGTTCTTATTACTAAAGGAACCCAAAACGAATTAAAAATATTGACATAAATACAATCTGTTGCAAATAAATGAATATCATATTTATCTAATTTATGACTTGGTGTTGTAACTGCACTATTTGCCTTGTTTGCAATATTATCAGTGCATACACTTAGATCAAACTTTTTTATATTCAATTAATATTTATTTATGTTAATTCTTACATAAACAAGTGATACGTAGATTGTTTAAATAACCGAAAACTGAGGACTATAGCATAATATACTAAACGCCAATGTCATAAGTCTAATCAGCATCTAAAATTTTAATACTATTACACCATTACACTATATTACATTCCTAAATTGACCTGAAGTTCATGCCTGCCCGCGGTCATGCACCAGAAGGGTTGATTTCTAATTATAGCCAAGCTCATGGCCGCTAAACAGATATCAACCAAGAACTCAACCAAAGCTAATTACAAAATATAAATGCATCATATTTCAACAGAATTAGTTTGTATTGTTTAGCTAATATTCGATGCTGGCTGGCCAAACTTTAGCTGTTGTTATATCGAATATTTTAAAATTATTTCGCAATTTATAGCACCATTTAAGTTGTGGACTGGGAGTTTTTGGCGGGATTTTAGTCTGTCATGTAGTGGATTTTATATTTTATTCATAATCTTGTGTTATTTGACTATATATTGTGTTGGTGGTGTTTTACGTAATATAGTTAGTTTATTATTCATAAGTGAAGTGAATGGAAAATAATAACACGGAATATGAAATTCTGAGATGCCACAAAAACTTCCTGGAAGGTTCTAGCAAGGGATCCATCTTGTTAGAATATGGTTTCACACGATACTTAATATTGGAATGATCGCATGAAGTTTGTGATATTATTACTACGTGACAATGGCAGTAATAATCGGAAAGATAGATTGCCAAAAATAAAGTTAAAAAAAAAAAGTTGTGGACTATAAAGGTGAATAATATAAAAAAATTATGTACTACAACTTTAATTGTGACGTTATTATTCTGAATTTAATAATCTAAATCTACGTATAAAGCCTGATTAGGCGTTATAGTACCAGACTAAGATAATGTCACAGGATGTTTCATCCTTCGAAGTAGTAGTACATAGTATGGAGCCAGGCTCTTTTGCGATAGTGACTTGATTGACTAGAGACTATCTTTAACTAATATAAAATAATTGACTACTACCTAATATTATATAAGACTACATTATATTTTATGTTCTGCTCGTTTCTGTAATGATAAGATTCTCAATATAGACTAAGGCCCAACCCGTACATATAAAAAATGTCGACAAAAAACCTAAGCAACCCTTGCACGGGGGTGCAAGAATAAATATTTGCTTCAACATGCGAAATTACGATTATCAACAACCAACAATCTTTAAGTAAATTGAAATATGCGCTCTACTCCGTAGTCTTATTCCTAGCAAATTATTAGTATTATGAATGCAGTAAAAGCACTATCACGGCTTTGCAAATGCAAACAAAAATTCTCTTGATACCATACGATTACAAGTAATACGCATTGACTCTGCGTGATACACTGTTGATTTCAATAATACGGCGATATATTTAAACTGTCGTCATCTTATACTAGATTTATTCAAAGCATCGAAAATCTCATTCATGGTTGACAATGAAAGTTTGATATAAAAAGCTCTTTGAATGAACATTACGTGTGTGTGGGTGTGTCGTGCGCCGGCGCAGTGCGAGTTCGTCCGACGCGGCGTGGCGCACGTGCAGCTGTACTTCCAGACGTTTGTGCGGCTTCCAAGAAAACTCACTGCCCTTTAACTCGGCGATTTTGTATTATTAATAAGTGACTTGTTTGAAGATTGTATTACCAATCTTTACTTATACTCTTATTCATTTAAATATACTAGTAAGTAACACTTAATTTCTCAATCCATAAGATTCATTTTTGTGTATCAATTGACAGCCTTTACCGTAAACTAACATCATGAGTTTTGCTATAAAAATCATTAGAGACTCAAAAAAGGGGTTGTGCCGCACTACTAGGAACATCTATTTTTAAGTCGAGAGGTCGTAGCTTCGATCCTAGCAAAAGACTAAGTACTAAGTGAAGAACATAATTGAGTAAAATTATATGTTCCTCTCAAAGTATGATTATCAGTTCTATGTCTGGAGGGTAAATACTCATGTACGTACTTATATCAACTGTCTAATTATATTATTATTATACGTATTATAAGTACATACCTAAATATGTATCTCTAAATACATATATTTTCTAAAGTTACATGATTTTTACCTCTGAGCATACATCACGTACTAGAATATAACATTTGAAAAATATTTTTCCATGATAGGCGTAGAGAACAAGTACATATAGATATCGAACTTATTGTTCTTTATATATAACTAGGCATAGATAAAACATTTCAGCATAATACTCTCGTTTGTCTGACATCCGGTTTTACTTTCAACTTTTAGTCTTTTAAAGCCTAACATAATTGACAACGAAATTAAAACATAATTGAAAATTTAGTGTTACCAATAAAAACTTTTAAATGTAAGTTTGTTTAATTCCATTGTACCCAGAAAAAGAAATACAAATAATAATATATATTTTTTTATGTATCATAGGCGGCAAATGAACAGGTGGGTCACCTGATGTTAAATGATCACCACCGTCCATAGACACCTGCAACACCAGGTGAGTCGCAAGTGCGTTGCTAGCCTGTGTTGGGGGATGGGGGGAGGTGGGGAAAAGGAAAGGGGAAGGTGAGGAGAGGTGGCCTACAGCGTTCTCACTGACCGAACGAAACGCAACAATGCAAACACTGTTACTTTACGTCGGTTTTCTGTAAGAGGGTGGTACTACTTCAGGCGAGCCGAGCCATTCATACTGAAGCCAGCAATAGCGTCAGCGTGGCTCTACCACCTATAGAAAATAAACTAAATAAATAAATTATACATATACACTAATGTATAGAAAATGTGTTTATCTTATTATAGTCGAGTTTCGACTAATGGTGTAGGTGGAAGAGTAGTTTGCAACAAAGAGATGAATAGATTTTCTGTGCCTTTGTGAAGACACTATCAATAAACTATGTTATAATTGATTCATATAATGTGTGTGCTATATTTGATGTTCTTATCTGGTTTCAAATGAATACAAATGCTAAAGATTGAAAACAATAAAAATTCTATAGACATCAACTTCCACTCATAAAATAATAAACACTTTGAAGTATATCATTGGGGATGAGTTAAAATTCCCTTTGCCTTAGGATAGTTTTAAAAATAAAATACTAACATCCCTTTCCGTTTCCTCAGTAGGTGAGATGCGACACGGATAATTGCGGATCAATCGACGGCTTGGACGGATATCCGAAGGCGATTCATGAAAAAATGGAGCCAGTTCTAAAAACACTCTCTTAGCTTGATCTATATTACTTTCAATTCTAATGAATATAGCTAGCAATATACATTTACTAGATATGTATTTGTCTCTGTAAATAGACTTCTATGTGTAGGCTGTCAATATTAATCTGTCAAATTTATTTATCTGCATGTGAATTTAGATACACGTTTCAATTGGCTTGTAATATTCTTACAACATATACAGCGCGATTGGTTAGTCGCCAGCAATATTTTTACAGGATAATAATTAGTCGATTCTCGTTTCAAATCAATAAAAAAATAGGTGCTTAATATTTGGTGATTTAGGCAAAAACGAATGGAATAATAATAAGAAAGCAATGAATCATACCGTGCCGCGATATCCTGTCCGCTGACGTCGCGAACCTCGACGCATGCTGTTACACAATTATTAACCTTGAAAAGGGCCCCTTTGTTATTGTTAATGTTGTTCATTGAACCTAGATAAGGTTTTTTTTACGTTTAAATGAGTCGTTCCCGCACTTTTAAAAGGTTTAGAACAAACTTTAACTATGGTTATCTTTGTTATTTATCAGTATTTGTTGTGGTATCATTATTTCATATGTTATATATAGATATAAATAAATACATGACAATACAGACTAACATATTTTCTTACTGAACTTTGCAATAAGCAAAGATTTTCAACAAAATTATCACAAAAATATTTTAGAAGTTACCGAAGAATAATAAACAGAACTTCGTTTATTATTAAAACTAACTTTAAATAGTACTAGAGTTTTGTTTGTTTCATTCTCAATAATTACCAATGCTTTTAAACGTTGATTAAACAAGGGCTACCAATTAATTATGTAAATGAATACTGATTGGAGAAGCGTGGATGTTTTCACTTTCAAAGCTGTTGTGTGAATACTGATAATGCAGGTACTAGGGCTACATAAGAACGGATTAGATTTTACTTGA
The DNA here is from genome assembly GCA_014332785.1 of Antheraea mylitta. Taxonomy (NCBI): domain Eukaryota; kingdom Metazoa; phylum Arthropoda; class Insecta; order Lepidoptera; family Saturniidae; genus Antheraea; species Antheraea mylitta. The sequence goes on from JACEII010000006.1 coordinate 758,920, forward strand.
CAACTCCTAACGGCCATGGAGTTTCCAAAAGCAATGTTACATTTAATTCGATAAATATTTGATCATTCGTGAAATTGCGAACTATCTACGGATGATGTATGTATATAAGTTAATTCTTGATGTCGGTCTGCGTGGGTGGAAGGGTGAAGAGTAAAGACCACCTGTTGCTTGGACTCTATATTTAGCGTCGTGGCTTGCTCGCACTCCGCTGTTCCCCTTTCAGCCATTCATAACTGTGACTAACGTGTGAAACTGGATTCCCTGTGCATTGCTGAATCTAACGTTATACGATTTTATTTTATTAGATAATGTTATGTTATATATGATTTTTGTGTTCCATAGAAACTGTTTTACACTTCTTAGAAGAAGTTGAACAATTTATATGAAAATTATCTGTTAAATTTATAACACATTTCTAAAAACTTGTATTTAATGTTTCAGCAGCACATTGTTTATGATCTGTTCTGATTTTAAAACGTTAATTTTTATCTCGTGAAAGGCACATTGTCTATATTCACGTCGATATAAAATTATTGTCAAATTTTAGTATAAGAAAAAAAATATTTGCGGAAGTTTATATTAACGTAGCGAAAAGGCTGAGGAAAACCAGATAATGTAGACCGGGATTATAAATACATTCTGGTATAACGGTACGCAATGCAAAGTTGTGTAGTTTAATTGCGGAAGAAATTAAAGATTAGTAAGTGTTCTACTTTTTTACAAGGTGTAATTTGAAGTTACATGGTAGGTTTAGATGTCAATAAAATTAATATAAATTTTGATTTGAAACGTGTATATTGACTATAGTGGGAATTAGTCATGCGTTAAATAATTGTTAGTATTTGTATTTGCATATTTATTTTATTTGGTTAAATACATCAATCTGATTGTTCGGTGTTTTCTTTTCAATCGAAAACCTTGGTCCGAGAGCTAATTTGTGATACGACACCCACTTGTAAGTTGTAACGCAATACGGCGCGTAGAAAGGAATGCCGCTGTGTAAACACAATCATTTAGTCTCAAGTATAAAGTATTATATAGTTACGTGTTTAGATACGCACTAAAATGATTACAATTATCCTATACATTTTCAAAACTTTATATACTATGTCAGTACTCGAATACATTATTATTGTTGGAAATTTTAAGTAAACATCACAGTTACATTAAAATAGTAAATCGAAGTGTTTGACAGGTTTTGTACATTCAAAAGAATTTCTCGGAATTCACATTCATTTACTATTTCTATAGTTTTTATTATATTATTTTCTCGCTAACAGTTTGGTTTAGTGATGACCGTATTGCATCATACCCATTGTCGTTTCGATTAGAATAATAATCTAGTAAAAATTTGCTCTATAAATTAATGAACTACATTTATTTTTGTATTTACAAATTATTTCTACAATATTTCTTTCAAACACGAAATTATTTTTTTAATTCGGTTGCATGTAATTGTTAGGTATTAGCAAAATAATTAAAATAAAAAAAAGGTTTCTGTTTGTCAACCAATCTTTCAGATTATTACTGACATTGTTGTGTAGTTAATAATATTACAAGCGCCGTGTAATGATTTCAATATTCTAACAAGATGGTGGCTCCCATGTTATACCTTCCAGGGAGTTTTTGTGGCATCTCGAAATTTATGCTCCGTGGTATTTTCTTTATTTTCCATTCACTTCACTTATGCACAATAAACTATATTACGTAAAACACCACCAAATTTACAAAATATAGCACCCGATTAGGCCTCCCATGGCAGCGGCTCAAGCATAGGTTCGATCCCTCGGTAGGGAGCCCTTGAGTGCGTTGCTTGCGCGATACGGTGACACACAAATATACATCACCGCTACAACACTACACGATCACCCCCACACACGTGCACGCCTACACGCTTACACATGAAAGTGGAAAGGATTACTCTTTTTCTTTATCGAACTGAAAAACTCTCAATTTTCCGATAATAAATATATGGAGGAGTTGTTGAGGCGTGTATGCTTGGTACACGTATACGCTTCAACAACTCATACATATATGAATAGTTAGCTAGGTTAGCTAAGATAGGTCGCGATTTTGGCTGCAACAGGCAACTGCCAAGCCGAGGTGTGCCGTGCACCCTTGAGCTGGTTGCCAAAATAAAATCGGCTGAGTGCCTTAAGCGCTCGCCTTAGTAGTCCGGTGAAGCTGTTAAGACCTTGCTGGGTCAATAGCGTAGTCATTTCGAAAAAAAAAAACAAAATATAGAGTCAAATAACACAAGATTATGAATCAAATATAAAATCCACTACATGACAGACTAAAATCCCGCCAAAAACTCAAGTAAAAAGGTTATTTCTTTACATTCTATCTACAGTTTAAAATTGGTGTGTCCAGTATTTATATAAGTAAAATGATAGAGATGTATTATCGCGCGCGAACGAACAACTTTTGATAGAATGTACTGATTTCAATGAAACAAAGACTAAGTTACTTTTGAGAATATGTTCTATGATTTTCTTGTTGAAGTTTTATTGTGAACTCACTGCTTTAGCAGTGATGCGTGCTTATAGAAACAGACAGACACGGACATATCTAAAAATGATTGAAATTTATTTTATGACTTATTCATAGACGCAACAATTTTTTTCACGAAAATCGAAAAAGTCCAGACACGTTAGATTTACATTCAATTATATATATAGATAAGATAAATATGAAACTTGATACGTATGAAAATGTCAAATAAATAATAAATTAATGTAGCAAGTAAACCAGTAAAACAGTACCAAAATTTGGTGGAGGCAAACACTATTAAGGAAAGTGGGAGATCTAGAAATGTTTTCGTCGTAAATACAAATATATGTATGGTATCGACGGCGCTATGTCTACAATCTTATCAATCTAATACCATTAAACGAGCAATTCTTGTATATTGTTATATTTGTATATATTCAGGATCTCGGTAACGGCGTCATCCATTTCCGTGAAACTTAGTATGTAGGTAGTTTCGGGGACGATAAATCGATCTAGCTAGATTTTATTCATAGAAAAGTTTTTTTTATAGAGTTTTCAAGCAATGAAAAAATATACCTAGAATATGAAGGATAATTTCGCCGGCGCTGTCAAAAGAAAAATAACTCTGATGGAAATCGGTTGCTTCTAAAATCCATGTAACCCCAGTTCGAATCCATGTGACAGCAGAAGATATATAATTTTTAATATTTTTTTTTTCGTAGAAAAATGTTTATTTTATGAGGCAAACCTAACAGTTTATTTTAATTTAAAAATGTTTTTTAAAGAACAGGTACTTAATAAATAAAATGACAGAGGTTCGCAATTTTGCTCGCATTGAAAAAGTACTAGATAGATTTCGAATATAATATTTTAGTTGAACTTTTAAAATATATAACTATCACAATATTTTAAATAATATAGAGTCACTAGCTCCTGCTTGCCACCTCATCCGCGAGGAACAAAGACTTTGGGCTAACTAATACGTAGCGGAAGCTCTTAAAATAAAAAAAATAAAAAGATTTTGAAACATTCTTCATTGGTGCTAAAAAGTTTTCAGGATTGCATATTTTCACTTTGTATGTCATATTGATTTATATCGAATCAACAGTCTAAACAATAAGTTTCATGCTGTTAGCCCTAAAATTGAAGATCCTTTCATACAACTTTTAATCCCCTCTTTCAACCCCTTACAATATTTTTTTCGCATTAAAAAGTAGCCTAATATGCTTTCTCAGGATCTAGACTATATGTGTACCAAATTTCCTTGAAATCGGTTCAGTAGTTTAGGCGTGAAAGCGCGACGGATAGAGTTACTTTCCCATTTATAATTTTAGTAATAATTATGGTTTTAAGAAACTAAGATTTTTATAACTATTACGCGTTTAGAGATGTGTAATTTTGATGTGAAACATCTACGCGGAGGGTAAACCTGATTGTTGGTGTGGCGACGCAAAACACGAACATTGCACTATTAACGAAATACTCAAAACCATTAGCAACCCTATCTTGTAGACAACTTGTTCTATTATTACTTGGCACGCGCCGACGACCTAGCGCCTTTTAATTAAAGTCGCAAAACACCGCGCCAGTGTCTAGTGAACTTTTTTATTTAATAAAAATGGCTTATCTATGTAGTAAAATAAATGAACAGTCATTATTTAATGAAAGTAATTTGTAATTTCCAGCTTTATCTTTTCATTATGCCATAACTGATTCCTGTCGTAATCTGTTCTGTTATGCATATAACTTATACAAAACAAATTTGATGTTTCACAGCTGCCATGCGTCCCGTGACGGCTCATTTTTTTTGCTTTGCAGAAGATGGTAAGTGGTGTGGTATCAATACGTAGGATAAAGCAGATGAACTTATTACATTAATGATGATAGAAATGAGTAATAACAATATAATGAGTAATAGAAAAACTAGTAGTCCGGTGAAGCTGTTAAGACCTTGCTGGGTCAATAGTGTAGTCATTTCGAAAAAAAAAGTAATAGCAACATCGTGCGAAACCGCGAGTATAACTAGTGCATCCATATACATTTTATTTATAATATACCTATATAATAATAGTTAAAAATGTCATGTCTAGTCAAAGGACGTGGGTTGATCTGATATGAAGTGTTGGGTACGTCGTCGCATCGCGCAGCCTTACATATATATTTAATAAAATTTATCAGTGAGTCGACGACCTCAAAATATGGGTGCGCGTACTATGCATTTTCAGTACAATAATTAGTATCTACGGAATTACTGTTACAATGTATCCTGTTATGTTATGGATTTAAATAAATAGGCGATAGAGATAAAGCAGAACATTTTAAATAATTCGTCTCTTATGAATATGAGTCAATTAATTATTTCTTTGTTCAAGCCTTATTATAAAGAATTTGTATGAAATAATAACAAATTAGGTCTAATTGGGGAATTCGTTTGAATTCATCACGAACTTGGCACTCCTAAGTATTTTTTATTAGAGATGGCTTTTAACATAACATAATTCACTACAAGATGGCGCTATGCTCTATATTAATTTTATATTACATTGTTTCCTAGAAATTTATATGAACTATGTAATCTACACTAGTAATATTATATAGAAGTAAAGTTTGTGACGTTGTAGTGGGTAATCTCAGGAACTACAGGACCGATGTAAACAATTATTTCAGTGTTATATAGCTCATTTATCGAGGATCGTTATAGGCTATAATATCATCACGCTAAACCAACAGGAACGGAGCACCAATGAAGAATGTTTAAAAATCGGGGTTCGTTTTCCTCTTGAGAGCTTCCGATGCGTGTTAACGTTAGCCTAAAGTCTCTATTCCACGCGAACGAAGTCGCGGGCAGAGCCTAGTAATGCAGTAATTAAAAGATTCTGTGAATATACATATACCGAGTTCTACATGAATTTTGCTACTTTTCCGATGTACCTACGTAGTATCTGTTTATGAAGTTTATTAATATTAATTATTTCTTTGCATATCTAGATTTCAAAATACTCAAAACGGTTCTAGTTACCAATTTTTTTTTGTTTATTTTGTTAAGTAATATAAATGAGTAATCAGGGTTAGGCAAGTTTGTGTTGATCGTTACTAATTAATGCATAATTAAAAATTCTGGTGCGCGCCCGCGCAGACGATCGCGTCAACCAATTACACTGCCCACATGATGCAAATGAAAATGGACACTAAATCCATAACATTTGAGTTTAAAAGTGATATAATAAGGGTTGTGAATGAAGGGCAAGAGACAGTTGTTTTATTTTGTGCTATATTTAGTTCTTGGACTGAATTGTTACTGTGCCAGCTTTGTATGGAACGATGTGCGATTGGCATGCTCGACGAGCATCTAATATTATATTCATAGCGACAGCTCTAAAATGTATTTACTTATTTTATTCAGTATTTTATCACGAGGTATGTTGATTATTCTGTTATTGTTTTTAATATTTAATAGGAACTTCAAAGGTACTAAAATGTATTTATAGACTATTTTTTTATGTCATAGGAGGCAAACGAACAGTTGGTTCATCTTATGATAAGTGATCACCACCGTCCATGGATACCAGCAACACCAGAGGAGTCGCAAGTGCGTTACCAGCCTGTGTTGATGGGGAAGTGGGGAGGGAAAGGAGGAGGTGGACCTCCGGCGCTCTCACTGACCGAACGAAACGCAACAATGCAAGCACTGTTACTTCACGTCGTTTTTATATGAGAGAGTGGTACTACCCGGACGAGCCGACCCATTCATGCTTAAACCAGTCATAGCTTCAGCGTGGCTCTACCACCTACAATAGTCTATCAAATTCATTCACTTTTAAAGTTTTTTTGTAGTATTGATTGTGGACTACGCTCGTGTCTGTTAATTGTTTCTAGCTATTTTTTAAATCTAAAGAAAGTCGATGCATTTACGTTGCGGTGAATGGTTTCGAACATACAAATTTATTTTTCACTATTTATATCATTATATATTATATTAACTGCTATTTACTACAAAATAAACAAGTAAAGGTGAACAACTGCATTTCTAGACTGGAATAAAATCGGCTGAATGCCTTAAGCGCTCGCCTTGATAATCCGGTGAAGCTGTTAAGACCTTGCTAGGTCGATAGCGTAATCTGTTCCAAAAAAAAAAGTATTTCTAGATTACAGTTTTATGGGATAATCTTGTTTTTTTTTTTTCTCGAACTGATTACGCTATTGACCTAGTAAGGTCTTAAAAGCTTCACCGGACTACAATAATCTTGCGGATGCACGATTTTGGTCGTATGTTGTTGCTATTTCTTAGCGAAGATTTGTTTTGCTACAAAATAAGTACAATTTTGTTCGAATAAAGCAATAGAATATGTTTTATATAAAACTAATTTGTGTCGAATTTCACGTAAAATAGCTTACTATGGGTCTTTGACGCACATCGTAAAATTTGTTAAAAAAAAACCAAACTGCTATCTTTTTATTACCTACGCTATAATTATGTATTTCTTAAATCACTACATTTACTTAATAAATCATTACGATTATCTTATCGTCTAATTGCAACAACATGTACAAACATACATACCGATGTCGATTATAGATATAATTTCGCAAAATGATATAATATTTCATTTTCCGATAATAAATATATGGAGGAGTTGTTGAGGCGTGTATGCTTAGTACACATACGTTTCAACAACTCATACATACATGAATAGTTAGCTAGGTTAGCTAAGATAGGTCGCGATTTTGCATGCAACAGGCAACAGCCAAGCCGAGGTGTGCCGTGCACCCTTGAGCTGGTTTCCAAAATAAAATCGGCTGAGTGCCTTGAGCGCTCGCCTTAGTAGTCCGATGAAGCTGTTAAGACCTTGCTGGGTCAATAGCGTAGTCATTTCGAATAAAAAAAAGATATAATATTTAACCTAAGACATTTCGTTGATTTTCGTAACAACCCATATTTATATATATACGCCGTCGTAAAAGTGAGATTTGTCCCGAATAATGTCAGCAGACGGCGAACGTTTCTACCTGCTCGGGATCGGGTACCGTTGCGTGCAAGGTGTACTGTACCCACACATAAATAAACGAGACCTAATGAACCTTACACACACATGCAAAATTAAGGGTTGCTCCTTGTAAATTCAATTTATAGTACTATCTTGGTGCTACACAGTATCATATCGTCACAATTGTTTCGCCTTTATCACAGTGGTCTTAAATATTCCCCTTATACAGAATTTAGTTATCTATTTATTTATCGTGTTTGGTTAATGGTTAGGTATAAACGTCGAGGTAGATACTTGTGTTTAAAATCATTGACTAATTTTTTAATTTTTTATTTATTACAATAATTTTATATAATACTAGTTAATGCCCGCGAATCCGTCCGCGGAGTAATAGTTACTTTGGTCTAACGCTAACACGCAACTCTTAAGATGAAAAAACCGTGATTCAAACATTTTTCATTGATATTCAGCTCCTATTGGTCTTAGCGTGATGATATATAGCCTTCCTCGACAAATAAGCTATGTAACATTGAGAGAATTTTTCAAATCGAACCAACCAATAGTTCCTGAGATTACGTCACAAAATTTATCCCGCTACGTCACAAAATTAACCTCTTAATAATATTAGTATAGATGTTAGCTGATTTCCGCGACTTCGTGTGCTTTGTTTTGTATCTCAATTATTTTATTATATCTCAGAAGGATTAGGCAGCGTTTTCGACGAAAGTTTCCAGGCGGCTCGATTTTTACGACACTTCCAACAATTATCGTCATATTGCAACCAATTTACAAAAAATCTTGACAAATGATATACCTAAACCTTCCTTGTAAATTACTCTGACTATTTATGATTAATAAACCACATGAAAATAGGTTTACTGGATTTTGAGTTAATCGCGAACAGACAAATAACATGGTGGATCTCTTTGTTTTATAATATGTAAAGATATTATTATTTATAGTAATTTTACTTGTAAAATGTAAGTTATTCTTATTATTATCTAATTTTCTTATTAGTTTATAAATAATAATTGCATATTTTATCTCGAAGAACAAATATTTATTTACCTATAAATTATAAACTATGATTATCTTGTCTACAGAGCTTAAACTGTCCCGGTTATCGTAATAAATGATATATCATTTACGTACTACAAATATAATAATTAAAAATAATGTTTTATCATCACAATACACACAGAATTCATTTACCTAACTATTGGTGCAATGCAAATAAATGCCTTTATTTATGATGTATCTTAAATCTTCACTTCACGATATGCTTTATTTTATTGCAGTTGTTTATCATTAAATTTTACATGCAAGTAATACTTTTGACAGGTTTGTAATCTTACGAATCAAAAAACTAATATTTATTATAAATGCTACATGTTGTTATTATACGTATGATGGTTTTTTTGCGTACATAACGAGATGCATTGTTATTTGTTATAGGGTTAGTAAAGAACTGTTAAATAAGGAACACATGTGTGTTTTCATTAAAACCAGCCTCTGCTCGCGTATTCGTTCGTGTGGAATAGTAGTTACTTTGGGCTAACGCTAACACGCAGCGGAAGCTCTCAAAAAGAAAAAAAAAACGATTTTTAAACATTCTTCATTGATGTTCCGCTCCTGATAGCCTATAATCCTCGATAAATGAGCTATATAACATTAAAATTATTTTTCAAATCGGACCAGTAGTTCCTGAGATTACCCCTTACAACGTCACAAACTCACAAACTTTACCTCTATAATGTTAGTATAGATATCAAAAATTGCAACATATTTGCAATTGAGGATTTTCTTTAAGCTTCTATAATTTAAACTACGTGACTGTATTGTTTATATTCATATATCGGTATTAAATAAGAATATATATTAATTAGAAAACTATGTATTTTTTTTAATGGTTGTATTCATGAAATAGTGTTGTACTTCTTTGTCTCATATTATTTGTCAACCCTAAAGACCTGCGCTAGCGCAGATGTCACCCCTCCACTCCTTACACCCCTCTGACGTCCGATAGTGCACCGAACTTCAGCTGTGACTGCTCGTCAGATGTTGATCGACAGTTTTTTTGTTTACTGTTTGATAAAATGAGCGCCTGTAGGCGAAGGAATATATGTAGGGATATAAATTATAGTGTTGATCGAACGATATTTTACCTCCTTTGTAAATGAGTACTATTTTTTTTTACACTGTACAAAATATAAGCGTCAAAGACATTTAAACGTTGGTAATAGAAGGATGTTCATAACGCTAATTATACAGATACATAAATTAAGATAAAACAAAATAATTATTTTAACATTTTATTTAATAGGTGGTAGAGCCACGCTGAAGCTATTACCGGCTTCAGTATGAATGGGTCGGCTCCCCCGGGGTAGTACCACTCTCTCACAGAAAACCAACGTGAAGCAACAGTGCTTGTATTGTAGCGTTTCGTTCGGTCAGTGAGAATACAGGAGGCCATCTCTCCTTCTCTCTTCCTCACACCCCCCCATCCCACACCACAGGCTGGAAACGCACTTGCGATTCCCCTGGTGTTGCAAGTGTCTGTGAACGGTGGTGATCAGGTGACTCACCTCTTCATTTGCCTTCTATGGTAAAAAAAAAAAAATAATATAATTGTAGAATTCAACAAGTGTTGTAAGTGTGTAGAGTTTGAAGCGGAAACTGCTTAGCGGCTGAAGTTACTTTGATTCTGAGTTGAAGAACAAATTTAAATCTCACAATGGGTCGGATTTAAACATATAAGTTGATGGCAAACTTCATGGTTTGAACATAGTGTGGTAGCCATTTTGTAGACGTTTCTCAAGTTGAAAATACCTCCCCTACTAACGACTAGTTGCAATCTGTAGTAAAAAATGAGAATCAGTCGCATTCCTACTCTAGTGAGCTTATACAATACTCTGACATCTGGTCGCTTTGTCGCATATCTCTTTTTATGTTTTTTTTTTGTCGATTTTCTATTTTAGCAAATATTCCCTTTCTTCTTTTCTCAGTATGTTATGACTTTTATATTGTGGTAAAATATTAGATGCAGAGATATAATTAATACGCCAGATGAGTTTCTTGCTGTTTTTTTTCGGTAACTTAGATGTTCTGATGGTAGTGCTTTAACATTTATTGTGGTTTGTTATGGCATAAAATGTTTTTTTTTTTAATGTAATTTTTATAACTTAATAAAATAAATAATATAAAGATTATATCCTTTGATCATCATGTACGGCTTTAGGATAAAAAGTGTAAGGTTACGTACATTGCATGTTCACCTAATTATTATTTGCGCATCAGCACAATTGAAGTAAAATTACATTTATTTATTAAAGTATCACTCGCAAACAAGCACTCAATTACGTTGCACTAAATCACCAATGTAACATAACAAATAAAATAATTACAATTTAAACAAACAACTTTATTCCCATAAACGGGCATCCAAGAACATATATCTAAGGATTAGACTTGTTCGTCACCCCTACATTTTGGTCCTTCGAGCCGGACAAAAAGCTTAGTTGCATTTTAATAGAACAAAGAATGAGTTCTGAATATCGTATCAACTAATATTTTTTAATACTGTATAGGTTAGTTTTTCACTACAATCTCATCTGATGTTAAAAGACGATATGGTCTAAGATGGTAAACACACTAAATCTAGAGGGGGCTGGTTCTCAAGTACTACACGTGCTTGGCGAGAGGTTTTTAACTTGAGGGTGTTAGCTCATGGAATAAAGAATACTCTCTTTCCGTGGTGTTAGCTATTCAGACGGACGTAATAAAAAACTCTACCACCATGCAAATTGTTAGGTACTATTCTGATTAAACTTTCTTTTCTGATTTATGAATCTTTATAGACGATATTTTTTCTATTATCCAAAATGTACCTAAGAAGTTTCATTATTAACTTGACCAATAGCCAAGTCGATATTGAAAATTGAATTTAAACAGTCAACCAAGAACGTCTATGACCTTCGTTTAACAAGATAGCACTCAGGTAGGTGCCTGATAAAATGATAATAGCGCACTGCAAGGTACGTTTTTCATAACAAACGTTATTGTATCATTATGAGATAACTATGTATCTTATTTATACGTAGCTTCATGAGAACAAGTAAGTCTAGATTATTTTTGATGTATCATAAAGTAAAATTTAGACCAAATTTTTCGTTATTTTTTATAGAAAAACTTATGAGTTTGCGGGCAAAGGTTGAAACCTAATTCATATAAAATTGAAACTACAAAAAAAATTAAAAAAAGAAATTGCTTAAGCAAGATGCACCAGGTTTTTGATCATAATCAGGCAGGCACAGTTTTAGATTGTCCTAAACCATCCAATTTCCCAATCACATACATTTTCTATTCGATTTTGAGGAGTTCTTGGATGTTTATTCGAACTCCAAGATTCAATGCTATTTCAAATAGAACTTTGAAACTTCCGAGGGAGGCCGCCGTGGGTGTGCGCGAACGACGTTCACCGCCCGACTATGCAATACATTAAATCAAGCAGTATATTTGTATACAAGCCGAATAACTTCTTCGCTATATCGTCTTCTTAGGTTAGAAGAATAAAATAGCAATATTTATCTAAACATTTACTAAACACAGTTAAATAAACTGTAACTATTATGTAACTAACTGTAAATATTTGCAAACATGATTTCCATAGTATTTTAAAGCATACATGAAAGCCAATACTGAATTGTACAGTAGTAGGTACAATCTAATAAATATTTGATAAATAATGTATTACGGATATCACTGCCACTTGGTATAATGCATATTGTATCTTTTTGTGTTATGACGTAATAGAAATGCATGCAGTATGCAGTAGTTTTATATATTCAATCTCAAAAAGACTGCAGTCTAGTTCCAATAGATTCTAAGGAGTGAGTGGTAACGTCTCATGTGCCAGTATGCTCCCAACTGATACAAAAATAAGGTACCTTTTGAACCGAAATGGATGTGGTATTCGTGCTTTGAGCTCTACCACTATTGGTACTGGAGGTGCTCTTGATTTCTTGTAGGCCAAGCGAGAATCAAATACGCGATAAATGTGGTTCTAACCGTGGTACTCTGAACTAGTAAGGTTATGATAAAAATGAAAGTAGTGTATGTATTAATTTTTTAGACAGCTACCTCTTTTGAATACATATAAAACATGAATTCAAATAAGCCTAGGAAAAATCTGTTTCAACGAACAAAACACATTAAAATAAACAGTAGTAACCTTGACGGCCGCGGCCGGTGGCATCATGTGTTATTTCACCAATAACCATTGCGATGATTTATGACGATGCAACCATAAAGTAAGCCGCTCGCTATAGGCAGCGTTAAAAATTCAATGCGTAGTCTTACTTATTTTATTAGATAAATCTCTGTTGTGCAACATTTAAGTATGTAAATGTATATTATCTCATAGTTTTCTTCCCGGTTGTGTTCAATGTAGTACACGAACTATTTATTTCCTGTAGACGAGTTTATAAGAAACTCACCATTTACCTTAAGGAGGTACTCTTTCGGCACTAAAAAAACAATCATTAGATATAATGCACCTCTGCAAAACCTAGCAAGACACTAAGCTAAAAAAATAATATAGCCATTTTTTTCTCGAACTGACTACGCTATTGACCTACTAAGGTCTTAACAGCTTCACCGGACTACTAAGGCGAGCACTTAAGGCACTCAGCCGATAATTGATACATGTTATAGATGGCATTTAAATTGAAAAAAATGACCCAACGGTTTCCCTAAATTAGGCATGTCAAAGAAAAATTAAAACTTATGCTAATAATTACAAAGTCGGTTTTAAAATTCGACTATGCGCGTCATCTATCGTAAATAGATATTGATTGGATAAAAACTAGTATTGAGAAATTAGTACTTTAATTATCTATCTATCTATCTATCTAATACCTTTAAACGAGCAATTCTCGTATATTTTTATATATTCAGGATCTCGGAAACGGTGTCAGCGATTACAGTGAAATTTATGTATGTATGTAGGTGGTTTCCGGGACGATAAATCGATCTAGCTAGATTTCATTCATAGCAAACTTTTTTTATCTGAGTTTTCAGGAAATGAAAAAATATACCTAGAATATAAAGACAAATTTCGCCGCCGCTGTCAAAACAGAAATAGTTTAGATGGAAATCAATTGCTTTGAAAATCCGTCTAACCCCAGTTCGTATCCGAGTGACACCAAAAGAGATGTCTTTTTTAAATATTTTGTTTTCGGTAAAAAGAAGAATAATTTTGTGAGGCAAATCTAACAGTTTATTTTAATTTTAAAATGTTTTTTAAAGTATCGAGCAAGGATCGGTTGTACAGGTACTTTTTTTAATGAAACGTTGGTACACATGCGAACTCAGAATACGAAATATGTTCGTAGTCCGGTGAAGTTGTTAAGACCTTGTTGGGTCAATAGCGTAGACAGTTCGAGAAAAAAAAGGACATATGTGTATGATGCGTTCGTAATTCTTTTCCTAAACGGTTTGACCTGTTTTTCGTGTTTTATAAGCTCATCTAGGTAGTTATGATTTCAAGTTGATTTTCTATTTCTTTTTTGCAATTCTCATATTAATTTTCAACCTGTCAGTCTCTCCTTCCACCCTTCCCTCCTAGACTCCTGCCCACCAGGTCCGTTAGAAATTACTTGCGTACTATACGTGAACATGTTGAAAAGATGAGGGTGATATTTTTTAAATGCTTGTCTCAACGACCGCTGACTATCTTTGAGTCCGGTGAAGCTGTTAAGACTTTACTAGGTCAATAGCGTAGTCAGTTCGAAAAAAAATATACTATCTTTCACTATACTTATTATCAGGTGTATTTTATCATTAAATGTAGTATTTCATTACAGCTAATTTTTATTTACAAAAGTTGATTGTATATTTATTTCAATCTTTCAAATGATCAACAGTTTTCATTGTAAAATGTCTCTAGTGTATTGCTTATAATCTTGCAGTCTACCAAGGGTTTTTATTTTAAAAACTCGACTGTGTATTGGACCTTGCAGACTACCAATGATTTTTTATTTCAAAAAAGTTAACTGTGCATTGGTTAGAATCTTACAGACTGGAAATGGTTTTTTATTTTAAAAAGTTTGTCGTGTATTACTTATAGTTTTGCAGATTGGCAATGGTTTTTATTTTAAAAAGTCGGTAGGATATTGGTTATCATTTTAAATACTCCTAATCGATGTTAATTTAATATTTGGGTTGTACATTGCTTATAATTTTTTCAGACTGCCAAAGATTTTTATTTTTTGTCTGTCTATAATCAGAACAGTGTATATGCAAAATTCAAGCAGTTTTTGTTTTAAAATACAGAAAATTATTAATAATACATATTATTAAGTTTATAATGAATTGCATTAGTAATATTGTTTCAGAATTCTTCTTAGAAATAAGTATACCATATTGACAATGTTGGTATCAGATATCTCTTGAAAATGAGATAACATAAATTAACTCTAGTATCTTTTTGTGAGTGTATTGTTGCTTGGGAGGTTTACGATTATGTAGGCGTTTAAAGTTATTGTATTCCCAGCTTAATAGGGATTATTATTAGCATTAAGTAACATTACTAAGTTATTACTTGAAGGCGAGTGTGAATACCTCGTGTTCTGGAGTCTTTAGTACTGTGATGTAAAACCGTCATATACGTATTTGGCGGATATTTAAAGATTACTCGAATGTACCTATTACATGGAATTTTGAATTTCTTTATTGGAAAATATATTATCTGATCAAGTTGTACATTTTATCGATTACAAATAATTTTGATAAGATATAATACCTATGCAAAATTCACCATTTTCACTTGTTAAATTCTTAAAACATATTTACTTCCTAATAATTATAACGATAGTACAATTTACAGAGATCCTTATCATAGTTTCTTCATATTATGACATTAGTCAGTACTTATGAGTTAATAAACACGTGATCCCAATTTTCTAATTACGTCATCGTTGCTTTACTTTTCATTTAATATTGCTAGTAATCAGACTATTCATGATACTGATACTGAAAACCAAGTGCAAGGAACGAATTCCACCGCTGCACAAAAGTAAACAAGATCGTAACTATTTGATTTATAGCTTCTTATCTTTTCGTCGAATATTAATTATTATTTCATATGTGGCGAAATGTATAGACATATTCAAACGATTATGTCTTCACAAGGCGTTTAAAAATGATGCGTACTTAACATCGCCGAGAATAGACAAAAGCTTTGATTGCGAAGCGTCCGAAGGTGCGCTCGGACATCACCTACATTGTACGTAATAGTCCGCGTTGCCATTAGCAGAGTTAGCTCGCGGCAAACCGAGTCCACTCGACTCGACCCAGGTAGCGCCGGGATAAAAACGCCACTTGAAATGGAGCGGACGCGGCCCCGTCTCACCTAGATAACGCGATCGTCCGACAAACCAATCGCTCCACGATACGAACAATTCTCAAAAAACTATTACCAACCGAACAGCTCACGCATCGGCATGAATCAACTGCGTATCTCGGATTAATTATAATAACGCGTCCTAATCACCCATTCACATCGCACGCCCGATAATAACACAAATAAACCCTAACGTCCAATGAATGAACTTTTAACATGTAAATTCGTCGCTAACAAATCGCGACACAGCCCGGCGCGTAGGCGTCGGACTTGAATGAAAATAAACATATACGTCTGAGCGGCTTACCTCTCGATTTTTACGATATTATCCAGATTAGCGATATCTGTACGACACTCGGCAATAACGTTATCAAAGTTTATACACAGAACTTGCGGGCATATCACTGTTATAGGAGGTTTATCGCGACGGTACCGTGCAACGGGAGACAGTACGAGCCGCAAGCCGGCTGGAACGTCACTGTGTCGATTGCGATACACAGGCGTAGGTGCGCCCGCGTCTCACGCACACAGTCGCGTTCATTCAATATACTCGCCGTCGAATGGTGGGGCGAACTTATGAATGGACGTAGTGGAGCCATGTCGTATAGATATCGCTGATAACGCGCTATGCAAGCATTATACAACGTGATATCAGCGAAGAGCGGCGCGGCGCTGAGTGCCGGTCGCATCACCACCGAAATTACTCTAATACATATAACAGCCGTGGATTACACACATCAGCGTAATAGGAAGCGATTATTTCAATATCCACGCATTTCTAAATCAACACACATCGCTTCTGTTTACGTTACGGTGTTGACGTGAATTTATATATTACATGAACGGTTATTATGATTCGGATATAAATATAATATCACGCTTATGTTATACAACCGGTATAAACTGACATATGTAATGACTAGCAACCGCTTGCGACTTTACTAAAGTAGAAATTTTTATTCGCGGTCAACAATTGAAACCTAATGAAATATCGCCTATGTTACTAAAAATGAACGTAACCAGTTAAATATTTATTTGAGATGGACTAGATAGGAGATTGCATAGTTCAGATGATTTTATACTGTCATATTAACAAACCTTACATTTTTATAATGATAAAGTAATAGTATCGACATACATACCATTTATATGTGGTCAAGTAAATTAATTTAAAACGAGCTAAAAATGTATGAATTATGTTAGCAAAACGCTACATCTTTTGTGACCATCATAGGAGGAACATGAAGTGATGATAGACAGACGGATAAATTCACATGTAACATAGTTGTTTTATATATTACCTATGTACAATATTCAATCTCGTATACCCCAATACTCCGTCATACGGCTTGCTCGCCATACCACTACGTTGTCGCTTAGCGTTCTCAATGACCTTAGTAAGTTATTTGTGTGTTCGCTTCCTCAAAAGATAGGCTATAAGATACGAAGATTTTTCCAGATTTATATAGTAACTAGCTTTTGCCCACGGATTTTTTCGTAATACTGACACGATCTATGTAATAATTCATAATGATCGGTTCAGTAGTTAAGGCGTGCATACCAACAAACAAAATCACATTCACATAACTAGCTAATACCAACTACTTCATCTGCGTAGTTATTATCTTAACTATATATTATATGTACAACTACATCTCAGAACCCATTACGATAACAACCCGTTGTTTCTTAAAACTTTATATCAAATTAGCTGTATCAGCGATTCCGTCCGAACTGATCCACAAAACGGTGACAAAGTCATTTGAATGTATTACGTCTAATTTGAGTCGTGTCGTCATTAAAAGTACAATAACTTTTAATAGACCGATATGGTTTTAATGAAACAAAGACTAAATGTTACTCGAATAGATATATAAGTTTTATCATGAACGCAGTACTTTCGCAGTGATGCGTATTCATACAAATAGACAGACAGACATTTCTAAAAATGATTGAAATGTATTTTATTAGTTATTCTTAGACACCGGCAACATTTTTTTTCCTGAAAATCGAAAATGTACAGACACGTTACATTTACATTCTTATTATGTATATAGATTATGTTATCGTGATAGATAACATAGAGAAGTACCAAGTAGGGAAGATGAACAAGACGAAAAGGGAGATTGTCTATAAGTGTAACTGCTATAATATACTTATAGGTGCTTTGCTACAGATTATCAACTACAGGGAATAGTCTTACCGCAACCACTGTACCGCGCCAAAGGTAGGCGAGCGGCAAGACGGGGGGTTCGAAGTAGTTGTTACGAACTGTCTATAAAATATCTATAGATGGGTTATCCATTATCTCGAGAATATATGTCGGAATAGTCAAATTTATTTAGCTAATAAGTAGTTTTTAATTTTATGGTTTTCACACTTTTTCCATGTCACAAACGGCTGGAAAGATTTTTTATTTAAGATAGAAAATTAAGAATTAAAGATTCATCTTATTTATATTGGTTTCTTTATTTGTACTAATTTAAAAATGATATTGGCCAAAAACAAGGCTTAGATATAATTATACTCGTAAATAAAAAAATTGTACTATGTTATCGTAAGATCTGTCTGACACTGCGAATCTTATATGAGTTCGTACTCTTTCCTTCCCTCTCTCCACCTCCGCGCACATACCTAAGACACGGTACAGCGGTTGCGGTAAGACTATAGTGAAAAGGGACACTGCTGTAGTCCGGTGAACCTGTTAAGATGTTGCTAGGTCAGTAGCATAGTCAGTTCGAGAAAAAAAGGGGAGACTGTTAAGAAAATCCTTATAGTTTCATCACGATTCAGGATTGCAGAATTCGCAATTACGTCGATGACGAAATATTCGAAAACTTTATCACTGATCTATCATAGTTTCAATATATTGAAATGGTTTACCTTAATCACCAATAAAAACTAATATTTTTACATAACTTTTATTTATAAATATATTGTATAATATGATGTTTTAATAACAAAGGAAAATACATAAATTGTTCTGATACGTACATACTTACACTTAAATATGTATAAATAAAAACAAATAATCTCAAAAAAATTACGACAGTCCTTTCAGGAAGGTGGAGAGCTTGTGACTCTTGTAATCGGCCCGAAGTTGTATGAAGCTGAGTAGAATTGAATGATCCAACTCGGCCTGTAAAAAAAGATACAAACATATGCGATGCAATTCCTTCTTATTTAAATATTTATAAGCGGCTCACATGGCTAGCGTCATTTCCTAAGAATTAATTTACATTTTATTTACTCTGTTGTACATAATAAAACTAGATAGGGCCGTAATCTTTATTTGCTCTTCATTCTATATGTACAATATATAAACGTAAAATTTTAACAAAAAATAAAGCCGACTTTTAAAAAGTGCACCAGAACATTGTTAACCACAGTTAGGTACCTACTAAGTCTTTATCATAAAGCTCCCAATATCTTAGTCACTATATATCTATTCAGTTCCTTGATGTATCTTTTAAAACCACGGCTCAATGATAATGAAATTAAAATGGGGCTTGAAATTATTCCTCCTCCAATAAAAATAAAAAATTTCAAACTGGTTTATAAAATTTCTGAGGTAATAAATACAAAAAATATATATACGAGCGAATTGAGAACCTTAATTTTTTAATTTGTTTTAGAAAGTGAATTCTCATGATAAGTTTGGTATAGTTTAAAGATCAAAACAAATGACGGAGCTAAAAATACATTTGATTCTAACATGAGAAATATCGAACATTGAAGACATGTACTGCTAACAAAGTGGAATGGAATGGATAGATGGCGTTGATAACAGTTTTAACTGAACCGAGTCATAAGATGTTTGATGCTTTTAAATTTCATAGTAAGTCTATCACATTACGAAATATAGTTTAAATATAGAAAAAGATGTAAAATCAACATTTTTTTCTGACAGTACCAGATATTACGATAAAATCAATACCATCATTGTGATATACTATATGTATCGTATCTCTAAATGACATCACGCTTTCTAATCTCCAAAGCAAATAACATAATGATAGACATTAATTATATTTAAACAAATGGCCCATAAACGTACACAGAATGGAGATGTGTAAACGATTTGTGTAAATAAACCGAGACAGCAATTTGTATTAACGTGTGAATTGGTAACAACACTTTCGACCTTACTTCATTGAGCGGCTCATTAAATGTCGTGTGACGTTCAATCGGTTTTACTTTTATTCCATGAGTCAGGAACGTTTACGATAATATCCGTTAATAAGCATTAACAGCATTTTTTTATAATATAGGAGGCAATCGAACAGGTGGGTCAACTGATGTAAAGTGATCACCACCGTTCATAGACACCAGCAACACCAGAGGAGTCGCAAGTATGTTGCTAGCCTGTGTTCGTGGGAAGGGGAGAAGGGAAGAGGGAGGAAAGAGGAGAGAGGGGATGGGAGCCTCAAACGCTCTCAGTGATCGAACGAAACGCAACAATGCAAGCACTGTTACTTCACGTCGGTTTTCTGTGCGAGGGTGGTACTACCCCGGACGAGCCGACCCATTCATAGTAAAACCAATAATAGCTTCAGCGTGGCTCTACCACCTACATGATTTAGGTTATGAGGTTGAATTAGATAATAGTCTGTTATTCGTCATTACTTGTAGAAACACTTATGAACATATTCAGAGGAACGTAATAAACAAGGTACAAGTTAATATGAAAACAGATTTATTTTAAAAATTTAAGCTTTTTAAATTCGTTGAATAGAATCAATTAATTAGATAAGCATTTCTGAACACAAAAAATGAGTCTAAACGAATAAAAAAAAAACACAAATTAGAGGCAGTATTTTAATTGCAAGGAATTTTGTACTAATACAATGAAAATTAAATACTGTTCTAGAGACGGATTTTTTTTTTATAATGGGTGACACAGTATTTAGTATATTGCCTCATTTTGTTATCAAAATTGCCTGCATTCGTCTGACCATATTTTTTATTAAATTCTCAATGAAACTTTTTGGCATTAGGTTTTATCCTTAAACCAATGCTGTTTTGAGATATCTTAGGTTAGCTGATATTGGATTTCAATGTTTAATTTGTTTTCCCAGTTTATTCCAAACTTGTTATATCTGATGTCCACACCAAACCTTGGATTTCGTCCTCAGTAAGGTACGCCGATACTACTATCGCAATGTTAGGACAAGCATTATCACGCATTAACCGTCGTATACCCGCACATTGGTCTCTTAGACCGACGACATACGTTTCAATTTTTTTATAAATGCAAACGCCGACTATTTGTTCTTCTTGGTAGCTGTATGATTCATGGCCTAATTCAAATGAGCATAACGGGAATGTTCGTGCATTCATTACGCATCACGTCAGGTGTACAAAACGTACATCGGTCGGTCAGATCGCCGCGGGTATAAATGTAACGGTTTTAGGTAAGCAAAATTTTTAATGATATCTACAATAATGCCCTTATATCATTAATACTCAGGATAATTGACCTAAAAATGGACGAATAACACTTTCAAAGGTTGACTCTGAATCCAAGTATAAGGATGAAAATTAATGGGAAGTGCAACAATATATAAGAGATATAACAACAAAATGGGTAATTGTTATGATTGCTCTTCTAAAAGTGAATGCAAATCTCGATGCAATTGCATTTCTTGTAAGAAATATTAAATATTATAAAAAGGTAAAGTTTGAGAGTTTGTGACGTTGCAGGGTGTAATCTCAGGAACTACTAGTCTGATTTGGAAAATTCTTTCAGTGTTATATAGCTCATTTATCGGGGAAGGTTATAAGATGCATTATCATGATAAGATCAATATGAGTGGAGCACTAAGGAACAATGTTTCAAAATCGGGATTTGTTCCTTTTGAGAAATTTCGCTGCGTGTTACCGTTAACCCAAAGTAACTATCACTACGCGGGCGAAGTCGCGGGCAGGGGCTAGTGTGTAATATGGAGCGTGCTATTATGACATTTATACTATATTATACTGCTGCTTATTTTGTTGAGCCATCTTAAGCAACTTAGGTTCGTTTTTTTCCATTCCATTCGTTTTTTTATAATATTTCTTTTTTAGTTTAACTCTGTATGTATTTGTTCAAATTTTTATACCTATTAAGAATATTGTATTTTTCCAAAGGCTGTAATGAAATATTTTGAGTTTTCAATAAAAGTAAACAATTTGTATTTAGTTTTATGTTTCTACAGATTTTTTAATTAAACTAAATTTATGATCATAATATACTAAATAACTTAGCATCACATGAAAAAGGCTCTACTTGGTAAATAAAGGACATCCTACTATTCATATTATGTTTCTGTTCTCGATATTTTTCTAATAAATAAACAAACATATTCAAACTATAATTCGTGCCCTAAAAAACTATTATAAGCGCCATCTATCTGCTCATTCTATGTATTACATTGTTACACGTCTTAAATGTTTGATATTTTTATGTTAATAACAGATACATTTATGGCCAAATACCTCGTAAAGAATTTTAAAAAATCTAGCAAATCGGAAATATACTTTGGAACTTTGTTATAGAATCTAACACTCTTACCTAAAAAACTGTTACTGGTGTTAATGAGCCTGGACCGTGGGATGATCAATTTGTCATTGTTTCTATTATTCAAATAACGAAAATATATAAACTAACCAATGTCTCTCCTTCGCAGACTTGGTGCAGATTCTCCGGTTTTACGAGCAGCAGGTTGCATAGTGCGTGTAGCGCTTCGAACAACGATTGAGCACTGCGAACCGCTGAACGGTACTCCTTAACATCACAGATCGCTACCATCGCCCCTACACATACATACGTACACATCATTATCGTCATCAGCCTGTAAAAGACCCACAGCAGGGCTATAGACCTCTTCTCGAAGGAAGCTATGGGTATAATAATCAAGCCAGCCCACGATGTATTGTCGATTTCGAACTCTGAGAAACCAACAGTTCTATGGTTTCTCACATACAGTAGTACTACAAGACCATTTCTCTGCTTCAGGTTTCCTCACGATGTTTTCCTTCACAGTCAGCCGATAGTGTTACTAGTTTAATTTTTTTTTTATTGTAGCACATCAAAGTGATTGTATTTTTTTTTCGAACAGACTACACTATTGACCCAGCCAGTTGTCGTGTTGTTTAGCTTCACCGGACTACCAAGGCTAGTGCTTGCGGTACTCAGCCGATTCAACCAAAGTGACTGTACTATTCCTGATGGTAAGCATAGTACAATTCAAAAACATCGCCCACTACCCAGAGACAGATTATCCATCTCCGGTCGCCGCTGTCATGCCGGCCTGTTAAGTTTCGTTGAAGGATCCCATGTCATAGAAAGGGGGGAAGATCGTTCCACAGTTTCACGGTACGGCAAAGATATGATGATGCGAACTTTTTAGTTCGTGCCCAGATACAATTTACCGTAAAACTGTAGCTACGAAGCCCAGTGCGTGTAGTTCGGTTGTGGAATGGGGAGGAAGGGATTAATAAATGTACGCAAATTCCGAAAAAATCGTTAGTACATGCGAACATCGATATTATATTCCACCACCCGATTAGACCCTACTTGGCAGCGGCTCAAGCCTAGGTTCGTTCCCTCGGCGTGGAGCCCTTGAGTGCGCTGCTCGCGCGATACACTCACACAAAATCTTACATCACTGCGACAACATTACACATATCACCTCCACACACGTGCACGCATACACGCTTACACATGAAGGTTACTGAGTAGTCGTTTTTGGTTCTAAATCAAATAAAAAATAGGTGCTTAATATTTGGCCTATTTATCTCGAGAAACGCAAAACTTATATTCACTCAACATTATTTTCATGTTTTGTCTATATTTTCATTGCGTCATATTGTCACAGCGTGACATCTTTTTTCCTTTCGTCATTTTTTTTTCATATCATATAGGAGGCAACGGAACAGACGGGTCACCTGTTGTTAATCGATCGCCACCGTCCATAGACACTAACAACCCCAATGGAGTCGCAAGTGCGTTACCAAGCTGAGGGCATGGAGAGAGAGGTTAGAGGAGAGGAGAAGGGAGAGGAGAGGCAAAGGGAGATGGGGCTCCGACGCTCTCACTGATCGAACAAAACGCAACAATGCAAGCACTGTTACTTCATGTCGGTTTTCTGTGAGAGGGTGGTACTACGTCGGATGAACAGACCCATTCATGCTGAAACCTATAATAGCTTCAGAGTGGCTCTACCACCTACAAATACTCTAGCAAAAGACATATTTTGTACATGATTTTTGTTTTTTCTTTTTTTGTAGCACTGGATGATGTTAAATATTATTAATTATTAATGTTTATTATCATTAAGTGAACTACGTTCTTTTTGAGAAATAAATGTATATAGGTGTGTTTAATTGTTCCTTGTAATCTGTATTTCATTATCGTGTAAATTTATATAGATACATGGGTGTGTTCCGAGAGATGTACTTGAGAGCCAATTATCTTCTACATATAGCGTGTTTACAAACTCAGAAATCGTCGTTAAAATTAAGTGAAATTGCAATCAAAAGCTAAAATATATCATCATTACATAGACCTGGGCGCGTACAATAAAAAAAAAACTTTTATGACACCTCACTGCGGGACCAACGTTGGCCAACATTCTGCTCTTTATCGTATGTTTTCGAAATACAATGGCATTACTAAACTCGTCGACATATATACTTGTCCCTAGCGTGCATTTTAATAAGACTAGAAACTATATCACAAATTAATTTCTAAGCATGCTAATATCTTAAGTAACCTGTGTTCATTGTTTTAGGACCCACACCGAGGTTTATATTTATTGATGTTAACTAATTGTAAGATAATTAATTGTTTGTGTGTCGTCTAATTTGTGAACCTAATAAAAAATTAGTATATACTAATTTTATAAAGAGGTAAATTTTGCAAGTTTCCGAGTTTGTGACGTTGTAGGGGGTAATCTCCGGGACTACTGGTCCGATTTGAAAGATTTTTTCAATGCTATATAGCTCATTTATCGAGGTAGCTTATGGACTATATATCATCACGATAAGACCAACAGGAGCAGAGCAACAATTAAGAATATTTCAAAGCCGGAAGTTTTTTCCTCTTGAGAGCTTCCGCTGCGTTTTAGCGTTAGCTCAAAGTTACTATTCCACGCGAATAAAGTCGCGGGCAGAGGCTAGTATAAAATAAAGTCCTATGCCACGTCTGTCTGTTCGCAATAAGCTCAAACACTACTGAACCATGCGGTTTTCAGCAGTAGACAGAGTGATTCACGAGGAAAGTTTAGGTATAAAATTTGTCATAGTTTTTTTTTATCACCAGACCAGGATAACGTCCGCCGAACCTGCTAGTAAAGTGTAAAAAAAATATTATATTACCAGCGGAATTGAATTGGAAGTTCTGCATATGTTCATATATGACTCGGTGCAGTCGGACCGCCAGCTCTTGAGTGACCGCACTCAAGTTATCGCCTTCTAAACCGGCGTGTATTTTATCCATCATTGTGTTCAAATACGACACAACAGCTAAGCAGGCCTGTTAAAATATATTTTAATCTGATAAACCGTTTTTAATAAGGTTTAATATCGACATTCATACATAAAAAATATTAAAACAAATACTTTTTTTTTATATAGAACGTTTTTAAAATAAAGTCAAATATATAACACTAGGTGTCAGCTAATGATAAAATTGAGAATAAGTCTTCCCTTTTCACTTCGAACATGTTACAAAAAATAAAGGAAATTAAAAAACTGAACACCGAACTGTCAATTCTGACAATATTTCTGAACATCTGCATGATCTATTCTTTCTCAGTCACTTGTGTATATGGCGAATTTTTTTATACAATTTTTTTTTTAGTTTTTTAGTAAGCGGAACTATGGATAAGCACAGAGGTGCTTGTGACACCTATAAAATAAAAAAAATAACGTTTTTGTGTGCCGATATACATAAACCTATATACCAGGTGAAAGATTAGACACTCGCAGTATTCTAGGATATGACACTTCATGGTCACATTTAACACATAAAATAGTAACATCAAAACAAACACTTACACACAACAAAAGTATGGATAATAAATCAACCTAGGTTAAATGGACAGTGATAAAAGCTGCGAGTCGCGACCCGGAGTTAATAACTTTAGATGATAAAACGGACAATTAACCCTTTTGTTTGTTCAAACTTGGAAAAAATATTATCCTTTGTTAGTTGGTTGGCTTCACTCTCACTTCACCCAACGGCCATTGACACTGTTCCTTAACACAGACACTTAGAAGATTGGACTAAAATTTTTTTATGTTTCTAGATAATTAGTTCAAACATTAAGTACTTATTTTTTTAATTGATTTAGAACGAGAATCGAGTGTATCGTGTCCTCCATGAATATTGCGACTGTCTAAACATTCACCTGATATAAACCTAAATTAAAAGGTTATGTTGACCTTACATAAGAATTAACTTTAGTTAGAATAAGAGTGTTGTATTATATTTCAATAATTACGTACAGGTGAAGCAATAGTATCAATGTCTCCTTCGGGTTTATAGTCAGATTTCTTCTGCTCTGTCTGTAGATGTAGCTTTACCCAGCTGACAATAGCCGCTATGGAACGTTCCAGTCCAGCGTCTAATTTACTCTCCAGCTGTTCCATTATAACGCTCTTTCTCTGAATACATTCACTTTGTTTTGACGATGAAGAACTATAAGCCAAATAACATATGCTTTTGTAAAAATAGCTTACTATTACGAGAACCTTTGATTTATCAGAAACTAGCTTTTACCAGTGGTTTCTCTCTCGTTATTGTGGATTTGATATACCCCTCGGGAACAATATTTTTTTTGTATACGAAATTTCACGGTATAGTAATTAAGGAAAGCTATCGTAATAAAAAAAAACATTCACGTTTATATTATTTAGGATATAAGTAATATATTTTAATCCTTACATATGAGTCGTTTAATTTTAAAGACGGATTGGAAATTGGATTTAATTTCGAGAATTTTTAAGATCTTGGTATCAAAAGAAAAGGTAAAAAAAATCTTTGAAACAATTTTATGACTTATGTAAAAATCCTCATGGTTTTAAGAAATAAATTGTCAAAATCATGATGAAAAAGTCAGATGATGATAACGGCCATGATACAGTATTTTTTAAATGTAGTTAAGTCCATGAGAAGCAATTGGTGAATTGAGTTTGTTTAACATGGCCGTCAGTCAACGTAAAGTTTGCGATAGTTGCACCGCACACGTCCTGCTTTTTATGTAATCTTATACCTTTAAACGAGCAATTCTTGTACATTTTTATATTGTTATATATTCACGATTTTGGAAACGGCGTTAGATTGATTGGCGTTAGATTGAAAACGATAGATTGATCAAGTTAGATTTCATTCATAGAAAACATTTTTAAACTGAATTTTCAGGCAATTAAAAAATATAGCTAGAATATAAAGGTAAATTTCGCTGCCGCTGTCAAAACAAAAATAGCTCAGATGAAAATCGGCTGCTTTGAAAATTCGTTCAACCTCAGTTCAAATCCGAGTGACAGCAAGAGATATATATATTTTTTAATCCTAATTTTATGAGGCAAACCTGACAGTTTATTTTAATTTAAAAATGTTTTTTAAAGAACCGAACTAGACTCGGTCGTACGGGTACTTTTTATTATTAAGAGAGTTCCGATGGATAATTTAATGTGTTCATGATAACAAATGTGTCACCAATTAAAACCCGCAAGCGACTGATTATAAAGATATCCAATATTACAACATAATGTGAGAATTAAAACAATATAAAATTGACATATAAATAATCCTTACTAATATTATAAATACGAAAGTAACTCTGCCTGTCTCGCTTTCACGCCAAAACTACTGAACCGATTTAAATGAAATTTGGTATACAAATAGTCTAGAGCCTGAAAAAAGACATAAGCTACTTTTTTATACGAAAAATGGGTTGTAAAGGTCTGAAAGGAAGGATGAAAAGTTGTATGGAAGTATCATAATTTTTATAGCTAAAAGCTTGAAACTTACTTTGTAGGCTGTTGATTCGATATAAATGAATATGACATTTAAAGTTTGTAAAAGTTCTACCCTCAAGGGTGTAAAATAACAATAGGAAATAGGGGATTACAGTTTGTATGGAAATATGCAAGGTTCTGCTCCGATTTGAAAAATTATTTCAATGTTGGATAGCACATTTACCGAGGAAGTCTATAGGCTACATATCATCGCGCTAAGATCAATAGGAACGGAGTACCAATGAAGAATGTTTCAAAATCGTTCTTTTTCTTTTGACAGCTTCCGCTGCGTGTCAGTGTTAGCCGAAAGTAACTATTCCACGCGGCCGAAGTCGCGACCAAAAGCTAGTTTGAAATAAACCTGTTTTATACGTTACCGATTACCCACGATATAAAAGATTTAATGAGAACTGTAAAAATATTTATAATAATAATTCCATCTCACCTGACGCAAGGTAAAACGGATTCTTGAAAATGATCCTCAAACATCTTAACAATCTTGTTTGTTTGTTTGACAATGTCAAAAAAGTGGATCTGAAATTGCAAAAAAAAATTAAGCCGTCGCGAGACGCCTGACTGATGTGAAACATCGAAATTGTTCTGAATAAGTTATATGCATAACAGAACAGATCACGGTAGAAATCAGTTATACCATAATGAAAAATAGCTAAAGATAAAGCACTTCAAATTTATTCCATAAAATAATGCCTGTTTATTTATTTTATTATATAATACAAATGAAATACAAAAATTCAACTAGGCGTAGGCGCCGTGTGTTTAGCGGCATTTATCAAAGGGTTCTAGGATGTCGGCGCGTGCCGCGTAACCCTAGTAGAACGAGTGGCCTACAAAACAATTTGAATCTTATGTTTATACAGATAGCGTTGCAAATGTTTTTGAGTATTTCGTTAATAGTACAAAGTTTGTGTTTTGCGTCGCCACGTCTCGCCACGCCTAGAATCAGGTTTATCCTCGCGTGTAGATGTTTCAATTCAAAAACAACACGTTACATTTCATCACGATCCTTCACCCAAAACTCCAATTTAGTTCCTGGGATTCGAACCTACCTCCATAGATATCCGAACACGATATCAACTATCATGATAACTTCTTTAACCGTAGAAAGTTTCATTATAATCATGCAATGTTTTAACAGTAAACTCATCTGTAGTCCGGTGAAGCTGTTAAGACCTTGATAGGTAAATAGCGTAATCAGTTCGAGAAAAAAAACGTACCTGTGGTGGGGATTTGCTTTCAACAATAGGTATAGACTGTAATCCTAAATCTAATGCATAGTCCACATGTTCTATGAGTAAATGTTGTATTAGTACTTCCAATAAAGCCACCGTTGTTACGAGAAGTTCATTTGAAGTACACAGCTGTAAAAATGAAATAAATTATATTAACCTCATTTAGATTTAATTTATTTAGTGCTGTTGACATTTATATATGAGGCACTAGGAAATCGTTTCATACGCGTTTTTTTTATGGGTCACCTTATGTTAAGTGATCACCACCGTCCATAGACACTTGCAACACCAGGGGTGTCGCAAGTGCGTTACTAGCCTGTGTTGGGGGAGTGGAAAGGAAGAAAAGGGGAAGGTGGGGAGAAGTGGGCCTTCATCGCTCTCACTGGCCAAACGAAACGCAACAACGCAAGCAATGTTATTTCAAGTCGGTTTTCAGTGAGTGGGTGGTACTACCCCGAGCGAGCCGACCCACTCATGCTGAAGCCAATAATAGCTTCAGAGTGGTTCTATCAGCTACAAAACAAATAAAAACGTAAGTGACAATTTATACGAAATTATTTTTTATGCTCTTTTAACTATTCGTATTGTATCATTCGTAACATACTTGAGTTTATATCGTTTTCTTAAACTACTTTGGGCGCGTTCCATTAGACGTTCACAACGCTCACAACACCCTTTTCGCCGTTCCACTAGACAACCGCGAACGTTGCGGTCGTGCCGAAAACGTCATAACATACGCTCACGACGCCCCATGCCTGGAGGTGGGTCGACGTGAGCGTTGACAAAATTGGCGGGATTCTCAATAAAGATGGCGACCGTAAAAATGTCATTATTAGATACTGTAAATAATATTTATATTGAATAACATATTGTATTTAAATACATATATAAAAAATGTAAATTAAGTTTTATTAATTTTACTTCTTTAGAAAAATATAGAAAGTCATTTATAATCATTTCATGGTAATTTAACGTTTTTCTTTTGACCAAAAAGTACACTTTTATGTTTTTATGATAATTAAAATTAAAAAAAATGAATTACACACGGTTTTTTTTTATATACTTGAATCAATTTAATAATAGTTAGAATTTAGTGTTAAGACTTATAAATTGTAAGGTAACTTCTTAAAACTTTTGCTTTATTTTTTTTAGGTAGCCATTTCTATTATTTATCTGAACGCTCAAAACGCTCATAAATGCGTTCCACTAGTGTGTACGATTGTAACGCTCGAGAGCTAGTGGAACGGGAAAACTCGCGGTCGTGACCGTGAGCGTTGTGAGCTTTTACTGGAACGCAGCCTTTAAAATATACATTACATACATTAAAAACACTGAAATACTTCCGTTATCATACTGACCGAAGTCGATCGTCCATACACTTTATCGCATTACAGAAATGTCTATATTTATTTTAATAGCAGACTTACAGTTTTACATCTCATGAAGGATGTTTTTGTATCGTTCAACATCTTCTGTGCTAGTTGTTCACTGAGGAAAGTCTCCCCACCGTAATTCTCTATTTGAGCTATGTTGATGTTCGCTCTAGTACCTATAACGGCTTGAAGGTCGCGTCGTAACTCTTGAAAGCTGTACATTGCCACATTAAAAACAAGTTTTATTCTTGTGGTCCAAGATGAACACGATAGATCTAGAGGGAATGGAACGGGAGCGGGGTAGCTGACTTAAATCAAACCCAAAATGTAATCACAGTAGGTTCATCCAGTGGTCATTGTAAATTATAACTTACTAGCCTCTACCCGCGACTTCGTTCGCGTGGAATAGTTACTTTGGGCTAACGCTAACACGCAGTGGAAGCTCTCAAGAGGAAAAAACGCCCGACTTTTAAACATTCTTTATTTGGTACTCCGCTCCTATTGGTCTTAGCGTGATGATATATAGCCTATAACCATCCTCGATAAATGAGCTATATAACTTTGAAATAATTCTTCAAATCGGACCAGTAGTTCCGGAGATTACCCCCTACAACTTCACAACGTCACTAACTCGCAAACTTTACCTCTTTATAATATTAGTATAGATTAAATGAAAGCAAAAAAAATGCGGTCCAAGAGCCTATAGAATAAAAAGTGAGTCGTCACGGAACGCCTGGTAGATGTGAAACATCGAAATTGTTTTGTATAAGTTATATGCCTAAAGGAACAGATTAAGATAGGAATCAGCTATGGCATAATGAAAAGATAAAGTATTAAAAATTTGTTCCATAAAATAATGGCTGTTTATTTATTTTATTATATAAATATTCATGTTTATTAAATACAAAATCCAGAAAATAAACTAGGCACAGGCGCGGTGTATTTGGCGGCAATTATCAAAGGGCGTTATATTTTCGACGTATGCCGCGTAACACTAGTAGAACGAGTGGCCTACATAACTGTTTTATTTATTTTTTCGAACTGAATACGCTATTATCCTTGCAAGGCCTTTACAGCTTCACCGGACTACGTAACAGTTTGAATCCTAGGTTTCGAGCCGTGAACGCTCCGGCACGGGACATTGTGGATTATAATCTAAAATGGCTATAAAGGATCATAACAAAACCGTCATAGAGGCAATAACATCATAAAAATCCACTCTAAAATAATAAATAGTTAATTCAAATAAATAATACTGAATAAATAAAAAACACTAAATAGTTGTTCACAGATACGATTTTTCACGCAGACAAGGAAAAAAAAGCGAAAGCAAAAAAAGATGCGAACCAAGAGTCTGCAGAACAGAAGAATAGAAGAACAAGATTTACAAGGGTTGCAAATGTTTTTAGTATTTCGGTAATAGTGGAAAGTTCTGAAGTTCTGAAGATCATACTTACCCTCCCCCTTGAATCTGTTTTTTAACATGTTGTTTCTCGATGTAGTAAGTGTTGAGAGCATTTGAAAGTACAGATTTAAGGCGGCGTGTTTCCATTGTCGGATAACCGTCATTAGCTCCGGCCATTGCACCCGTCACCAGAGGCTCTCTTCTAAGATCACCCGTTGTCGTATTCCCGTCCGCGGGCACAAGCCCTGCGGCTACTAACTCGTCGCATACTGACTGAGTACTGAAATAGTAAAGTATATGTATATTGAAAGTATACGTATAATAGAACGCAAACCTATATAGCGTTCCAAATACAAAATAAATTAATAGAAGATGAAGGCAAAAAAATGTTTCCTAAATCAAAGTGCACATATGGTGGAACGATTTTTATTTTTTTCCTTATATTCGAGCTAGGTTGGCTTAGCTTAACCTAATTGTCAAACACGAAATACACGTTTGAATTCGTGGGGGCTCATATGTGTACCGGACACTGTGTTGCAAGAATTGTAATATGTATGAATAGCAAGCTTAGCTTAAACAGATTCATCAAAACTGGTGAGTGCCTTCTATATATAGACAAAGACGAACTTTCCACTATTACCAAAATACTCAAAAACATTTGCAACCCCTGTAAATCTTGTTCTTCTTATTCTTCTGTTTTGCAGATTCTTGGTCCGTATCTTTTTTTGCTTTTTTTCCTTGTCTGCGTGAAAAATCGTATTTGTGAGCAACTCTTGAGTGTCTTTTATTTATGAAGGTTTGGGAAAGAGTGATAGCGAGACGAATAAGAGATGAGACTGAAGTGACTCAGAATCAATTTGGGTTTATGCCTGGACGTGTGCCAACAGGTTTTTTTTATTAACGTGGGGAAATCCCTTATGCATACGCCACCCTCTCGGGGGAGAGAGTGGGTTATGTCCGACTCCCACGGACTAAAACCCCACGG
Source organism: Antheraea mylitta (assembly GCA_014332785.1). Lineage (NCBI taxonomy): Eukaryota > Metazoa > Arthropoda > Insecta > Lepidoptera > Saturniidae > Antheraea > Antheraea mylitta. Next base: position 791,818 of record JACEII010000006.1, read on the forward strand.
TGTACCGTCCGCAGCTTTGTAAGGGCAGCCAGGAGTCGAGCTTGTTCTGAAACCTGAAAAACTGCCCCTGCGGCAGCCAGGCGAGTGAACGCCAGGCTTCGCCCTACTATAGAGAGACTACTGGGTACACGAGCAGTAGCCTCCTCTCGTCAGCCTCACCCGAACAACGAGAAGATGGAGCCCCCGGCCCATCCCCTTAGGTTTGGCTATGGTGTTGGGAGAGACGGGCATTACGCCTCGCCCCTCCCGCTGCTCTTCTTTGGCGAAAAGGACCACTTCGCGGATCTACCTCTCGGGCCCTCTCCGCCGCCTCCTTCTGTTAGATGACGACCTCGCGGAAGGAGGCCACAGTAGCCCACACGTCCTCGCTGCCGATCATGGCCGAAACCACGCCCGGCAGCGAGGGATCGTCCTCCACCGCCGCAACCAGGGCGCGGCGCTGATCATCCCACGTGGCACATTCAGAGAGTGTGCTGCGCGGTGTCCGTCTCAGCGCCGCACTCGTGGCATGCAGCGGTGGGCTCCCTGCTCGGTATCCGGTGCAAGTACCAGCCAAAACATCCGTGCCCGGTCAGCACCTGTACCAGACGGTGCGTCAGGAAGCCTCAGCCCCTATTCACCTAGGCCGATAAGACCAGGCGGACGTTTATTTTTTCGAACTGACTACGCTATTAGCCTTACTAGGCCTATACAGCTTCACCGGACTACTAAGGCGAGCGTTTAAGGCACTCAGCCGATTTTATTCAGGTAACATGCTTAAGGGTGCTCGGCACACCTCGGCTTGGGCTGTTACCGAAGAAAAACCCGATCTGACCTAGCTAAACTATTCTAAGCTAATCGTACATGTATTCATTTTCTAATTATGCAATTAAAAATTGCATAATTCAAAAACACAACATGTAAATCGGAATGAAACGAACTAAACTACTCGATTCAGTTCGAATAAGGGAAAAAAGTAAACCCTTCCACCATTTTGTGTAAATGTGCGTGTCTGGATATCTGTGTGTGTTTATTATCGGTGTGGTATGTACTGTATTGCGATAGCAACATCTTTGTGATGACCCGGATGATCTCGGTTGGTTAAAATTAGTAGAGCAAAAACTAAATATTTGTTTTGCGACTTCGGTGGTACATCTAGTTTTTCTCCTATAGCTTTAAATGGTATAGCTTAAATCCTTACCAGCCTGCTCCAATTTTCGATACCTCGGTTCATTGATAAAAAACGACGGTGGCATTGATAAGGACATAAGGAATAGCATAAAGTAGGATGGATGAAATGGCTAAATGTGTCTGGGATAACTTGTGACCCACGAATACCTTTGAAACTCAAGGGGAAGGTTTATAAAACTATGATAAGACCATCAGAGAGAGTCATGCTGTACGCAGTTGAGTGCTGGGCTACGAAAGAGACGGATAAGAGAAAATTACATGTGGCAGAGATGCGAATGTTAAGGTGGATGTGTGGTGTGACTAGAATGGATAAGATTAAAAATCAGTATATCAGAGGAAGTTTGAAAATAGCACCAATGACAGAGAAGTTGAGGAGTAGCTTAGCATGGTATGGACATGTCATGAGGAGAGATGAAAACCATGTAACTAGAAAAGTGTTGAGTATGATGGTGGACGGATATGCGCGTAGAGGAAACTGAAAAAGGTATGGATGGACTGTGTGAAAAATGATGTGTCCGTAAAAGGTGTGAATACTGAAATGACATGTGACAGGAGAGAATGGAAAAAGAAAACATGTTGTGCCGACCCTACTTAGGTGGGATAAGGGTAATGATGATGATATATACAAAGATCTATGGTACAAATTATGGAAATAATACTTAGAAATCATAAACATAATCACTAATTATTACAAAACTAAAGAGTAGGAATAACTGAGTTAATTATATTTCTATACAGGTGGGTATATTTCTTTTCATAATAGCGATTTCGAACTTGGACAAATCTACAGTTCTATATGTTTCCACAAACATTAGTACTATAAGAATATTTCTCAGATTGTTTAGTTTCTTTACAAGTTTCACTTTAACGTTTACCGGTGGTGTCATCAATTTAAATTAGGAAATGTACGCGAATTTCGAAAAACTCTTTGGTACATGCCGGTGTTCGAACTTGCGGACATCGAATTGACACATTAAAAATCCTTAAAAAAGAAACTAAAACTATATTCTACTACTAATAAAAATAACATGACTGTTAGACATACCTGGTATACATTTCATATAGATTTTTTAAATATTTCTCCACATCATTCTTATCAGCGAGCTTGGTTTGTATATACTTTTGCAATTTCAAGTGAAATATGTTCAGTACAAACTTGCTCATTACTTGATCAGGATTCGGGAATACATTGCTTATTATTGTGTAGTTCTTTTTGCAGAGTGGTAGGACAGCAGAAAATATGTCTTTCCCAAGCAATGTGTTCTAAAATCCAATACATGAGAAATTTCATAATTACTTATAGACTTGAGATGCCAAGTTATCCTTAACCTTTAATAATTCTGAACGCACAGATTTAAGAATATCAATTCTCATAAAAGCCAAAATAATATTTTTTTTATAATATGAAAGGGCAGCAAACGGGCAGGTGGCAACATGTAAATGGCAACCGTCATATATTATTGACAATCGTAACACCAGGGATAATCACGTTTGTCTTGCCAGCCTTGAAGAGTGTATTTCAATCCCTTTTTAAAGAACCCCATGTTACACATCTGGGGTACCCTGGAGAAACATCATATGGGTAACATCATCTACAACACTAGTGTACGCATAATGAAGTTTCCGGAGAACCTTACAGTTGTTGATTGAGAGGTTTAGATTATAGCAAGGATTTCCTTTATAAAATGACTAGCTGTTATCCGCGACTTTGTCTGCGTTGTTTATATTCTTAAAAGTATATTTTGCACACTGAGGAAAAATAATTGAAAACAAAAATATACTAAGTATGATTACAATTTTTTTTTCCTAAACAAAGTTATCTATTAACTTCTCACCCGGGCATGCACACTACATCGATCGTCCCACTAAACACATCGCGTAATGCGTAGTGCTAATAAAAATCGTACTTTATTAAAACATTAATATCCTTATATTGTATTAAGATATTGTGATTTTTTTTAATGAATAAGGACCAAGTGTCTCTAAGAAGTATAATTAAAAAGTAGATCGAAATATAGCAAGTAGCTTTCAAGATTTACTTTTATTATTTTATTTACACACTAGCCTCTGCCCGCGACTTCGTAGCTCTGAAGAGGAAAAAAACCCCGATTTTTAAACATTCTTTATTGGTGTTCCGCTCCTATTGGTCTTAGCGTGATGATGTATAACCATCCTCGATAAATGAGTTAAATAATATTGAAAGTTCTTTTCAAATTGGACCAGTAGTTCCTGACGTCACAACGCCACAAACTTTACCTCTTTATAGTATTAGTATAGATTACACAAACTAAGACATATTAAAAATATAGAGTATGTTTTCATGTATAACTTACCATTTGACTGGTCTCTATATAGGCATCAACACACTGATTATACCCTTTAAAATTAGTCATAATGTTAGCAATATCTTTCATTCTCGCCATGTTACCCTGGTTCTGGGCTTTTACAAATTCCTCGATAAGATTTCTCTCAATTTCATCATATTTAGCTTCGATTTTTTTCTTAGCCACCTCAAACTTATCCGGTGGTAATTCTTGTGCGATTGTGTGAAGTTTTTGAATGACATCTGCCGCTTCATATAACTGAAGTGAAATTATTATCAGAATTCAAATTGTTTTTATAATCGTAAATATCAATTTATATCTGTAAATTATTACAAGTAAGTATAAAAATGTAATCTTATTTAATATTCTGAATTAAAACGTTATTGCATGAGAAATAATTACTCTCACTTAAAACAGTTGCCAAAATTAAAATTATAATAAAGTCTATACACATACAATACACATCTTATCTTAACATCATCTATCTACAGCAGTGTTTCCCAACGTGCGGCGTACGGCCCATAGGGGGACAATTTATAAATTTACTTGTCACGACATAAACCTTTTCGCTTTGGGTTATTTAAATGAATTGCTACATATGAGAGACAATAAAAGTGTTTCCTTCAGTATAAAAGTTTGAGAACTGCTGGTCTAGAACAATTAATTATTCATATCAACGGTGAAAAGGTCTTGACTAACTTGTCAAAACTGCTTATAGGTCATTAGCATTTCTATTGTTACTAAGCCGCCTTATGAATGTTTAAAAAGAAAAGAATAATTACTAACAGTTATTACAACATGTGTTAATAGACCCTACGGTCAGTAGTCCAGTAAAGCTGTTAAGACCTTGTTAGGTGAATGGCGTAATCAGTTCGAAAAAAAAAGATAGACCCTATTGAGTGAAGAGGTCGTCTTTTCGAACTGAGCATATGATTAACCTTGAGGTGATGTGAGTTGCTTAGTTACTAAAATACATGCTATGTATTTGAAAAAAAAAGTGCGTGGAGTCCCTCCACGTGGAAGTAGTGAAACTTGGTAATGCGGAGATGAAAATAGGAAGGGGTAGAAATTGATATTACTATACTATATCTACTATACTTACTATACTATATATACTATATACTATACTATATATTATATTGATATATTATATATATAAACAGGTATACTACGCGCATGTGTTCAAGTGTCACGAATTCCCTCTCGCTCTGTCTTTTTCTATTCCCCCTCCTCAGAAGTGTTGAACATTTAACGCAACAGTGCTTTCATACCCCCTCCATGGTAGCGTTAAGCATTTAACGCAACCTTGTTGGAAGTCCCATTAGAAGTTTCACTTCCATTAAATAGTCTAGTGTGAAATTGTGTTGTTATATATTTTATTTAAATTGTTACCTTATTTGGATCATTAAATAGGTCTGTCAGTACAGGACCAGGGCTCAAGAAATGGGCTAAATGTGATAATAAATCTCTTGCAGCTGCTGCACGAGCTCTGGGTGCTCTTGCTGCACCAAGTTTTTCTCCAACATCAAGTGCACGACCTCCACACCTTGACATTCTTTCATCCAAGGAACTGAAGACACCTACACAATGCTAAAAAACTACTTCTATTACTTAACACATAATTAACAACAGAGTTCTCAAATATTTCTTTAAAATAGTATAACCTAAGAGCCGTCGTAATTCATATCCTTTCTGAACTAAAGACGAGTAATAATTATGCAGTATTTATTTGAATGTAATTTGTGAAGCTAATGTTAAATAATATATTTTGACAAAATTACCCAAATATTATAAAACTGAAATTACTTATTTTCACAAGAAGATAAAACAAGGTGGTTTTGTGTCACTCCTGCTTACTTTCCATGGCCCCAGTTGCACACTTTTGGATCCTTTGTACGAATGATGCCCATCATTACCAAAAATTTCAGGGCATAAGTTAAGATATTTATTTATTTCTCACAACTTTCATATTTACATTTCAAATTAAAATGAAATTAATACATACGGCTTGTAAATTTATTTTTAAACATTTAGTAGAAATACACCAGATTATATACAAAAAAAAACTTAATTTGCAACACCAATAATTCACAAGGTAATCCTATTTTAATAATTAAATATTTCATAATCCTTAAAAGTTGCACTTTTCACACATGATTTTATTTAAAGAAATGTGGAATACAAGCTACACATAATTTCCACCCATATGTTGTTTATATACTCAATACTTCTACAACATAACTAGAAAATTAACAAAAAATTTTAAACTCTATTGGTGTTATTATAAAAAAGTTTAATATGTATTGAATACTTGTTTTAAAAAGGTTACATTTTAAATGTACCATGCTCGCTGAATGTTCACCATCTTGCTCTTCTGCCTCGCTTTGGTTAAGTTAGGTTAGACTTGCGAAAAAGGGGTAACGCGAACTTGCCTCGGGCGAGCAATTATAATATAATATTATTAAGTATGGAACCTGTTTAAAGCAAGTATTCAACAAGTATTTAACTTTTTTGTAATAACACTGTATTTATTAATTTAGACTAAACTTCTTTTGATTTCAATAGTATCAAGAACTACAGCAACAATTTTTATGAGCAAATTGAATTTGTAAACCTACTATTACACTATTAACTTCCATATTATGAATAGCATTAGCAGTTCACAGGTCAAATGTGAACAAAAAAACCCTATAGAAAATCAATGACTTTTTTTACCATATGTTGATCCATAATTTCAGTTAATTTAGCTCCATATAGCTTTTCTTCTTCTTGCACAGCTTGTTCCAATCTAGCACATTTCCTTTCCTGCCTTTCTTGCAGTACCTATAATGAAGTAATTTAAGAAATTTAAGTTTTTGTAATTATATTCTACCCATCTTAAAATATGTATGTATGTGATTCATTCAGTAACAATGTGACAAATTTTTATGTTTTTTTTTTTATGCATGTTTGACAAATCAAAAAGTTTTAGTGTATAATTTGTAATTGGTATTATCTTTATGTAACAACTAATGCATATAATAATGGACCCGATTAGGCCTCCGCCTCCCACGGCAGCGGCTGAAGTCTAGGTTCGATCCCTAGGTAGAGAGCCTTTGAGTGCGTTGCTTGCGCGATACGGTGACACAAAAGTATACATCACTGCTACAAACACTTCACGATCGCCCCCACACACGTGCACGCCTACACGCTTACACATGAAAGTGGAATGGTTTCCTTTTTTTTCCCTTATCGAACTGAAAAACTCTCAATTTTCCGATAATAAATATATGGAGGAGTTGTTGAGGCGTGTATCCTTGGTACACATATACGTTTCAAACTCATACATATATGAATAGTTAGCTAGGTTAACTAAGATAGGTCGCGATTTTGTATGCAACAGGCAACAGCCAAGCCGAGGTGTGCCGTGCACCCTTGAGCTGGTTGCCAAAATAAAATCAGCTGAGTGCCTTAAGCGCTCGCCTTAGTAATCCGGTGAAGCTGTTAAGACCTTGCTGGGTCAATAGCATAGTCATTTCGAAAAGAAAAAAAACATATAATAATGGTATTTATTGTTGTCATATAATAAAGTTATTAGTTATATTGATAGGTTGGAGATAATTTAAACATTGATTAGTAAAATAAATATTGCAATAATTAAAATAAGAAATGAGGTCTCAACCCTATTTATTTTTAATAGGTTATATGATTATGTAGTCTGTAGCATGAAGAATTAATACCATAAATATGAATAAATCCTTATTTGTAATAACGCTTTATTCAGGTAACATGGTTGTAGAAATACCATAAAATGAATACCCATCTATTGGAAACATAGACTAAAGATGGGCAGTGGAAAAATACCCAACGGGAATACACCCAGGTTTTATCCCTTTGGGAAAAAAACGGATATTTATGTGGGAAAAAACGCGATCTAAAAAAAAAAAAAATATTTTAGAACAAATGCAGCGAAAAATCGGCTACTTTGCGATGCGCACATACTTTACGTCAGCTTATATAGGGCACTAGCTGTTGCCTGTTGTTCGAAACGTCAAAATGTGTAGCCTGATTCAGGAACTAAAATAAAACCAGCAGTTTATTATAACAACAAAAAGACGTCTTCTTGTTTTATCATAAGATTTATCTGCGCATTGTGATGGAAGATTTGAAGAATCTTTGACAAAAAATAACAAGAGATACATACTAACAATTATTTATTACACTTTACAAAAGTTACAAAAGTGTTTTTTTACAATTCAAAATTTTTAGTCACGTCACTGTCATGATTATTAAATATATTATTAATATTGTAAAATTCTATTTCTTGTGTATTTCCAGGACATGTTGAAGGTCCTTCTTCATTTATTACGTAGATAACGGCTTGTCATCATCTTTATGTTTGTGTGACAGGTTCCAATTATACAATATAAAAGCTATTTTTGCTGCCATGTCAGTAGCCAATCTATTTTGTTTGTGACTATCTTTATGCGCATGCGTGCTAAAGGATCGTTTAGTGGCTGCTGAAGTACAAGGAGCAGTTAGAATAAGTACTGCAATCCTACTCAGCAATTTGGACCTGCAGAGTCCTCTCCACCAAACTACCGGGTACATTTTGGTGATATGCTTCCATATAAATGATCTGCTCCATAAACCCGGTTTAACTCTATAATTGGGTAAATCAACACCAACGTCAATATTGGCTAATGTCGTGTATAAACTCCATTGCATACACTTCGTGTTCTTCTTCTAATTAAATGCCTTGCGATCTTGGATTGATTAAATATGCAGCATAATGAATGGGTTTCACACAATTATTTGTTAGCCTAATTACAGCCTTTCTAATATCTTGTTTGTGATGCTCATTTAGAATGGATATAGCCCTAAATGCACAATTAAATGTAGACTTAATATCTTTGAATGCCATATAAACTTTATTTATAAGTATTCCATTGTCTTCAAGTTTGAAAATTTTATATGTTATAGGTTCCAGTAGTATTATACAATTTTCTACCATGATCCAGAAATTCAAATCCAATAAATTTGATATTATTTCATCTTAGTAACATCTTAGTGAACAGCTAAAGTCTGTAATGCAATTTGGATTTTTTAAAACTTTTTAACACAGTGCAGTAACTGCCCCAGCGCGTTTTCCCTGGCAATTTTAATGTTTCACCTGAACCTTTTTCTTTTACAATCTGAGCTAAAAAAGGGCTCATGCTTTGGTTTCTTTTTATTGCTTTTATCCTGTGGCAATCAATATAGACACATTAATAGGTTCTAGTTTTAAGCATTTTTCGCACAGCAAATTCAATGTATGTGCAACATATCTCAGTGGTATTATATGTGCATACGAAATTTGAAGTATCTGAAATGCTGTTTAAATATTATTTGCGTTATCTTCGATAACAGTTACAAATTTGTGGCCTCCATACATGTTTATATCTTTGATTATATCTTGAGATACATATTGGTTTGTAAGAGTATTAAGGCTTTTAACAAAAACAGGCTCGGGTTTTGCAATAATGAAGTTGATGATACATTCATTGCGCTGATTGCTCCAGCAATCACACTGCAAATGCAAATCATTTATAGACTTCAGTTCGTCTGTAATTTCATTAACCATTTCATTATAAATAGTTTCCAAATGTGTTGTGGAGATAGCTTTCCTGGATGGTAACTTATAAAGTGGTTGCAAATCATCAAAAAACTGTACCCACAGCGGATGTTCAATGATGAATAAAGGAGAACCGGTAACAAATATTGTTTTCGATAAGAGCTGATCTAGATAAAGTTTTTTTTCTGTTGAAATTTCTGATGAGGTTATAATAATAGAAGTTGTATCGCCAAACTGTTATCCTGTGACATTTCATGATGTGATTCATCTTGCAAGGGCAGATTTGTGACAGTTATGCTAGTAACTTATATATAGATACTTTCTGTAGTTTGTTCTTGATAACAGTTGGACATCTATATGTCATTTTAACAGATGGCTGGTCATCTTGCTGACATTGCCAAATTGGTAAACTTTTTCACAGTATTTGCACTTTACTGTTTTACTGATTGCTGAATGAAAATAGTTTTCCCATACATCAGTATTTTTCTTTCTGGGCATAATATGATCTGAGAAAAAAAACACAAATGTAAAAACATTAAAAATGCATAGAGTTGATCTTGTTGTATTGTATACTAACAAAGTAGGTAAACCAACAAAACTACTATGAAATAAGTATAAATGGCCAAAAGAAGGAATTTATACTTTGCCCAATTTGCCTAAAAGCCAAGCGTTTGGCCATCTCTATACACAACTCATTTCAACTTTTGTAAAATAACTATTTTCTACAGTAAATAAGCTTAGAAAATCAAAATATATCAGTTTCAATTAATAAAAGTACAAGGTTTGCAAGAGATTCACAAATACAGCACCTAAAACTTTTATAGTCTAATATAACAATTATTAAAGCTCAAACTTACCAGTAAATTACTGTTCATTAAAAGAAGTAGGTATCAAAGTCCATAAGAGTAGCAGTAGTTGTCAATCGAAATCCACAAAACAAAATTCAAGTCGTCAATTAAACCAACATATTAACACGAGTGCACAAAATACAAAGCCAAAAGAATGTGTGAGATAGATAGATACCAACTACCAACACGTTCACCACTGCTACTACCTGCTAGCCCGCCCCCCTACCCGCATATGTAGTTTCGGGTCACTTGTTGCTAAGAGCAGATGAACATACACAAACAGACAGGATTTTTATGTAATTTAATTTAATTAGATAGCATGGAGTATATATAACATACATATTGAATTATGAAAATAAACAAAGTTAGATTAGCTCTAACTAGTAGTAATAGTACTTAAATAGTATGTACTATTTGATATATACATGTATCTAAACATTGCCTAGATCTTACATATGCTAAATATTACAAATCCCGAATATTATCCCATTCGATAATTTTTCCAGGGTTTTTTTCCCACATTGGGGTATTTTCCGGGTAAAATCCCATCTCTAACATAGACATAGTTTTTATTGGAAAATTTGAAAAACCTTTAAGTCTTGTATTGCTTGTGTAAATATGTCATGTATCATTTCAGGGTCAAATTGATCATCTTTTAATCGTGATTCTTGCATGCTTCGTCTAACCATTCGTTCCACAAATTCATCTGGATCAAATGGGTCCTGAAAGAATCGCAAATTTAGTTTTTTTCATATTTAGTTTATTCATAAAAGAAACAATTCAATTTGAAATTTTTGATAATCTTATCGTCAGATAATTATCACTATATAAAGTTCTTTAATAGAAAAATTAAATATTAAAAGAAAGACAACCGGATAATTTGTAATACCATAAGCTAAAACTGTTTTAGTAACGTTAACATATACTTACTTGTTCCAGTTCTTTTATATATTGGTTCATCATCTTGATAATTGAAACTAAACTGTTTGTGTATTGGTTATAAATTATAATAAATAAAAACACTACATACGCCTTCTATTTATGTTGAATTTGATGTATAATTTCTAAAAATTAAAATGAAATTGTCAAAATGACATTTCACTATGACATATTACTTGTCTATTCTTTTTATATAGCAAAAACATTTGCCTATGTCAGTTATCATTTTTATAAAATGATAATATATGATTGATTGATAAATGAATTGAACTAAATTCGTTCGTAATCACAATAATTACTTTTATAATAATTTATTTCTTTTAAATACTCTCTTTGCTTTTAATCAATCTAACTCTCATTTACACCCATTGTAAACAATAATACAAAACATAATCTCCATAAAAATAAAAACCTTTTTGTAAATTATCTGTTAGAACCCATATCAAATAAATTTAATTATAAAAACAAAAGAAAAAGTCATAAATGTAGCAGATACGTCTTTTTGGAAGATTCTTAGTAGTGCATGCGTTTTTTATATCCAAATTCTTTGTGATGTCGTAATATTTTATTAAAATTTTGTGCGTAATAAGAACGATATATATATATTATATCTTTCTTTTACTCTCTTGTATGAGAGTTAAGTGGAAAAGGTATATACATCAGAAAAATAACACTGACAGCAGCGCTATTGAAGTATCTTACACATAGGCAGTAGTGAGATGTCCAATGTATCCTAAACGGGTTAGGATAAAGTTTATAGAGCTCAATGGCTGAGCGCCTCAGCCCTCGTAGCTCCGAGGTAAATGCCTTGGAACAAAGAGGATATCTCATTGGAAAGAAAATAGGTCAAGGCTCCTATGCTACCGTCCACTTGGCTGAGTACTGCGATGCCTCAACCCCAAAGCGGATGCACCTCGCTTGCAAAATATTCGATAAAGAGAAAGCTCCTCGTGATTTTTTAGAGAAGTTTTTTCCACGCGAACTCGACATTCTGACTAAAATTGAAAACCCTCATATAATTCAAGTACACAGTATCTTGCAACGAGGTCCAAGGGTCTTTATATTTATGAGGTACGCTGATAATGGTGATTTATTAGGTTTTATAAAGCAGAATGGTGTGGTACCAGAAAATCAAGCTAAACTATGGTTTCGGCAAATGGCTAGTGGTTTACAGTATCTTCACATCAAGAATATAGCTCACCGAGATCTTAAATGTGAAAACATATTGCTTTCTAGACGGTTTAATGTGAAACTAGCAGATTTTGGATTCGCGAGATTCTGCACTGATGGGGAAAATAGACGCGTACTCAGTCAGACATATTGTGGGTCAGCAGCATACGCTGCTCCAGAAGTGGTGAGTGGCACGCCTTACAACCCAAAACTTGCAGATGTTTGGTCTCTCGGAATCATTCTTTTTATTATGCTCAACGCATCTATGCCTTTTGACGATTCAAACCTTCGTAAGCTGTTGAAAGACCAAATGTCGCGTAATTGGGTGTTCAGGTCCAGGATCCGTGACACAGTATCAGCGGCAGCAAAGTCAATAGTGCGACATATATTGGAACCCGATATAACTTTACGCTTAACACTCGACCGTGTTCTGTCGCATGAATGGACGAGACCGCGTAAAGACAAGAGTGCCAGCTTAATGGGACGGTTAGTGCAGTCTGCTCCTTCGGCACCGCATTCAGGAAAGCGAGAACATGATGAGGCTGGCACCTCAGCTGGTGCACGCGTCTCTGGTGATCACCGTGAGACCGAAAGAGAACGTCACGACGACATCAATATGCGTTCACGTGATTGATGTCCTACTTTGCTAATCCTATCTAGCTATCCATCATCCCTACATTCAATCCTTAATATTTTGAACTTTAAAAATGGTAATTTACATTATTTTTTTAGTTTTTTTTTTACAATCGATGGCTTAACTATTGTTGGTCGGTATTATTAATAAAACTTTTATAGAATTTGGTATATATTTTTATTTATAAATAACTAAATGACATAATATCAACTTGGATACTTATATCAAATTTAAAGTATTGTTTTACATATTTTTTAAATGTTTTTATTGACCAGTTATGTAAGATATGCTTGAGTCCTCAATTATAATTATTATTTATACGGGTAAAGAATATCCGACAATACCAATAGGTATATTTAGGAAGGGATATTGTACATAGAAGGTCAAAGTCAAGTTGGACGTATCAAAATTTATGTTCACTTTTGACAAAGGACTAATGTACTCAACTCTCAAATATGAATATTTTTTCTGTAGATTGCTTTCTCCTGGCTAAAAAGAAACATATATTTTTTAATATCCTTGTAAGAGCACTTACCATTTTTATGCTAGTTTTTTACTTACAGTAACGTCTAATGTGTAAAAAGGGTTAAAAGCCGGCACGACGCCATCATACGTGAAAGAGACTTCCTGTCCTTTTACGTGACTTCCTTTTTTAATTACATAAAAATAAAAAATCTGTGATTATCCTTCACAAATAAAAGTATGAGATTGGCTTCTGATAATTTTATTTGGTACGCTTAAAACTCGGATATAGTTTGCTCAAAAGAACACGAATATATTATGTTTATAGAAGGTAGTTACCTTACATGTACTATTGTAAAACAGATTCCACGTGCAGTTCTCGTCTGAATTTTGGTTCGCTCTGAATATAGCTGTGTATTCGGGCTTGTGTGTAATATAGTCAAGAGTTTTATAAAATACAAACTTAAAATATTACTATGGAATTTAAAATTGACATTTTGTTTATACTTAGGTTTCTCGATGTTTTATATATAATGTAAGACGTATTTGTAATAAACTTGTTGTTCTACGTAATTGTATTCTGTGAGGTCAAAAAATTCTGTGAGGACTATATTTCAATCAACGGGAACGGTGTAACAAGGGCCACCATAAATCACGGGCGTCCCAAAATTGTCAAAAGAACGAGTGTGTTTTAGATCCCACGAATGAAGTAAAACTTCTTTACTTCCATCTATATGTCTGTATATAAACATATAAACAATATAAACATTGACATACATTAATTTTCTATAAATATTTAAATTCGTTATGGGTTTTACTAACTATGGGCTATCCTCACTAACGTATATCTCCCTCTCAACATCCGTTCGCCTCACCTGATCACACTTTTCGTAACGCCCTCGTCACACATTCACCAGCTTACTCCCCAAGTCGAGCGTGCATAAATAAGTTAGAGCAATCATAATGCACAAGTATATTCTTATCATTTTGTAACAAAACTTGATGAATTTTATCTGTAGTCCAGTGAAGCTGTTAAGACCTTGCTAGGTCAATTACGTAGACAGTTCGAGAAAAAAAAAACAAGCATATTCATGAATAGTACAGTTGGTGTCTAAGATAGCTAATATAATCCGTATTATATTTTGTAAAAGTACATAGCTAAATAACATACCGTATTCATAAAATGAAACTTGGTACTTCATGAAGTTTGATAAATTTAAATTAACATATAAACCTGTACTATAAGTACTTATAAGAAGTGAAATATAAAACCAGGTAACCACCCTCATAGTGTTTAAATAAATGCACATTTCTTATTAAAATGTAAGATTAAAAATTTAATTGTCATATCCATGACGAATACACTGCAAAATTTTCCATTTAAACTCTATCTAGGTGATAAATGATTTAAATTGTTCATTTCATGCCGTTAATTTTATTGTATTGGTGATTCTTTTGTCTATTCCAAATAGTATTCTTCATTTCTACATATTTTATTACTCAGTATATGGTATATACATATTATATAGGATAATTTAATAAAATCTTTAATTTCGTGAAGAAGGTAATGAAGCAAGCACTAATGTTGGTTAGACATTTTGTCATAGGTTTTATATTCATTAATAGAACACATTCTTCTTACTTCTAAGTATTTTATTAAAAATCATAACAACGTTTGTTAAAAGTAAATTAACTATTAACTTGTAATCGTATTTCTTCAATCTGACGTATATTATTCTATTTATTTTTGAGTCATTCGCTTACATAATACTTTATTGATAAATTATTATTTTTGTAAAAAAAAAAACTTATTCGAGAAAAAAACAAATATTTTTTCGCAATATATCGAATATTAAACCTAAGACCTTCAAATCATTTAACTGTATTTAACACTAATAAATGAAAATAATAATTCTTAAGCTAAAATAAAAACACAAAGAATTCTCAGTATTTTTCAACTCTATTGTTTTTTTTATGATACTCTATTGACAACAATCTAATAATAAACAGATTTTGTGGTAGGATTATTATATACACAATAATAATTCTTAAAGCAGTAATTTGATTGAGAACATTAATTATTCATTGTCCATATCGGTTATAACAAAAGAGTCGTTCAATAAATCAATAGATATATTTCTATGGCTGCACAGTTGATAGCTTTTGATGACAGCGTTTCCATCAAATCTGCCTGTTGGGTCTTGTCGAACTACATGCATGTATTCATCGCCCAATGTAAACTGAACTTGAGGTGGGGCGATCCAATCACAAACTACCGTTACTGCTTTGTTCACTTGTGGTGGATTGAGGCAATACATCTAGAAAAAAAGTGTGTGTGTACTTATGTACACGCGTTAGAAGTTATACTTCTTTGGCGTAACAAGATAAATATCTTATCAATTTAAATCTGTCTATTTTTTTTTCTATTAATTTTATCTTCATTTTTTGATACATTTTTTTTTTATCTTTCGCCTTATTATACGTTTTCAGAAAAAACGACACTAACAATAGAAAAAGGACTTTTAACACATTGAAAATTTTAATACAAAAAAATACAAACAACAAATACACAGAAACAAAATGTTGACTATAGCTAACTTCAGGGTGTATATTTTTCGTGAGGGTGTGCGAGCGAATTGTAATAACTTCAGGGTGTGCTTTCCGTGACACGGTGCGCGCGCGCTTCGTAAAATTTACTCTCATTATTTTTCCCTAACGCGCCAAAAGAAGTATAACTTGAAAGACAGAACAATAGACAACACTCTACATTATTACTTTATGACGTACATACAGGAGATACCCTTAACTTAGGGTTATGTACGGTTCTCGCCAAAATTGTGACCGCTATAAAATATATACGCAGTAGACAAGTTTAGGTATAAATACGTATTTTATTATATGTATAGCATCGAGACAGTGTTGACCATATAATGCGCAAACTCAAACTTCTTATAGCTATATTCAGAGTGGTCAAAAAAATGGAGAAGGACTGTACATTGTAATACCAATTCTATTGTTCGTTGATAAGTCCACTTACCAAATCTTAGAAGTTGCAGACAATAAGGTCCGTTTTAAAATATACAGATCAATAGTTGTAGTTAAGTTTTAGTAATTAAGAGCAAAACCACAATAGACGCTGTAAGGACTTATAAAATCACGTCGTTGCCGACAGTACATAACACCCACATGTAATAATAATACAGTTTACTGACCTGCTGATACGCCTCCTTTTGGCCAGGATGAATGTAGACTACAGGATAGTCTAGCTTAAAATTAGATTTATAATCGGTATCTGAAATATTTTTGTATGATAATAAACATTATTCTATAACACTAGTGCATTAACACGTTGACATGGTAATTGGTGTTTGTGTCGGCTCACATTTTATTTTATTGGTAAAAGTACTAGCTGTTGCCCAAGACTTCGCTCGCGTTAATATAAATTTGACTTATTCCTCAAGAAAAGAACATTTTTTTCTGGATGTAAGGTACCCCTCAATCCCGATCGCTTCTATACAACTGACAAGGTGCATTTATAATTTCATAATAAACGTTTGAGCAGTTGAGGCGTGAGATTGTAACATACACATAAGCAAACACACTTTCATATCTATAATATTTATATGGAAAAATGAACTAGTGTGAACGATATTTTAAAACTTAAATTAAATCAATAAACATCTAGTAATTATCTACAAGTAATATACATTTACTTAAGTGTTTAAAAGGTGTTGTTACAATCTAGGAAAGTAAGTGAATGGTGTACGACTTACCTTTAGAAACTTGGGTACAGTGAGGCGGCGAATTATATTTTTTGGAACTTCCGTGTACTGTCATGATAAGCATAAAAAATGCTGCTATTTTCAAATAATACATAATTTGAACTCTTTTAATAATATATCTTCACTATTTTAAAATAGTTTTGTAGTGAATGGGATATAGAACCAGTTTTAAAAAAAATCTAAATATAATGTCTAAACATTTAAGTCGTGTTTCCGCTTGGAAACTCCTATTCACATTGTGTAATAAATACTGTATTAATTTTAATTATCCTCTTACATCATTTGAGTATACTGTATATAGAATCAAGTAAACACATTTTAAGGAAAACGGAAGACTGATAAAATTAAATACGTTTGATATCACTTTAGCCATAGTAATTAAAGATTTGAGCCGTTCTGTTCTGATTATGTTTAATATTTAAACAAAAATAAGAAATTGATCTTTTTTACACTTACTTAGATTATGATTAGATGTAATGGAGGCGATACATAAAACATTTTGTAATAATCGAGGAGAATTGTGGGTCTCAAAATTATAGTCAAGGAATACACCTTATGACGCCACAGAGTAGTGATAGGATACTTCTTATGCTTACTATTCAGAAATCGTTTGGCAAATACGTACCTATCTGTATTATAATGGTAGCATGCACCATAATATTTAATGACGGATTTCGGCACAGTAACACCCTTCTTCAATCCAAAACCTATCTGTAACGTACAGAAGCTGATAGCTTGCACCTAAGAGGATAGAACACTACCTATACTCATTACCCAGAAATCGTTCGCCAAATACGTACCTATCTGTAAATTCTGGAAGCTTGCAGTCAAAAGGCAGTTCTATTTCTAAGCTCATTCTGTTATCAAATAATGAAGTCTACTGTTATATAATAACAGGCGAAATTGTCGCCATAAACTATTCTATAAAACATAAATATAGCGAATCGCTTAATACAGGCTAATGAATGTTGTTCATGGATTCGAATTCATCGTATAAATAAGTTGCTTCTTATAACTCTTTGTTTTATAGACAGCTTCTATACTACGGATTTTTTTTTTCGAATTGACTACGCTATTGACCCAGCAAGGTCTTAACAGCTTCACCGGACTACTAAGGCGAGCGCTTAAGGCAATCAGCCGATTTTATTTTGGCAACCAGCTCAAGGGTGCACGGCACACCTCGGCTTTGCTGTTGCCTGTTGCATGCCAAATTGCGACCTATTTTAGCTAACCTAGCTAACTATTCATATATGTATGAGTTGTTGAAACGTATATGTGTACCGAGCATACACGCCTCAACAACTCCTACATATATTTATTATTGGAAAATTGAGAGTTTTTCAGTTCGATAAGGAAAAAATAGTAAACCCTTCCACTTTCATGTGTAAGCGTGTAGGCGTGCACGTGTGTGGGGGTGATCGTGTAGTGTTGTAGCGGTGATGTATATTTGTGTGTCACCGTATCGCGCAAGCAACGCACTCAAGGGCTCCCTACCGAGGGATCGAACCTAGGATTGAGCCGCTGCCGTGGGAGGCCTAATCGGGTATATATATACTACGGATCAAACTCTGTGTCGCGGGGGACATTTAATATTTTTTTTATGCTAAAAGTTAAACCTGTTGGTAAAATAATAGTTATCATCTCCTATGGACAGCTGTAACACCAGGGGTATACTATGGCGGCTGCTTCGGGCGACATCTGTGTCGCATTGGCCGGGAGCCGACTACAGGGTGCCATCACTGTGGCTGCGCGGATGATTCCGCACAACACACGGTGAGTGAATGTCCCGCCTGGGATGTGCCACGCCGCGAGCTGGTCGCGGCCATTGGCCCGGATCTCTCGCTCCCGATCGTCGTTAGTAAGATGGTCGAGAGCGAGGCCGGGTGACTCTCCTTCGCCTGCTATTGCGAGACAGTCATGCTTGCAAAAGAGGCGGCGGAGCGGGAGAGGAAGCGGACCACTAGGCTCCCCTCCCGCGGTCGACGAACCACACGGCGGCGATGGGTAGGGGATGACCTCCGTCCGCCGTAGATGGGGGCTATGGACACGGGCATGTCGTCGCCCTGGCAGTGCAAACTGCACAGGCCCATGTGATGGAGTCGCATTGTTGACTCCCACAGTTCGTCAGGGGGGAGTCTAACACCCACTCCCTCTTTGAGGGGTCTACCGTATTTGACCCCTCAGACCGGAGTCAGGGCCTATTAGAGAGCCCACACCTGTCGGGGGAGCAGATGCAGTGCCAGTCGGCAGTTCCTGCTACCCCGCCAAAATGGTGTATGGAGGCACCATGGGGTTTTAGTCCGTGCAAATCGGACATAACCCATCCTCAGCTGTCCCACGGGATGGGTATCTGTTAGGGATTTCCCCATGATAAAAAAGGGGTATACTATGGTAACAATATTGAAGGGTGCGATTCAATATCTTTTTGAAGAACCCCATGTTATAGCCCAGGGGTATAACTTTGTTGGGTAACTCATTTCACAGCT
Organism: Antheraea mylitta; assembly: GCA_014332785.1. Taxonomy (NCBI): domain Eukaryota; kingdom Metazoa; phylum Arthropoda; class Insecta; order Lepidoptera; family Saturniidae; genus Antheraea; species Antheraea mylitta. The sequence continues at coordinate 811,226 of JACEII010000006.1, forward strand.
CTAGTTTACGAGGACAGAGTTTCAATTCAAGGAAATTTACTATAATAGGATTAAGGCTGCGGGGTTGAGCAAGGAACCAATGGTGGAAAGTGCAAGTTTTTAACGGTGATTTCGATACTATATCGTCAAGTTCTTCAAAACATTCTCCATTTGTCATGCGGTACAATATGAGGAAAGTTCTAGAGAACTAGTTTTATCAGAATTTTACTAGGCTTTATAAGCATAAGCTCGGTGCCTCTGCAAAGTTTTAAAGACTATAATTGCGGATATTTGTGGATCACAAAAATAATTGTTTTTTTTTTTTTTTCGAAATGAAAGTGCTGATGACCTGCAATGGTTTTCACAACTACACCGAACTACTGAGGCGAGCGCTAAAGGCACTCATTCCGTTCCTAAAGGCAACATTCCGTATGGTTTTAGAAGTCACCGGTGCATTTGTAGAGCTTATCTCAGTTTTTTATTGATAAAATTTCGAGTTTCGAGAAATTAGCATTATACCCGCAAAAAGTTGCGTTCATTAAAATTATATAGGTATTTCATAAAAGAAAGGTAGGTACCTACTGATTAATACAAAAATTAAATTTTTAATTTAAAATTTATTCATTAGTGAATGTTCCGTGACATTATTACTTCTTAATACGATGTCAATCCGCTATAGTAGTTATAGCCTGGTAGATACTTTATAATGGTTCTCAAATTGTAGTTCATTGATTCCTGTTTGGCTTCTTAGATAAGACTTCAGTGCTCATTTTTTCTTTTAAAGATTTTAATTCTTCAATTTTTTTCAACAATTCCGCGTGGTATTGCACAGTCATTTCAACTTCAAGCTCAGCTGCTGCCACTGTTTTAAAATGTTTAAGATACGTCATCAAGTAAGTTATTTTGGTGGCTTATCTCCTATGTATGGAGAGTAGATATAAGCGAGCCGTCTTAACTTTTTTTTATATTATATAGGAGGCAAACGAACAGGCGGGTCACCTGTTGTTAAGCAACCACCGCCGTCCACTAGCAACCCCAGAGGAGTTGCAAGTGCGTTGCCAGCCTGTGTTTGCGGGAATGGAGGGAAAGGGATAGGGATTCGAGGAGAGGGAAAGGAAAAGACCTTACTGACCGAACGAAACGCAACAATGCAAACACTGTTACTTCACGTCGGTTTTCTTTGAGAGTGTGGTACTACCCCGGAAGAGCCGACCCATTCATGCTGAAACCAATAACAGCTTCAGCGCGGCTCTACCACCTACAAAAAAGTGTAATACTAAATGTATCACATAATAATTCAACAGATTGCCAAAATGGCGCTTAAGTACGGATGTGACTAGAAAACTAATTGAAATCCATATTATATATACTTGAAGTATTCATAAATTTGTCCAAGTAATCATAAAAACAAAAGTATAAAATAAAAATCATTGTCATTTTGAAACTGTCACTATGTATGTAAAATTAATGCATACGAAAAATTAAACAGAAAAACTGGCTAAGTCACATTTATAAAACTTTAGAGGATAGTAGACAATTTAAATTTTGAAAGCATTTTATGGTTAACTTGATTTTTTTATACAGTAGAATGAATGATTTTTAAAGGAAATTTTGTATGTTATATGTATTTGGAATTATTTTCTGTATTAAATATGTATATGTCTAATAATAATAATAATAATTACCATGTTTAAGTCACCGAAGTTGACCGACGCTAGTTATTGACTATCAAAATAGAGACGCAACAAAAAAAAACGTAAGCAACGCGTTTCACACGTGTTTTAGACCAGTTTTTTCCTTTAACTTTTCATACATATACGTATCTGATATTTTAAGCAATTCGTTTTTAATACGTTATAATTGCAACAACAACTATAGATCTAGTGTTTACACAATTACAACAAGTACAATTATATCTAAATTTGCGTTGTAGATAATAACTGCTATACTATATATTAACTACCAATCATACAGTAGTTTTTGTATTTCATTCGTAACCAAGCATTGTTTGCTCTAAATTTACTAATATTGTTGATGTTCTGTAGATAGATATTAATGTATACAAAGTGGATGTGAAATAATAACACGGTGCATAAATGCCGATATGCCACAAAACCTTTTTGAAAAGTTCTAACGACCGAGCCACCACCGTCGTTTAGTAATGGCAACAATATTATCTACAATAAAAGATAGGCTGTCAATGTATCAATAAAAAGATAAGAAAATTTGTTATAGTCTCCGTCTTTGTCATACCTTTATTTTATTATTTTTATTCTATAATTGAAGTTATCTATCAAATATACGTGCAGTAATAATTTTACCTTAATTAACATATTTTCCAAATACTTTTAAACAATATCATACTCACGCTGCATATTGCTTGAAGTGTTGATAACTTTCTTCAATCGCGCCATATAATTTTGAAGTTCTTCAATTTTTGCATAGAAACTAGAATCGTTTACGTCGATAATATCTAGTTTTGTATTCACGTTATGATTCATTTTAATATATTATACAATCTTTCTGAATGTAGTTACTTAGATAAGTGAATATAAATATTCAAACATGAATTTTTAAACTCACCAATTTTTATTTCGCGCCAAACCAAAATTCACTTTTTTATTTGACTTACCATAGAATATAAATAGGTCTCAATATGAAGGGAACCTTTCAGCAAAATAGATATTATATACCTTGCATTATTAGTTCGAAGATATTTACAATTGTTTGTTTATATTTGTAATTGTCTGAATTTAATAAATAAAATGTATTTTCGGAGGAGCGATTCATTCTAGTTATCTCCCGAATTATTGGTCCGATTCTACAGTTCTTTTCACTAATAGAAAGCTATTACGGATTAAGGAGGCAAGCGGAAATAGTAAGTACAAGTGTCGCGTTAATTATACTCTTGGGTAGTTCCTCATATTTTTATTTAATTTATACCCACCTAATCGTTTTTCAACATTACGACAGCGGTTATATATACACGTCTTACGTGATCTGTATAAATCTTGTTACATATAATGATCTCTTGTCCAATTATCGAGTGTTAAATGAGAGTCAAAATAAAAACATGCGAAAAGAAGGTGTTACAAGCCATCGGAGTGCATTACTTTACATTCATTTAATGTAAATTACATATATATTTCGAAAATTTAATGAAGCTGTGAACTTTATAGGTAATCAATAAATATCTTTAAATTAATGAAAATAAAAGATATTTTAAATTGTCAGTGCTAAATGATAATTTATTCACTATTCGCTACTCAAATGGAGCTGAGTCAGTCGTTTCCTAGAAATATTGATATCGATTAAAATATGAACAAAAAAGACAAGAGGTTTAGATTACAGCTTATTTAATATTATCAAAATACCGTCCAGACGACTTCTACAATGCCTTCCTTAATATATGTTCTAACATAAATTGGGTATCTTAAATAAATCTAAATTAAAACCTATCAACGTCGAATATACAATTCACGTAGAGAGCGCACAATTGCTTCTAAATGTCGAACTAAAGATATGGTAATGAAGACATAAGTGGTAAAGGATTATAATCAGCAAGATTTATTTTTAACATAACAAATTGCAGCTAATTTCGTAGATATTCGTATCATATAATTTGGGAAATCTTGATGATCTTGAAAATTAGGATAATAAAATTTAAGAACGTTTTGATGATATGTATTATAGGGTAATGGCGATCAATTGTATTTATCATATCGTTAACATTGTGTATGAGTGTATGGTAAGAAATTTATAAGTTGTTTACTTAAAGGCTCCTTAGCGTATGGTTTTATTTTTATATAAGGTACTCTGTCGTTTTATTCACAGACTATTATTAGTCATGTTTTATTGTCTGTGAGTTTTGTACACAATTTATAGTAATGTGGTGTGGATTTACTGAAACGTAAAGAACGTTTCATATTTTATTATCTAAAGTACTACTAATGGTTGTTTATTGTTAGTAACTATTACATAATATTGAACTATTATAAATATGATGAGTGACGACGACCGGGACATTGATATAGAAAGTGATGTAGGTGTTCCCTCATTCGATGATCTCCACGATTTTCTCCCTGTATATTTTGATTCTAAATATATTTTTTCAGGCTGAAAATGATTCTGACTCTAGAACTCATGCCAGAAACAACCTTAGTGGAAGTGGATATTATTCCCAGGTAATAGTCTATTTTCTAATTGGTCCTAATATTCTTGGAGAAAGAAAAATCAGTTTACGAATTCATTATTTTTTGTGTCGTCGGTATACAGAAATATTCTCTAAAATGTTACATTTCTCTCTGTGGCTGTATCATAAAGTGACATATAGCTAGTTAACAGCTACCATTATTTTTGTAAGTTCAAGGGCATTTATTACTCTGGTCACGTTTTTATTCAAATTTGTTTATATCATGTTCCCTTACTTTATAATATAACGTTTGATTACTCGTGTGAATCTAACTTGGTTAATAACCAGGATATTTGTTTTACAGTCTCTTTGTTTTGTTAGAAATAATGTGAACTCCTTGCAATGTTGTTCATTGTCTGTAATGTCATAATCAATGTAATTTGGTTGGCTTACCTTGAAATCTATACTTTAACACTCTTTATAGAACAAAAGCCATACTCTATTATGAGGAAATACTTTGAACTTAGTAAATATCTACATGAAGTGTTATCAGTTAGTAGTTCCAGTGATTCGATCAGTGGTAAATAATTTGACGTCCACAGAAAGGAACCCCGGCATGCACCAACAAGTTTACATACATTTACTAATTTAAATTGGTAACATTATCAGCTAATGGTTAAGGAAAACCTAGTGAGAAGACTCAATCCTGAGAAATGAACTTGTAGAGTACTACTACCACCTTATGTGGGAAAATATGGAAGTATGGATTTCTCGGAAGTTGAAATCACTAATACATTATGAGTTAGTGTAGTGATTATGCTCATTTTTTTTTTTTTGAGAAGAGGCCTTTGATTCTACAGTGGGTCTCTTACAGGCTGATATGATAATGATTATCAGTACTATTGTTTTTTTTACTCAGTTTACAAAATGCTGCAAACTAAAAGGTCACACAGATACTCTACTTTTAGTTTTGTTAAATATTATTATTTATTTTTCTTCTATTCTGTAGACTCTTGGTTTGCACCTTTTTTTTGTAGTCCCGTGAAGCTGTAAAGTCCTTGCAAGGCCAACAGCATAGTCGGTTCGAAAAAAAAAAACCTTTTTTTTCTTTCATTTCATTTATTGTCTATGTTAAAAATACTATCTGTGAGCAACTATTGTTTTTTTTAATATAATATATATTATTTTAATTTTTATGATTACATTTAACTATTAACTATTTTAGGATGGATTTTTTAATGATGTTATTGCCTTTATTGAGGTTTACATTTCATCCTTTATGGTCATCTTTAGGTTTATAATCCACAAAGTCCCGCGCTAAGAGCGTCCACGTCCCGATGAATGAACCTATTAAATGTGTCATCAATCATGTCAGTTTTTTGTTTATTGTTAATTGTTCATAACATTTTTGCCATTACTCTTAGATCGCAATGTTTTTAAAACATTTTGGTCTCAGTTACTAAACACTCAAGGCACCTTACCTATCCTATCAATCATAAACCAACTATTAACATGAACAGTAAAAAAAAGTTTGTTAAATACATGCTATAGAAAAAACAGAAATGAAAAGTGGTTATACAAACTGTTTTTAACAAACAAAATATTGGTTCTTAAGTTTAGTTATGAAGAGTTTCCATTAAAACTATAAGTTTGTAAATAATTGGAATGAATTTCCGGTGTAACGTTACAACAATATTTACTAGTAGTTTAATAGAAAATATATTTTAGGCGGAAAAAAGAGCACACCATAATGCCTTGGAGAGAAAAAGAAGAGATCATATAAAGGACAGTTTTACATCATTAAGGGAATCAGTACCAGCATTACAAAATGAGAAAGTGGTATGATTTGTTATTTATTGTTAATTTATTAATACACTTTTTGTAAATGTTGGTGATAATATAAATTTCCAAACTTAATTTTGATGCCTTTTTATCTAATTTTTTATAAAAACATCTATTATTATAGTTTAGACTTTCTAATGTTCAACGAGTGTAAACCCTTGCTTTTTTGTATGTAGCACTAGCCCCTGCCCGCGACTTCGTCTGTGTAGAATAGTTACTCTGGGCTAATGGTAACACGCAGTCGAAGCTCTCAAGATGAAAAAATCCCGATTTTAAAACATTTTTAATTGGTGCTACGCTGCAATTAGTCTTAGCGTGATAATATATAGCCTATAACCTACATCGATAATGAGAATAACACTGAAAGAATTTTTCTAATCAGACCAGTAGTTCCTGAGATTACCTACAATGTCACAAACTCACAAACTTTACTTCTTTATAATATTAGTATAGGCTATTACTGTAAACAATCAATTTTTTATGGTAAGGAATAATGTAGGGATTGTTTCTTAAATCCATTATTGTAATCAACTAGCTAATTTTAAACTCTTATGTATGTAGTCAGAACTGATAATACTCCTATTGAGGATTAATTATTAATCTTCAAAAAAATATTAAATTCTATCTGGTGGAAATTTTTGCTGATAACTGGAACAATTGATGAGTAACTTTTAAAGAGTTTTATGAATTGAAGACTGGAATTGTGAATTGTGCAGTGTTTGTAAGGTTCCTAAGTAACCATTTTTTTTTCTGGAACTGACTACACTATTGGCTTTATTTAGGGCCTTCACAGCTTCACCGGACTACACAGGCTAAGTAACCAAATATTATAGTGGCAACACTACATTTTCTCATTCTGTTTCCTGTCATGCTATCGTATTGTAATAGATGTCATGTGAAGTTTGTAATATTTAAAATATATTGATTAATTAATTTGCTGTATTCTTATTAATAACTAGCTGACCCGTGCAACTTCGTCTGCACCAAATTGGTTATCACTGGTTTCAATTGTATTTTTAAACGTGAAAAAATTGAATAAAACTAATACCCGATTGCAGCCACAACTACCGTTTCCAGTTGTGAATCCAAACTATCCACAGATTAACTGAAACATGACCAGATTACATGTGATTTTTTTATTAAATAAGCCTAGTACCCGTTCGTAGCATCATTTACCACTCCGTTGTTTGTAGTCCGGTGAAGCTGTTAAGACCTTGCTCGGTCAATAATGTAGTCATTTCGAGAAAAAAAATCATCTACCAGGATCAATTAAGATAAAAAGTAACCTACATTAAACTAAATAAACATCTCTACCACTTACTTTCTCATAAATATCTTCAACTTGTATTAAAACCTTTTTGTACTCCATTGTATTAAAGAAAAATATATGAATATCGTATCGAAACGTCAAACATCGTGCAGAAGCGTGAACTGTCACTTGCTTGATACTATTGTTTAAGAGTTATAAATTATTTCGAAAACGTATTCTAAATATATTTATAAAATATTTTTATAAATAATCTTTGTACCACTCACAACATAGTACCTTTTAGTAATTTATCCATGTTGATATGTTTCTATTGTAGATTATTCTACGTTGTTACACTAAATATTTGTCATGAAATTTATATCGTGTATTTGTCATACTTGATATTGGCGAAATTACCTACATAGGCAGAGGCCATACCAGAAAGAATCAATCAAGCCAGTTTTATATATTATATTCATCCGAACAAAAGGCTACCTGGTTGACGGCAAGAGTTGCGTTTATTTATGCATATCGTACGCACCTTTACAGACAAAAATATTGATTTTTAAATAATTTTAGGATGTTTTTTTTACTAACTTTGAAACGTTATTAAAATGGAATTATTATTGAAAGACATTTTTGGTATTGACAATAATGTGCTTGATGGTATTTTTTTGGAATTAAAAATAAAAGTAATCTTAACCCATGTTAGAATAGCAGTGATTTTATTATTACTATATTTAAATATAAATAAGTACAAATTTCATCTTTCACACTAATTCAGTTATTAACTCAATATTTAGATCGATTTATTGCTATAAAAATAATATGTGTATAGAATATAGCTATAGGTATAGTTTAGTGCAGCACTGGCTGCACGATAAAGATAGCGATAATTGTGGCAGCATATGTTATCGACGCATTTTTTTTTTCGAAATGTATACGCTGTTGACCTAGAAAGGTCTTTACAGCTTCACCGAACTATTGAGGCGAGCGCTGAAAGCACTCAATCGACTTGGGATGTTTGGGCGAACAACTCAAGTCGCCTGTTTTGTGCAAAAATCGCGACCTATCTGAGCTAATCTAAGCGAAGCTATCTAGATATACGTATATAAGTTATTAAAACATGCATGTGTACCAAGTATGCCTGCCTCAACAACTCCTTCCAATATGTATTCTGTGTCGGAAAAATTTCTCTAAACCATAGAGGATAGGATAGGATAGGGAAAAATAAGGGTAGAACTCTTTGTCGTTTATATCTTTGCAAAAGAAAAACAGCGTGTAAGCATGTAAGCGTGCACGTGTGTATAGGTGATGTGTTTGATGTTGTAGCAGTGATGTAAAGTTTTGTGTCCCTGTATCGCGTAAGCAGCGTACTCAAGGGCTCCCCGTCTAGGGAACGGACCTAAGCTTGAGCCGTTGCCGAGCGGGGCCTAATCTGGTGTGCGGGAGTGATATTTACCCCCAGACCACGGCGGCGTGATCTGTGGTTATATGGGCGTGGTCGTGAACACGCTCTGTTTGAAGAGACAGGCTGGTACTGATCTTTCGCTGACATGATTGAATCAGAAGGGAATGTAAAAATGTGTCGCGGTCGTCTTCTATACTACGCAGCGTTGGGTACGGGTTCATAGTTCGCAGCGGATACCACTAAAGGGCTGGGTTAATTCGCGGCTTTTTCGAAATAACTACGTGTGAGTGATTTTATATACGCCCAGACAGAAAGCATCTCCCGGTCCTTGTGAAGATCCTTATTCCGGACGTACCATGGAACACCGGTGATTTACGTAGGGCTCGGTTATGGAGAACCAGCAACTTTTGAATACGATTTTGCGCATGTGCAAAGACCAAACAACTGTACGTCATAATCGGACGGATGCAAGTTTTATATAAAGCGAGTTTATGTCTGGGGGACATTTTACTCTTATGTCAAAGCAAATGATAGAGACGACCCAAGACCATAGCGGCCTTGTTTCGCAGTCTATCCGTGTGTGAATCGAAATTTAAGTGTTTATCTAAAGTGACGCCGAGATATTACACCTCACCGGCCCAAGGTATTTCGGTTTCGTATAGCCTGATGGTCGATGACGGATATATTTAAGGTGGCGTCACCAAGTCATACGTTTACGTTTACATTGTATATGGTGAAATCTTAATATCAATAATGTTTAAAATAATAATAAATGAAATTTGTTCTTTGCTATGGAAAAAAATAATTGGTTGGAAATTTATTATTTTTATTTATAAAATATATCAGAGAGTATATAAATGATTGTTTATAAAGAACTGTGTCTGACTGTAATAAATTCATGCTTTTAATTGTGTTTAAAAGTTACTGAAAAAAAAATGTTCCTAAACCTATTCATAAATCAAAATGCGAATTGAACATACAACGTTAACCGGCTACCAAGTGTCCTTTCGGGCTAATACCACTCTCTCACAGAAAACCGACATGAAATAACAGTGCTTGCATTGTAGTGTTTCGTTTGGTCAGTGAGAGCGCCGGAGGCCCACCTCTCTTCTCCTTTCCTCCTTTGCCTTCCCTTACCCTCCCACATATAAAGGTTGGCAACGCACTTGCGACAAACCTGGTGTTGCTAGAGTCCATAAAGGGTAGTGATCACTTAACATTACGTGACCCACCTATTTGTTTGCCTCCTATGACATAAAAAATATATATATTGATATATTAAAGAACCAGGTATTTTAAAATTCTTGTTCTTTTAACGTAGCCGGCTCTTGTACTATGGTGTCGCAAAAAAGTCTAGTTACGTTAACTACAAATTTTTGTTTTTCGTTATCCTGGAGAACCCCTTGCGTTTTATGGGACAAAAAGTATCCTGGATGTAGCCTTGTGATATCAGTTATTACTGTGTTAACTTTCGTTAAGATTGGTTCTGTACTTTCAGAGTAATACGGGTTTAGATTCTAGACTTTAATCCTTTATCCTGAAGAACCCTTTGAGTTTTATGGGACAAAAAGTATATTTGATGTAATCCCGTAATATTAGTTATCACTATGTCAAGTTTCGTCAAGATAGGTTCAGTACTTTCAGAGTGATGCGTGTGCATAGGGACAGACAGACAGACAGACAGACAGACAAAAATTGTAAAAAGATTATTTTTGGCTTCTATATCGATAACATAGTCTACCCTAATTAAAATTTTCAAAAAATATTTAATGTACAGATTTCGACTTATTACAGCTTTATTATAGTATAGATATATCACAGTATTAAATATTATATGTATTGACAGTGCAAAGCTTAATTAAACAACATGTTATAAAAGGTTAAATGCTTGCTAGCCAACTATTACTCTTTCCACCACTGGCAGTACAAGTTCTGAGAAAGAGGTCTAAGAAATAATAAAAGCAAATTTCTGATGGAGTCAAAATACGTAAAATAAATAATCATTAATTGCTGTGCATTTTTACAGGCAAGCAGAGCACAAATATTAAAGAAAGCAGCTGAATATATTCAATTCATGAGAAGAAAAAACAATTCACATCAACAGGATATTGATGATTTAAAGAGACAAAATAATCTTTTAGAAACACAAAGTAAGTAACCGCTTGTCTTCCTTGATGAACATTTTGATAATGCAATAATTAAACATTTTAGTTCTGGTATTGCATTGATATAATAAAGCCTTTTTATCTCCGAATATGCTACAAATGATACAAGCTATTTTTAGTATGACTTGTTGCTATGTAATGTCTCGCACTTATGTGTGCTTCCTGGCATAGGCCTCCTCCAGCTCTCTCCACTGAGCCCTGTCATCTGCAAATCTGGTGCAATTTGGACGCAAGGTAAATGGATGTCATCAATCCGTCTTGCTTCTGAATATATTGTATTGATAGGTCAAGCATAAATGAAAGGGATAATGTGTTATAATTTTTATATTTTTTGGTCTGTAGATTAGAACTGAATAATTAAAATATTCATTATCTCATTAATAGAAATTGTGGTTGTTAAGGTTTGCTGAGTGAAATATCAATCTGAACTTCTTAGGTTAGAACTCCGCATATACCAACAAATTTTGTGGAATTTGTGTATATTTACTAATATAAATTGGTAACACTATCTGCTGATGGTGAAGGAAAACATCTCAAGGAAATTGAGGTAATCTGAACCAGAGAAATGTTCTTATACCAACATATTATATGGAAAAATCAATACTGTGGGTTTCTCGGTGTTTGAAATTGCCAATATGCCGTGGGGTGACATGGTATGTAGGTCTTTTGCAAACTGATGATGATGAATAGAAAAATAATATTCTGTGTTTTATTGGAATAAGTTTGGTTACATAATAATGAAATAAAAAAAAAACATTTATTACAGACAAAAGTCCATTTGGTTAGAATACACACAACTTAAAAACTAGTGTTAGTACTTACATCTATTATGAATATTTACTAAATATTTAATTTTTTTAATATTATGCTACCTAATAGGAGTTTGTTTGTTATAAGTATATGCTTTACTACTCAACAAATCAGAATAAAATTTTGTATACGACTTGTAAGGGAAACAGAAAAGGACATAGGGGTACTTTTTATTTAGTAAAATTATTGTTACTAACTGATGCATCGAATCTACATTAGCAAAAGCTACAATATATATTATTGTTACATTACAAAAGCTAGTTAGAAAAAAAATGGAAATATAAATTACATATAGATGTAAGAACTGCTGTAGTATTATGTATGCTATCCTTTAATATATTTCTTTCTGAGATATGTTCTATTGAAATCCGCAGGGTTCAGTAAATAATGGTTACATTTGTTATCATGTAATGTAACAATTTGCTATAAGTTTTAGCTGCAGTTTTTGTTTATAATGTCTAGCATTTCTCTTTAAAAAGTTTATGATATTAAATGAAATCTATTTTGTCAGTGCTGAATTGAATTCCAGGATTTAAAAAATAGTATATGTATGATGAGTAGTAAGCTTACTCTATGTTAAATTTAGTTTGCCAATACCTAGTTGGACAGGTGATATTAAAAGTTGTTTAGCTATACTAACAGTCGTTCCAGCATATATTCTTAAATTTTTTTTTTTTTAGTTAATTATTAAAATAGAAAGTCACTTGTGAACAAGCAGGTTACGATTTTCTTTAAATTAAGTACATGGGTTTTCATTACAGTCTTATTTGAAACTCCTATTTCGTTTGGACTCTAGTTGGAAGTAAACCTAGAAATTATTATCTAAAAATATATTATTTTGAAATTACAGTTAGAACGTTAGAAAAAGCGCGAACAACCGGCAGTTACGTGGACCCACATGAGTTAGGCCTTGGCATAAAGTCAGAAGGTAGTTCACATGACACTGACAGTTCTGATGGAGAGGGAACTACACGACGCGTAAAAAAACTTAAAATCAACGGTGTAAATGTTTAGCTAACGAAATTTATCTAGATGGTCCCATATTAGCTTTTTCATTTGGAAAGATATTATCGTTTTAATTTGGATTTTTTTTTAATCTATTTTGAACTTAACGGTACATAGTAATGAAGTTACTTTTCTGATAATTTTATTGTCCTTCAAGTTTGTAAATAGTAGACAATAAATATAAATAATTATTATACTGTAAATAATGAATTTTGTTTTGTCAATTAACAAATTTAGACATTTTTACTGAAAGGTTTTATCTTCGTAGTATTTGATTTGTAATTTTTACACTGATTATTGCGATAATTCTTTCTATTTCGAAATGATGGTTATGGACCATCTCTAGGTGCCCTAAAATAATTGTTTTTAAATTGATTAATTGTCATGATTTTGATCTTCAATGCATTTCTGTTCATATGGTAAACCATAATTATTTTTATTTATGTACTGTAATATCTACCTATCTAGTTCGACAAAGGTTTAAATCTATGTATAGAAATGTATGGGAAATATTGTCTAAAAATGTAAATTTACCTCTTAACGATTTATCTCTGCAGTTTAAAATTAATTTTGTAAAGATGTATCTTATTTAATAAGGTTATATTATATACACCTCTTATGAAGTTTTAAATTGTTGACAATAAATAAACATGATAATCTAGTTCTAGTAAATAAAATGCCCTAACAAAGAAATTGGTAATAACACAGTAAAGTAAGCAACTAAGAATGAGTTTTATTTTTATTTAGTGTAAGTTTCATGCATAATATGTATCTAATCTAATACCTTGAAACGAGCAATTCTTGTATATTTTTATATTGTTATACATTCAGGATCTGTTTAGGTGGTTTCGGGACGATAAATCTATCTAGCTAGATTTCATTCGTAGAAAACATTTTTTATCTGAGTTTTCAGGCAATGAAATAATATAGCTAGAATATAAAGGTAAATTTCACCGCCGCTGTCAAAACAATAATAGCTGAGGTGAAAATAGGTTGCTTCGAAAATCCGTCTAACCCCAGTTCGAATCCAAGTTAGACAACAAAAGAGATACACTGTTTTTTATTTAGAACAGTTTATTTTAATTAAATAAATAATTTTATTATTAGGATTATAAAAGAGATATCTATTTTATTTTAATTTAGAAATGTTTTTTAAGAACCGAGCTAGGTTCGGTCGTTTGGGTGCAGTCTTATTAATTGTCACAACAGATGTAATAAAATTTCAATATACATATGTTGTTGTAAAAATGTTATAATAAGTAACCATATATTTATTAGAGATGACCGATCATATTTAAAATATTTGTAGATAATAAAACAATTATTTAGGGCACCTCTTCAACTTCTTAAGTCTATGTAAAGCAAACTTAGTTAATATGAAATTAAATTTAAGTATGCAAGGATACCTTAAAACAATATTAAATAATTATATAATTTCTTATAATAGAACATACTTTAGGAGTATTAAAACATTAAGATGTATATATTGTCCATGTTTTTTAATAAAAGAATAGTTATAATGTTTTGTAATTTTATTTATACTAATATATTTCAAAAGATATTTTTTGGGAGACGAGAAAGAATAATTTAGAATCCTTTAGTATATTTCTGAATTAATATGAGTGTGTTAGTAGACACATCTTAATTGAAAGTATGGCACATCACTAATAAACTGTAGCCTGTAGGTAGAGGTGAGCAATAATGCATCATCTGCAGTTACCAAAGAGTATGCTGTTACTATGACGTAAAATGTATAATCATCATTATAGTTGAATCAAAATATAATACATAATAAAAGGTTTCTTTCTTTTCTCTGAATATTTCCTTTAGTTTTCAGCTCTTTGTTATTAAATTCTTCGTAATAATAATTTATATACTTGATAAGATAACTCATACATTATACGATACACTTAAATTATTTAAGATTTTTTGTGTACTTTTTTCGTCCACTCTGTAAATTTGGGTCGGTACTATTTAAATCATATAAAACATATTCGGTGTTATTACAAAAAAGTTAAATACGTATTAAATACTTGCTTTAAAAAGGTTTCATATTAAATGCACCGCGCACTCCCGAGGCAAGTTCGCGTTAATTTTTTTTCGTAAGTCTAACCTAAACAAACCAAAGCGAGAGAAAAGAACAAGATGACGAGCATTCAGTTAGCGCGGTGCATTTAATGTAGTCCGGTGAAGCAGTTAAGACCTTGCTAGGTCAATACGAAAACGAAATCTTTTTAAAGAAAGTATTCAATACTTTTTTTTTGTAATACCACCGACAATGTTCACAGACTCGAACCGCAAATCAATAAAAGTTTTGGTTTATATGAACTATAGAACATACACTATAAAACATATTTTTTGTGTAAATGAAAATGAAACAAAGCCTATATGAGCATATTAATAGTTGTCGTGTCTTCATACGTTCACAGTATGAGACCGGTTATAGTAGGCCGAATCTTTTATGCTGCCGTTTACATCATTCATATCTACTGGCTCTTCTGAGTACATAAATAATTTTAAATCTAAACGGCTTGGAAGTTTATGTACCTAATTGACACGTATAAATGAAAAGTGAATTTTCTCTTTGCGTAGCGACAAATACTACATGTAAGGGTGTAAATTGTAGTTGTAATAGTTTAGAAGAATACACACTGATTGAAGTGCTTCACTTACGGCTATTTAGCTGTTGGTTTCTTTAATATAAATTACTATAGGTGAGATTAACAAAATCTCCTAGATATTAGTATAAAATTCTAACTTCTTTTATATTTTTTTCTAGTTTGAATCTTTATATCTTTCTTTTTCAACAACAAAATGATATTCGCTCGAAAATAAAATAATAAGAATTCTCAATAATCAAGTGAATGTAGGACGAATCGAATTGCGTTGATAAAACAACAGAATGCTTCGTCGGAGAAATATCGAGGCAACAGCAGCGTATTCGAAAATTCCGAATTGTACAAACAATGAAAACGTAACAAACATAAAAGTAAGAATTGCAATGTTAGCGACTACAGTATCGTAATTTGCTAGCGAAACAGTTTTTTGAATTGAAATATATCCATTTTTAGTTGTAAATATTGGTGGATATTGGTATTTTTTCCGCGTAATTTTCATAATGTATTTATTCTTTTACATACATAAATTATTAACACAGAATATTCGGGATAATTTTTATCATAAATTATATTATTCGATAAAGCATTATCACGATTTACTAAAAAAAATTTTAACAAAAAATTAAACCGCCGAAAAAACTGGAAAACAAAAAATAATAAATCTTTTACTTTATAAATCTCAATAACTAAGTTCTTAAAGTAATGTAAGTATACCTAAGTGATTTTAAGTCGGCACCAAATAAGCAAACTAATTAATTACGTAAAGCATATCTATCTATATTATAATATATATATCTATCTATACTATAATAAAACTGTTACAAGTTAATCAGGGTAGACTATGTTATCGATATAGAAGCCAAAAATAATCTTTTTACAATTTTTGTCTGTCTATCTGTCCCTGTGAACACGCATCACTCTGAAAGTACTGAACTAATCTTGACGAAACTTGATTTAGTGATAACTAATATTACGAGATTCATCAAATATATTTTTTGTCCCATAAAATGCAAGGGTTTCTGCGGGATAACGAGAAACAAAAATTTGTAGTTAACGTAACTAGACTTTATTGCGACACCTTAGTACAAGAGCCGGCAACGTTGGAAGAACAAAAATTTTAGAATAACTGCTTCTTTAATATATCAATATACATTTTTTTGTATCATAGGAGACAAACTAACAGGTGGGTCACGTAATGTTAAGTGACCACCACCGTCTATAGATACTAGCAACACCAGAGGTGTCGCAAGTGCGTTGCCAACCTGTATATGGAAGAGGGAGTGGGGTAAGGGAAAGGGAAAGAGAGGTGGGCCTCCGGCGCTTTCAATGACCGAACGAAATACTACAATGAAAGCACTGTTATTTCACGTCGGTTTTCTGTATGAGGGTGGTATTAGCCCGAACGAGCCGACCCATTCATGCTTAAACCAGTAATAGCTTCAGCGTGGCTCTACCACCTACACAAATTATCAATATATCAATAGACAGAATTTAGGACACCGTGTAGCCGGCTAACGTATTTTTAATGCGCATTTTAATTTTATTAATTTTGATTTATGAATAAGTTTAGGAACATTTTTTTTCAGTAACTTTTGAACGCAATCAAAAATATGAATTTATCACAGTCAGACACATTTTCTTATAAACAATCATATGCCCGCTGATATATTTTATAAATAAAAATAATTATTTTCAAACCAATTATTCTTTTCCATAGCAAAGAACAAATTTTATTTTATTAAACATTATTGATATTAAGATTTCACCATATACAATAAAACAACAATTATTTTTAAAGTTTTTTAAGAAATTATTGATAAAGATATATATTGAAAATATATTTAAAATTAGTTTTCGAAACAGTTTCTAACTCTTAAACAATAGTTACAAGCAAGTGACAGTTACGCTTCGACGCGATGTTTGACGCTTCGACGCAGTGTTCTTAATTGATCCTGGTAGATGATGCTACGAAGGAGTTCTAGGCTTATTTAAAAAAAAATCACATATAATCCGGGTATATGTTTGAGTGAGTCCGTGGATAGTTTAGATTCACAATTGGAAACGGTAGTTGTGGCTGCAATCGAGTATCAGTTTTATTAAATTTTTTTCGCGTTTAAAAATACAATTGAAACCACTGATAACCAATGATAACCAGACGAAGTTGCACGGGTCAGCTAGTATATAATAAGTTAATGTCAGCGAGACAACAACCCGAACGGGCACACACGTTACCTTTGGAGATTTCACTGCATTTTTAATTTGATTTGGTTATATGTTTGAATTTAAAGTAATTTAGTTAATTGATTATTTGGCGCCGACTCAAAATCATTTAGGTATACTTACATTACTTTAAGAACTTAGTTATTGAGATTAATAAAGTAAAAGGTTTATTATTCTTTGCTTTTCAGTTTTTTCAGTGGTTTAATTTTTAGTTAAAAAATATTATATATTTTTTGTGGCTATAATGTACTAATTAAGTAAATTCCATTTGGGAATTCTCATATCTATATTGGCCGGACGCTTTAAAATAATTACAAAATAAATGTCACGTTAAAAATTGCTTCAAATGAACACTTGCCAATTTTGCAATAGATCTCCTTTCCTAATAGCTATTATAATTCGTAATACTTAATAGTTTAACTTTGAAAGAGTATTTTAACAACCATTGTTCGTGGGGATACTTTGTTTTTGACCCTAATAAAATTGAACCGGATTATCGTTATGATACCGGATTATATTTTTTCTTTAACCTAGGAAGGATTTTTTTTATACAGAGCTCATTGTAAACAATAACCTATTGTTTCGAATATTAGCATTTTTTTTTTTCTGAAAAGTTCCTAATCTTAAAAATGACGTTTGAAATTAAACATTATGATGGGATTGTTAAAAAAAGAATATAAAGTAGAAGGTTCTAAGGAAAAAAAGAAGTTGTTATTGCACAATTTATTTGACTAAATCTTAACAACGACCACAATATCACTGTTAGGTATGCCTAATCATATAACTAATACCCCTAACTAATCCCTAATTAAAACCGTACAAATAATAATATAATTTCATTGTTTATAATCATTGGTTTAGTATAAAACTTTAATAAGTTTTTTAGCAAAAATAGTTTTACTCAACGAGTTTAGAAGTTATATGAATTAAAGCCCATGGTTTAATTAAAGTCTAAAAATTGAACGTATATAAACATTTGTCACGTTCAAAAACATAGTTCTCGAGATGGGTTCCTAATTTCCTTAATTAGTAGTTAGCAGTCGGATGGTTTTTCATGCTATCAGGAACCTGCAAAATAACAGAAATTATATTTTAGTACTCAAGATAATAATATCTATAGTTAACAAACAATTGATGCCCTTTCTCTTTTACTGCTAGGAATAGTTAAAAATTAAATTAAAAAAATTAAACCATAGTAAATGCACGTATAAATCTTTATACATTGTTACAATTATGTATTTGAATTTGACAAAGCTTTGTTACATGGTTTCATTCATATCTCTTTTTTTCCAATTTTAAATTTTTTGTAGGGCCTTTTATTCCACCGAACATATCAGCTCCATGTTCCCCTCATTTCTCATCTGATTTAAGAAATATAAATTATCACATGGGAAATGATATATCTCAAAAATTCTTCATCTTTAATTACTTATGTAAGTTTAATATGAATCGTATTATCAATAACAAATGTATAAATAATAGTAAAAAAATACATACTGGATTTCATGTATTTTTTGTTAATCCTGTGTTCGGTTTAGCTAAGCCACTCAATGTCGCCAAAAAGTACCTTTTCGTTGTCAGCTAAAAGAAATAAATTACGTTATATATAAATTAATTATAAATAAACTCGCTAAGTTCTAAATTTTTAAAGATTTACGACATTGTTGGTGTTATTAAAAATAACAAAAAGTAGAATATGTATTAAACTCTTGCTTTAAAAAGGTTTTGCACTAAATGCATCGCGCTCGCCCAAGGCAAGTTCGTGTTATCCTTTTTTCTCAAGTCTAACCTAAGCTAACCAAAGCGAGACAAAAGAGCAAGATGGCGAACATTCAGTGAGCGCGGTGCATTTAAAACATGACCTTTTTAAAGCAAGTAATCAATACGTATTTAACGTTTTTGTAACAACACCGTATAAGTATTACGCATTCAGCAATGTGTCTTTTCTCGATGTTGAGAAATGAGTCATGCGGTTTGGTTCTTTTATTTATTTTCTTCTGTACATAAAATACACTAAGATAACTAATCACGCTACCAAAATTATGAAATTACGGATATCAGCTAGTTGTAAAGACAAGTCTCTCACTTATTTGTAGTACGATTATTGTTGTCAGTTCTACTTTAATCCGCGTCGAATCGGCGAAATTATAACAGTTATGGCATCTATTGAACATTTGTAGTTATCGATCTCTCTATTTTATTTTTTTTCGCTTTTCACCAAACTACTATCCTTAATCTATTACATTTAAATAACCGTCATACTTACTTAAAAGATCTAAAACCGGTGATTTAGCGTTCTTATCTCGTAATTCTTGTACTAATCCTCTTTGTATCTGATTTTGTATCCTTTTCGAGGTTAACTTTTTAGATAATCTGCATTTTGATCGGTCTTGAGAAATCTGATTGGTTGTGGTCGGTTCTATGTAACATAAATAGTTTGAAGTTCTGTCTGATTTTAATTGTTGTAAGATTTTTAAACTTGGTTCAAGTTGAGATTTAGTTTGGTCGACAACGCCTGATCTTTCCGTTTTGATCCGAGGAACGGCAAGTGATCCGTATGAATCCGAGTTTAATCTTGCGTACGATTTGTCTGTTTGTGAATTAAATTGGTTCTGTACTTCAATTTGCACTGTTTCCTGACTCTGTGTCTGAAGATCCGCGTCGACATAATGTTTTACTACTTTTGGTGCCCATTTTGGCGGAACATCTAGAGGAATATCATTCTCCAATTTTATTTTAATTTTCTTTTTAGGGTTCTGTAAAACATCGTTTAGTTAGAATAAAATGCAGAGAGTAGCTACCCAAATAGTAGATTAAATATTTGTATACTTTAAAGAAGGTACGAAAATTTGCATCGTAATTGGTGTTTTCAAATCATGAAACAGAGTAAATTGCAATAATACGTAAGAACTTTGTTTCAATTTTTCAATGTCTATAATTACGCACTTTGTGATAAGATATAAGAAAATAGCAACTATGCTTCATTCCACATGATTATATACATATTATATGCATATATATATGTATATATGTATGGGTAATTTCACGGGAAATTTACAGTATTTTTTTTTTTGTCAAAATATTTTTTTTCGTGTTTTCTGCTCGAAAAGAATCGACACGTAGTTTTTTTTTAATGATACTTGAAATTTTCGAGATATATATTTTTTTAATTTTCGTACTCTGTAAAACACTTTTTTTTAAAGACTAATTGTAATAAAAATTTCAAACATACAATGATCCCTTTGCACTTTGTGTTCAAGCTTTAAAAAAACTATAGCACATTGTCCTTTTTTTAACTAAATATAGTGCATTGTTATATACAAATATATTTTTTTTAAACTTGGATGTTTTTTTGTTTCGATAAGGTTTTGTCAAATATTCTCGAACACACGTGCAAAATATTGGAGTGGAAAAATGGAAATTGTAAGTCTTACTAATTTTTTGAACCTGTTCCAAACACGAAAAAAATATTTTGACGAAAAAAAATTTGACTACATTTCCCGTGAAATGACCCATGTATATAGCACCAGTTACAACTAAAAGTATCTAAGCTATCTATCTAGTTTTTGATGTCAGCTATAAACAAGAAAAATATGGTTACAAGAATACTACTGGAACATTTCAAAATGTAAATTTGTCCATTAGATCTACATCGCGATTTTCTAACGTGTCTTAATTCACTATTATGGATATGTATGTACCTTAATTACTTCTTCAGATTGGTAAAAAGGTTTTGCAGTTTGAAGTTCGGGACTTGAACGTAGCGAAGTCTGATGAATTTGGTTCTGTGAAAAAAATTATTGCACCGTAATTGTTAAATATTGAAACCCTTCTTATATAAATAGGGCTTTTATAAATTTAATCCACTACTTACATCGGTTTCTGTTGAGTAATATTCCATGCAATCCTTGTTCAACTGCATTTCTAAGTTCTTAACTGAAAATAAGTTAATATTAAGTTAAACAGTATAATAAATCGGGAAATGGGCATAAACAAGAAATTTAAGACAAAGAACGAGGCTTACTTTGAGACATTAAATCATCATTAACACGTTTCAAGCTATCTATGTCATCTTCTGGGTTTATTTGAGCTGCTCTCTTCAGTCTATCTATTACAGTCAGAAGGAGACCGCTATTTGACACCTGAAATTACTTACGAAAATTATAATTGTTCATCAGTAAATAAACTAATAGTACTGTCAGAAGCACGAAATTAAAACAATTGTGATGATCTTTATTAAATCGGTATTAATTGAATCCCGAAAAAAGAAGAAAGTTCGAAGCATCTTCTGTTAAGGACGGATAAGCCAATCGCAGAAAAAAGGATTATATTCAAAAAAACTATCTGACACTCAAACCTCCTTCTGCATCGTTTATACTTTATATTTTATGTACAGAGACAATAACATATGCGCTACCACAGTATAAATATAAGAGACAGTATGGAAACTACTTTCAAACGCTCGTACCGGCACACTCATACAAACATGCGCATCGACGAGACCCCTAACATATTAGGCACCCCTCGGCAGCGGCTCAAGCCTAGGTTCGTTCCCTCGGCGTGGAGCCCTTGAGTGCGCTGCTCACGCGATACAGTGACACAAAATCTCACATCACTGCAACAACAGTACACATATTACCCCCACGCACGTGCACGCATACACGCCTACACATGAAAGTGGAAGGGTTTTGTTTCTTTCCTTTATCGAACTGAAATAGTTTGGAAAATTATCCGATACGAAATATATATAGGAGTTGTTGAGGTGTGTATGCTTGGTACACATATATGCTCCAACAACTCATATATGTATGAATAGTTAGCTTAGGTCAGCTCAGATAGGTCGCGAATTGCACGGGTCGAGCAGCAGCGCAGGCCGAGGTGTGCCGTGCACCCTTGAGCTAGTTGCCCAAATAAAATCGGCCGAGTGCCGCAAGCGCTTGCCTTAGTAGTCCGGTGAGGCTGTTAAGACCTTGCTGGGTCAATAGCGTAGTCAGTTCGGAAAAAAAAGACCTCTAAGCTGTTTTGGCTTTTAAAAATATTCGAATTGACCATTATTTTTCAATTCGAGCATTATTCGCTCATCCCTAATCTATACTAATATTATAAAGCTGAAGAGTTTGTTTGTTTGTTTGTTTGTTTGGTTGAACGCGATAATCTCAAGAACTACCGGTCCGTTTTGAAAGTTTCTTTTAGTGTTAGATAGCTCATATATCGAGGACGGCTATAGGCTACATATCATCACGTTAAAACCAACAGGAGTTGACCACTAATGAAGAATGTCAAAAAAACGGGCTATTTTTTAAGCTTCCGCTACGTGTTAATGTCAGTATTATATGCGTTGCCATGGTAACGCGATAACATTCTGTCGGAAATATTTTCATGGTTTATTTTGTGTTCCTACTCAAAAAGTTTGTTCTACGTTCGTTTTGTTTTCAACTTTTAGTTATACGTGGTACGTTTGTATCGGAAACATTTGTAAAGTTTATTTTGTGTTGCTATTCAAATAGTTTAGAAGTAATATTATTCGTCCAATAAGACTGGCGAAGGAATTGATCCATACTGCCAATTCTGAAGTTGTCAATTTAGGTAATTATTATGTATTCTTTAGCCAGTTTTCTTTTATGTCTAAGTTAATGAAAAGGTATAAGCGCTAAATCCTCTATATAATATTTCGTATATTTATATGTTCTTAATTTTCAAAACCAATTCATTTCACTTACGCACAATAAACAAACATTAAATTACATAAAACGCTGCCAATTTAACATAATATAGAGTCAAGTAACACAAAATTATGAATAAAATGTAAAATCCACTGCATGACAGAATGAAATTCCGCCAAAAACTCCTCAAAAAGTTTATTGTACGTTAGTTTTGTTTCCAATATTTGATTTGTGATATATTACGTATTATAAAAATAAAGTGTGTGTGTATGTAATATTAAAATAAATACTTTTTGGTGAATACATATATCTGTGGTGCTAAAAATATCAACATTTTTTTTATTCTGTCGATATGTCTGTTTGTTTATTTGTTCCGAGTAATCTCCAAAACAGCTGAACTTATTTGAACGTTTTTTTTCTCTTAGAAATGATTACGCTATTGACCTAGAAAGGTCTTAACAGCTTCACCGGACTACAAGTAGTATTTGAACGGGAATTTTACGGGCAAATAAGTAACTAATTTTAAGCTAGCGGGTTCAGCAGACTTTGCCTGCCCTGATAATAAGACAAACTATACCTAAACCTTGCCCAAGAATCATTTTATATATTAACGAAAACGACATAAAAATGCGTTTTGTAGTTTTTGATCTTATCGCGAACAGACATATAGACAGACGTGGAACAGGACTTTGTTTTACATAGTAGTGATGAACTGTTATCCGTTAGAGTAGATGATGTGCGTGTCATACTTACAAATATGTTTGAAAGAGTATTATTGTTATTTACACATCTAATAACAATTTTTAATATTTTTTTAATAAATTCAAAAAACGCGTGCGGAGCCGCGGGTAACAGCTAGTTGACATATAAGAAGATATAAAAGTTTTTAACGCCAAATATTATGGAAGGGTTTTAATTTTTCCAAATTGTTTAGTTTAGCTAAATTGTCAGATTCGAGATACATGTTTGGCTTCGTAATGCACATAAATGTCTTACGAACCCTTATATGTATGATTATTTTAGTTAGCTTACTGAGGTTCATGATATTATATTCAAAGTAACAGTTCAAGCAGATGTTTGGCTACTTTGGTGCCCTTGATCTAGTTGCTAAAGCGCCTAGTTGTTAATTGCTGCCCAAAAAGCCTAATGGTTGTAAGAGCCAGTCAGGCCAACAATAATTAGACAGATTTAAAAAAAATCTTACACTGGGTTCACAGCCTGCAGCCTCTGCTAACCGTGCCATAGCTTCTGCCGTTTCATTACGTCGTTCTCGTTCGTACTGTGCGTTTCGTGCCCGCCGTTGATCCTGGAAAGACATTTTTTATCGTCATTGTGCATTAACTTATGATATTAAACATTATTCAAAAGCGTTATTACTTACCAGTGTCAACGGAACCCTGCGTTTTCCAATTGGTCGACCGCGTTTTCTTAGTGGTATGTTGTCATTTCCGACCTGAAAACAAATCAATGAAGCTTAGCTTGTGTTTCAAATTTGTGTATGATTTATGTATATTATATGAATAATGTGACTTCGTCGGCGTAGTCTAATTATCTTAGTAATATATTTTATATACACAGAAAAAAACATTTGCAACACATCGTTTACCCCACATTTTCACTGCAGTAAATTACATATCGCTGAGTATTTTCATTAAAAGTTTAACAACCTTATACTCAATCTAAAAATACTATAGATTACTTTAGTTAAGTATATTTATTACATTTAACTAATCGCGATTAGATAAAAATATAAACCAAGAGTTTATGAAGTAAAAAAAATTAAAATCACCGAAATCTATTCTCTGGTTTTGTTGTGATGCGCACACAGCGGCAGTACCTATTTTATTCAAACAGTCGTCACTAATAATTTTGACCGCTCTGAATATAGTTGTGTAGAACACAAATTTTGATATAAATACGTTTTTTATTATATATATATACACTCTTCACGATATTACGCGTATGCCTGAACTCAGCGATACTCAGAGCAGCCAAAAAGATTGGCGATTACTGCATTGAAAGGAAGCAAGTATGTACCTAAGCTTTATATTTACAATTATATTTAAATCGATTACCTGAACAGACATAATGCGTAGACTTGTCTTTACTAAATTTATCTATCTGTGGTACAAACTAAAAGCACTCTTTTGTCTTCTTCAACTCTCTTTAACGAAAATGAATAAGTAAGGGTTGAAATATTACTTAAATAGGTACCTGCGCTCGCGCATTTATGATTTCTAGGGTGGGGCTTAAAAAGGAACGCCCAGTTATTATTATTACTCAAATTTGCCAACGAGTTATTACCATCTTATTTTCATTCCTACCAATATATATATATATATATATATATATATATATATATATATATATATA